>JABJVR010000071.1:684134-707887 GCA_025773905.1 Chitala chitala
CTGACTCTAGATTTTGAAGGCTGAGCCTTCAGGCTGACTCTACAATGAGCATGAAAACTGATCAGTCCAACAAACCAGCTCTTCGCCTGTGTCCCAGTCACCTCGTTCCTCTGCCTTGGTGTATCACTGTCTTTTCAGTCATTCCCAGTCCTCCAGCTGGACCCATCAGTCTGTGTGCGTGACAGTTTTCTGGCAGTCGGCCGACGGGCAGAGGAGGATGACGAGCCGAGTGATTTCCGCTCGTTTCATGTTTGTTCCTGTTTTATTTGCAGTTTGTTTCTTTCTGGGGTTGGGTTACTGTTTTGCACTGTTCCACACACTCTATACAGTATGTGCTCAATCTTCGGCTTTCTGCTTAAACTCAAAGCTGTGAGCTCCTTAGTGAGTGAACTGTGAAAAGGTGAGTGAAATACTTTATAATTTTCAAGTTGGATCAGATAATTAACTTGGGGTTGAATTTCATTTTATTAAAACCATGTTCTTTATAATTAAATTCTAAGAAGTTACCCCCATCTAGTATGTCCTTAAAGTGGCTCTGTAGAGCTCTTTGACCTTTCTGTATACCCCAAAGTTCATCTTATAGATTATGTTATGGAGCATAATCGATGTGCTCTTGTTAATATATAAACTCCTCATTAAATACTGCCTCTCAACAAAGAATGTGTTTCCTCACCAATAACACTGAATTTGAATTACTGGAATTCCTTGTTGGTACTCCAGATAAAATTTCTTTACAGTTAGACCTGTTCAGAAATCAAAGGTTATTGAATTGTTAGTCGTGTACAGTCATGCATAGTGGGAAACAAGAAAATACAATTAAAGCCAACTCCTTCCTGTAAAGACCCATGCTGATCCCACTCTTTATTTTCAAATACACTCAAGTCTCTGCATTAATTAACATATCTGCGAAACACAAAACACAATTAGACCAACACAAACTGAAATGGCCTTTCTCACACCATGTGACCCTTTACATCAGAGACACAATTATTAACTAATTATGGGTCTGATACTATAAAACATGGATCAGGAGAGGTACTTTATGGCTTGTAGATGCGTGATGGCCTGAAATAGATCCTAATGAGCCTGGGGATAGCAGGCATACATGACCCAACGTGACAAGCGTGACTCTTCCAAGAAATCTTAACATTACGCTGCAATGTCTTCATGGTTTATTAAATACCATGGCGTTTATTTAGCCTGGATAGGTAAGATTATTCACCACACAAAATCAATGGAGTTCCTTTTATACATTCGCTGTCAAATGTCAAGTCATAAAATCTATTTATTAATTAGAGAAAGTGAGACACTCTGTGCTGTGATGTGAAATTAAGGGGGGTTGGACATCCACCCAGGTGCTTAATTTGTCTAACAGAGAACTCTAAAAAATTGCAAAGAATCAAATAATTTCTTCCCAGATTAACTGATGAAAAATTATGATCAACCGTACCACGCAGGTATTCTGAATGGTACGTACTGAAATGTGCATACCTCACTGTCCTTAGAACAGTATATATGAATAAATATGACTGTGAATAAAGGATTTGGGAAAGTCCATTCCTGTCAGGTAGATTTTATTTAACTTGAGAGACAGAAGAAGAATTTGGAGACCTTGGGTTACCTCGGTGTCAGAATGTCCTTCTCAGTCTGATGCGATGGAGGTCCCAATGAGCTTGTAGCACAATGTAACGCAATGTTCAGCCCGATCTTCTACAGCAGCTTCCAGAACAACGCAGAATCGAACACCGTGCTTCCTTGGGTGCTCCTTTCCGTGTTTCTCTAATGTTTACACCCTGACCTTAACCTTTCCCATGGAACTCAAAAATTTATCTATAACTGGGCGTGAAAGGTACACTGGCCAGGAACTGAGCTCATGTGTCTAAAATGATTAAAATAATTGCAATGCAAACACATAATTTTTCATACAGCCAAAAAATTTGTGACTATCATTACAGTCAATCCCTAACATTTCAGTGTGCTGTTTAATGAATTAATGTGTACTGCCTGGTCATTTGGATTTATCAATTGTTGGTCACTGTCTTGGAGGTTAATTAAAATCTAACACGAGCAGATTTGTATTCCCAATTCATTCTTTCACAAAAAAAGTAAGAAAATAATTTACAAGCCACAGTACCCTCTAGATGGCAGTGGTAGTGAGTCTTCAGTCTCCAAAAACTCAAATTAAAACCTGAGTTAAACGTGACTGAAGCCATGTCACTGGCATATATTGCCTACATTTACTGTGTGTGGTTGTCTTTTTGTATTTCAAGACATTTTGTCAAACGTTTAAATGACGTGGTGATGTGCAATTTCAGACGTTTAAGCGCGACATCGTAATGGCATTTCAATGCAAACAATATAGCTGTTAAAAGCTGGTTTGCTGGGTTATTAGAGAAGAAATGTAATTAAATGTTAAATGTGTAATTCAATAACAAGACTGTTGTGTGTAAAATGCAGGGGAAAATAAATTAGTTATATAACAAACATTTTATTTGAAAAGTTCTCTGTGGAACATCTACACATGTTCTGAAAATATCGCTCGTTATTAACATGTGCAAGGTCATTAAGGTAGGGCTATTGTTAATTCACAGAACTATCGTTTTACGTGTTTAAAAGTTATAGTGTGATAGTAGTGTGTGATCACTGGTTTGCGCCACACTCGATGGCAGCATAAACAAGTTAGTATTTTAATTACATACGAGTTTACACACCATACGTGCGCGCGCTTCCAAAATAATAGTAGGTGTTTGTTTTAAAAACGGTAGGTACTTTAATTTAAAAAAATCCTGAAGCTTTATTTACTTCTTACTGTTAAACACACACACACACAAAAAATCCTGAAGTTTTATTTACTTCTTACGGTTTAAACACAGACGCGAGTTCCTGGCCTGCTGGTCCTGCCCGTGGCTTCACACTGTAGTATATTGTTTTTAACAGACAGCTATTCGAGGAATGTTATATTTTTGTTCATTATCAAATACAGCAATTTACATTTTAATTTGCAGAACGGAGTCTTTCAGGTGTTACGCAACTTATTTTGTTTTAAGTCATGAAGTTGAAAGCTTGTAACGGAAAACCGCTAATTTAATATTGATTTTAGTCACCAGCAGAAGCATCTTATGTAAATAGTTACAAAGTATTTCTATGTATAAATGTGTGACGACGTAAATAGCAAGTTTAATTTAGAGAAATGGCGATGATCAGCGGCTAAACGATATTGGCTTATTCGTCATTCAGGATCAGGCTTGTGCAGTTTTGTGATACATTGGGACAGGACCCGGTACTGTTGGCAAGCGCATTTCGTCTTAATTAATGTTATTCTTTACCTTTTTAGTCTTTTATTCCGTTCCATTTTTTCTGAATCCGCATTTTGGTTATGTATTAAATACTTCGTATTCATATACCATCACTGAAGACTTAAAGCGGATTATGTTAAGGAGAATGTTAGACGGGACACAGTAGTGTGTATCACGACGCTGGCCGACAGTGTGACCCGCACAAATGTAATCCAGTTTTAACGCTATTGCTCGTGAACCTAATGAAGCATTTTGAACTAGTGTTTATAGAAAGTAATACCGTATATCCACAGAACAGTTACAGTCTCTCACTGTGAATCATCCCAATTATTTTTATTGTAGTAATGTTTTTTTTCCTGTGACATTACTGTAGTCATTAAATCATAATGTAATCATATCCTTGTAAATATTGAGGCAATTCAACAATCGATGGTGCTGTAAATTAACAGTAGGCCTATCTTTTCATACTAGAAAGCTGAAAATTTTAAGGATTTCATCATTATAAGTAATGCTTAAAAAGTACTAAGAACAGCAGTGCATTTCTACCTACATGACGCCATTATCTTACCCTAACTATAGAATATATTCGTGTTTTATGCTGGCACCTGTTTGATGGATCTCTCCTGTTCGTACCTGGTACATATTATTCACATGCCAGTGATGTTAACTAAAGCCGACAGAACGGAATCAGTAATGCTGATTTTATCCTTTAAAACTAAATCGAGGTTCAGTACTTGCTAAATCTACCTCAGTGTACGATTTGCTTCAGTGATTGATTTTTTCAAATTACCCATAATTTGAAAATAAATCCTTAATATGTGACAGAACATGGAATTTTAATCTTCATTTTAATGGAAGTAATTTTGGTTTTACGACGCTCTTGACCGACCGCTCCCCAATGACTTTCTGTTCCCATGGAAATGGGACACCTTGAACCCTTCTCGCCTTCCTGTTCAGAGCTGCTTTGGATTCTCAAAAAAATCTGTTGGCCAATGGTTGGCGCTGCTACCTAATTGCTCAACGTTTGGACTATGGAGGGGAGGCCTGTTATGGGCTGTGTAACAAGTATGGCTGCATAGGCATTTTGCTTTGAGGCCTCAGGGGCGGGCAAAGGCCACCCTGTCACTGAGCCTGGAAAGGGCCTTGGGCTATTTGCAAATTACTAGCTTCAGCCAGACAACATGACAAACAGAGAGTGAGACAGCAACACCGTAACCCTGCTACTGTGGAATGACTCACAGACAGTCGTGGCTCAGGGGCGAAGGGCATTTGGAAGTGCTCTGCATCAGATGTACACTGTCAAAAGTAAATTGATTCAGATGTAAGAACAAAGTGATCTCAGCAAGGCGCAATAGTTTTACAACCTTACATTTTGCATTTAATTCCCAGCAATTTTTTTAAATCAGAAGTGCATGCTGTTTTGAGCAGTGTGGAAAGAGAAGAGCCCTAATCTGCTACTGTCTGTCAGTGCATATGCGTGGCACCAAATGGTTTTTTTTTTTTTGTGCTGGCTGGTCATGAAGGGTAAGTGGGGTGTGTGTGACATCATCACTTCTCACTGAATGCCAAAAGCAGCAACAAGGACATGAGTGCTACAACAGGTCTCCTTCTACCACACAGGTCAATCGTAGCTCAAATAAAAGGCATTACACATCTATAGTAATTAACATGGAACAAGAGGGCCCTATAGCCAGTGAACTGCTGTAAGCAGAGCTGGAAAGGACATTAAATTTCTTCATTAGTTGATGGGGAGTGCAGTTTAGTCAGACGCATCTGTGTGTCGCATTAGTGGCTTAGACTAGAAGCTGTCCCACATGGAACCATGTGACCACATCCCATGTCACAAGCAATTTCCATCCCCTTGAAGAGTCGATGGTCCTGTTTCCTTCTTATAATGTAAATGCAAACGGTATTTTGGGATTAACACTGATTGAAAGCCCCAGAGACTGCCACAATGTCTTCTTGGCAGAAAACTCAGTTGTAAATCACATTGACAAATGGAGACTTGTTTACTCAGACTCCCCTTAATTTAATTTCCATATTTGCTGCTTGATCACGCATGTTACTCCCCATTACAGAGCTATCATCGAGGCAGGACAGATGAAGTCATTCAGTAATTGTAATGAATTTATATTGACAAGGCCCTTTTAATTCATGGTAAAAATACATGGTGCACCATATACCAGCCACATAACTCTTGGTTACACCTTTTATAAATCATTCCTATGCTTCATTTCCTGTAGGCTGGGATGATTTATAATCAATGCTACCTATCACTACCTTCAGTCTATTCAGCAGAATGTAATCATCTTTTTAAAAAATACTAAATCTGAATGTGTTTAGTTTTTAACAAGCCACTTTGGTGTGCATTTAAATTAGATGTAAAATTTTTTATAGTGTAATTCTTTAAATCATTAAGGCTGATATTTTTAAAACTTAAAAAAAATTACAAGGGTCCTTCATTTGGCACCTAGCCCTCCAGCATGATGGCTGGTAGTCAGCAGCCCAAAGTGCAGCCGGGGTCACAGAAAGACACCTAATGGGGCTCCTGGCAGGTAAGAAGTGATTTCAGATAGGTGATGTATGATACATATAAGATGACAGATACAGTGTTTTGAGTATAGTCTTATGTGTATACCTGTTGTGTTTATATGTTTGTGTGTGTGTGTGTGTGTGTGTTTATAAACATCTCTCTGTATTTACAGAAGAGACTTATCCCAGCTAATTTCCATAGTATGTACACAGTGTGTGCATAAAGGGGCCTTCAGTACAGCAAGAGCTCCAGTTAAACTGAGCACTTGGTGCATTCTGGGGTCTAGTAAGGGAGGGCATGGGGGGAGGTGGACGGGATACTGCTGACACCATTCTGTTTGCCTTCCTTCCTGAAGCAGCGGACGCATTCCACCCCGCAGCTGGCTTCTCCCTGTGGGTCGCCTAGCACCACAACCCCTTCACAGGAACAGATGGAGTCTTTTGTGTCCCGGCCCGTAACAGGGACTCCCTGCTTTGGGGCCCTCTTTTCCTGTCCGGACTTCGGCTTTGCTGGGGGTCTTGGAGAAGACCGCACTTCTGTGCTATGATGGTCAGACCCCCTTTTATGGCTTTGGAAGTCATCACATTTCAGTGTGCTGAATCAGGTATGGTGGAGACTGAGTTTGCCAAACCCTTGGTCTTAAAATTTATGTAAAGATAATTACCTTTTGCACAGTTTTTAGTTGCTTAGATAATGTAGGGTGTGGTGCAGAACAGATTATTGCTTAATGACAATGTGCCCTTTAAAACAGGTTTCATCTTGAATATTATTGCAACACCTCCTTTAAAGCCGTTGAGCATGCTCTGTCCACCGCATCGTGTCAGGCTCCACATAGTTGGCAGATGGGAGAGAAGTTGCAACAGAATAGGTATTAATTTAAGGCATAGACAGTGTAATGCCAATACTACAACAGCAGCAGTGTGAAACCAGCAATGCAATAAACATTTTGGATTCAGGTAAGTCTGGATAATATGGTTACATAGTATACAAAAATAGGAGTATTATAAAGTGTTATAAAGTTGAAAAGAGTTAAATACATGCTCTATGGGAGCACAGCCTGGTGACTGGGACAGCCCCAGAATGCAGTAATGCAGTCATTGTTCCTGATTACTTTAAAAACACACATTCGTACGTATTCGCGTGCACGGTGAGACTGCATGTTCCTGAACCCTTCCCCCACCCTGCTACATTACTAATGCTGTGCTGAAGTGCTGTGTCACTCCTGCAGAAGCCAGATCACAGCAGAAGCCTGGTGTGCCACATCAGCATTGCCCTCTAATGGAATGGGTGACCTTAGGATGTACCAGGCAAACATCCTCCAGTTAATTATGGGTGATCGAAAGCATCTCAAATTTGGAAGCAGGCACTGTCATCATAGTACACACATTCGTCTCGCCAAGGACACCGTGAAATCGAACATGCCAAGCCACATCCGTTCAAGTAATTGCATGTTGTGCGTGGCTGGTGTTATGCAAGCCAGCAGCATCATTAGTATCTTATGAGGCTCCTGGCCGTGCTGAGGTTTCCTACCTGTGGAGACCCTTTGTTTTGAATCCATTTTATAAGACCCATGAGCAGAGATATAACACAGTTCTGCCAACTGCGTATAAAAATCATTGAGAATTTGATACTGGAAAAAGTTGCGGCATTCCCTCTGAAGAGACATGGTTTGACTTACCTCCCTCTGTTTGCTTTATTGATAAATAAAACTCATATGTGAAACCTGGCTGGTGTTGAGGTTAAAAACAGCATAACCGCTCTTCAGTATAAAGAAATTCAGCAGTGTGGGTCCTAACAATAACTACAAAAATGTGCCCAAGTTAAGCTATTCCTAGTGTGGCTTCATTGGTTAGATTGTAAAATTTCAGGCAGATTTAAAGGGTTGCTCTCAACTTAAAAGGCATTCAACAGGCCTTTGAATGTGCAAGATCATCTGATCCCTTGTAACACAGTGTGTCTTCTACACTTCGGAAGGTGGATATCCTACTTTGGGGAGTAAAAGGGTCTATAGAGATTCTTGTTACAGAGCGAGAAAAGTGTGGAAAGAGTTACAACAATATGCGCTAAGATTTGTGCCACCTTCACTGACTTTGCCAGGGATTAGATGACCATGTATTTAACCTGCTGTAACTCAGTGGAAGTAGGCACTATGCACACAGCAGAGATTCTCGTAGTGTAGCTGAGAGCCAGCGAGGTCTGCCATTCCTGATGAAGGCAGCCTTCCCACATCTGACATAATTACTGTGTAGTGGTGCATATACACATGTGTACAGCATACCCCCACCTCAACGTTGATTTACTATATACCCACCTAAAAATAGTAGGGGTGTACTGATCCGATCTCAAAGATCGGTATCAGGGTCAATCAGCGCATTTTTTACAGAGCGTGGACCTCACCCCGATTCTTTGTTTTCCATCAGCTGTCACACAGGCAGGGTAAGTGGCAAGTACAGTTTACAGCATAACGCAGCTAAAATGTCAGCAGTGTGGAAATATTTTAAATTAGAATATGAAAACAGTCCAACAGCCACTTGTCTGTAATATTGACATTTTGCGAGGCACTATTTGCAGCTATGTTCAATGCTACCAATTTGATATGACACCTAAAAAATAAACACTGAACAGAACACGATGAGTTCACTCAGGTAACTCAGGCAAAGACTGCACCAAAGCAACACACACTGGACGATATGTTTAAAGGGACAGGGAAATTTCCTCGTGAAGCAACAAAATCAAAAAGATAGCAGAGAAGGTAATTATTAAATTCATAGGTTTGGATTACCATTGCTGTGGTAAAGACAATACAGGGTTTCACCGTCTTTTTGAGCCGCGCTATGTCCTACCCTGTCGACACTGCTTTGCAGGAACCGGCTTTCTGCTAATATGGCAGAGATGCTGATTTTCCTTAAAAAGAACCTTCATTTCATCTTGAAGTGATAGTAAGACTATAGACAAGGTATACCGAGGGGGGTACCAAATGTGGGCGCACACGCTTCAGCAGTATAGATAACTGAATGAGAAAGAGGAAAAACTTGAAAAAAAGCACTTTAAGAACTGGCCTTCCTTGATAACAAAAGAGTGCCTTGCAATTTTATTATTTTCACATTCGTGTTTTACTGTGATGGTGCTATTCCAATAAGTAGAAACTGTTTTTTTTTACGTGTTATGGTTAAACTGCTATGCTACTTCAGGATTTCTGTTTATTTGTACCATTCTAATTTTACTGTAGTGCTGCACTAACTGGAATTTGATTTGTATTTGCTACTGTAAATGTACTGTGAATAGCTATGCTTTTACACCACTTTGAAGTGGGATTATGATTATATTACTCATTTTGAGTATTCTAGTATTAATATTACAATGCTGCTCTAAGTGAACTTGTCATAAAAGCCACATAAAACATTGTTTATTTTGTAAAATAAATAAAACTTTAAGGAAGAGTTTGGATGCAAGAAATCTTTTTTCTTAATGCATTGCAGAGCTATTCAGATGTCAAGCATGTACACTGTACTGATTTGATAACTTTAACATACTTGAAGTGTGCACTATGCAAATGTATTATCTAGGAAAATACAAATATTGGATTGGGATTCGGTGCTTTGGATCGGGATCGGGAGGGGGAACCTTGATCAGGACATGCCTAAAAAATAGTCAGAAATACATATTAGTGAGATGAGAAGTATGTATGTGTATAAAAAGTACAAAGTGACTGTAACTGTTTTTTTCAGTCGGTTTCTCCAACAAATGTTGTGGTGGCAGCAGGCTGATCTGATTGGACCTTACCTCCCTTTTACCTGCAACGGTCTCCAACTACGCCTGGAGGATCCCAACACATTTCCAACACAGCCTGGAGATATAGTCTGGGCCTACCCTGAGGCCTGTAAAAGCCAAAATGGCAATCTTCCAGGGGCATCCTTATTACATGCCTGAAACACTTAAGATGACTCTTCTCAGTCCAGAGGAGCAGCAGCTCTACTCTGAGGTTATCCTAGATTACTAAACTCCTCATCCTGTCTTGAATACCACTTATATTCATGGTCTTATTTTTTTGGTCATTACCAAAGCTTCATGATGACCATAGATGAGGATGAAGATGTAGACGGACTAGTCAATCGAAAGCTTCATTTTTATCCTTTACTCTCTCTTTTCCACAACTGACTAGTACAACGTTTGCAGAATTGCTGACACTGATCTGATCCATCTGTCAATTTCATGGTCATTTTTCCATCCTCAGCTGCGCCTTGATGTCCTGTCCATGAAAATCAAGACCAGGAATGGTGACGATACACACCCTTGGCAAAGTCTGATGCCCACAATGAACAGACTTGACCTAATGGCTAATATGCTCCTACTGCATTCATACAGGGACTGGATCGCACACAGTGGTGCTCCAAGCACATTGTATTTCTGCAGAACTTTCCAAAGCACATTCCAAGGGACATGGTCGTATGCCTTCTCGAAGTTCACAAAGCACATCTTGACTGGATTATCTTACTCCCATGCACCCTTACACCGGTGTGCAAGGGAGAATAGCTGGTCCACCATTCTACAGCCAGGAAGAAACTCACATTGTTCCTGATGCATCATTTATTGTTCAAGTCAGTACTGATTGATATTATACGGAGAAAATATTATTTTCTTAAGTGTAGTTACTGACTTTGCTGAGTAACAAAAGTTCAAGTTTGTATAATTTAAGATTTGATTTACAGAAGCTCCCAGTAACTGGCTATATGTTGATAACATTCATTGTGATAATGTAAGAAGTTTCACATTAGTGTCTTAGACTGTGTAGTAAAAGAGCGACAGACCTCTTGTTGGTACAGTATCATAATTGAATGTAATGTTATTACTGATAAAATTATAAACCAAGATCTCTGCCTTGGCATTTATAAACCTAAGAACTTGCAACACTGTGATCAATAACAATTCCTGTTGAATCAAATGTTCAATAATTGGGTTATGTCTCCTTTCTAGCACCCTTGCATAGACCTTACCAGGGAGGCTAAAAGGTGTAATCCCTCTGTAGCTGGAACACACCCCCTGGTACCCTTATTAAAATATGAGGACCACCACCCTTGTTTGCCAGTCCAAAGGTCTTTTTCCTGCTTACCATGCAATATTGAAGAGCCACATTAGCTATGTGACTTCTATACTATGCATTGTCTTCAGCATGTCTGGTTGAATCTCATGCACTCCTGCAAACTTGCCACCATGAACACAACAAACCACCACGGCGACTTCAGTCGCAGCGATGGGTGTGATTCACCAGAGGGTTCTGTCACTGCCTCCTGGTAGGAGGGCATGTCCACTGGGTTAAGGAGTTCCTCAAAATGCTACTTCCACCACTCTATAATTTCCTCTGAAGAGTATCTCCCTTGAATATCTCCCCTGTGGTGGGTTTGCACCCCACCTAGGGTGTCTCCCACCCTGTGCCTTGTGCTTCCTGGGATGGGTTCCAGGCTTCCCATGACCCTGAATTGGATAAGGCAATAAAGTGAAAGGATGGGTTAATGGATGGAGCTCAATATCTCACCATCCCTGCTCAGCACATTCTGGGCTAGGTTGCACCTTTCTTTCTTAAGATCCCAAATGGTCTACCAGAACAGTTTTGGGGCCACCTTATAGAAATTTTCCATTGCTACTCCAAATTCCCTCCATTCCCGAGCTTTAAGTTTAGCAACTGTCCTTGCGGTTGTCTTTTTTAGCTTGTTAGGACCTTTCAGCTGAATCCAAAAGATCCTTTGAAAGTATTGCCTATAAAGCCTCCTTCTTCAGCCTCATGGCTTTCTTCATGTCTGCTGTCCAGCAGCAGGTCCTTGTGTTGCTGCTATAACAGGCACTAACTGCTTTCTGACCACAACATTTGGCATTTGCTTTTGCAGTTGTGGCTTTGAACATGGTCTATTCAGCTCAGTGTCCCCGACCTCCCTCTGGGCTTGTTGAAGGTTCTCTCAGAGGTAGGAGTTGAAGTCATCCTATGCAGCAGGCTCTACCAGTTGTTCCGAGAGATATTTACTGTTAGTTTAGGTCTCCCAAGTTTCTCCAAGCTTCACCATGTGCAATGATTTGAACTCACCTCCAAGTGGTAAACATTTGACAGCTCTGCCCCTCTTTTTACCAGTGTGTCCAGAAAATATGGTGGCCTCAAGTCAGATTATATGGCAACAAAGTCAATCATTGACTTCTGGCCTAAGGAACTCCAGAACCATGTACACTTATGAGTTTCCTTATGTGTTGCTTATTCCATGACTTGCACAGAAATCAAATAATTCACCACTCAGGTTCAGATACAAGAAGTTGTTCATCCCAGTCACGCATGTCCAGGTCTCTTCATCATGTCCTACATGTGCATTGAAATGCCCTAGTAGTTCTACAGAGTCACTGAATGGCACTGATCTCATGTGCACTGTTCACATTCTCCAAGAAACTGCCATTCAGGGCATATGCACAAATATTAGAGTTTTATTTTCTGCAATTCTAAGCTGCATTGAGACAATGCTGTCATCCATCAGAAAGAACTCCAACTATATGGCCTGAAACCTAGGGATCGTGAGTGTCCCTGTACCTGCTTGAGGTCTAAAACCGACAAGAACTTCAGAGTAGAAGAGAGATGATGGAGATGTTTGGTTCCAGAACCTCTGCTGTGTATGGAGGTCAGACCAACTATATCTAGCTAGTACTTTTCCAGCTCTTGCACCAGCTACAGCCTTTTCCCCCACCAGTGAAGTGATATTCCACTTTCCTAAACCAGTTTCCATTGCCAAGTTCTCACCTGCCTTGATCCATCTTGTAACAACTTGCCACTTTGGTGGCATTGCACCTGACCCCCATCCTTGATCCTGCAGGTGGAGAGTTCACAAACTGACCCCACATCACCGTTTCGGGCTGAGCCTGTCCATCTTATGTGGATTGCTCAGCCAACAGGCACCAGCCTGCAAACTCAACCCCTAGGTCTGGCGTTGGGGGCGGGGGTCCTAGTAGCCCCATACCAGGCATGGTGGGCGTAGTTTTATTTGTTGCACTCATGTGGGTTTTTGGACTGTTCTTTGTCTGTCACCTTACCTCAGACATTTTAGCTGTGGGAAACCCTACCAAGAGCATTAAATTCCTGACAACATAGCTCTGACAGTCACACAAGCCCACAAACCCCACGACCACAATGAGGTGATACTCCATCAGGGGATATAACTGTTTTATTAAAAATGAAAATATAAATTAAAAATTTTAATTTCTGTTTGTTAGTCTTGTATTGGTCATCTTTATGTCACTTATGTATGAAGTAACTGCACAGGTGAAAGCATGAATATACAGTATGTTCTCAAAAGGATAGATGGAACAGTGTATCACCTACCAAGACACCCAGCTACACCACTGGCTAGTTTCTGAACTTCATTAGAATATTATTATTTTCATTAAGACGGCTGTCCAAATGAACTGGTTTGCTTTTGAAATCTGGCATGCCATGTTAAAATGTCTGCCGAATGTCCATTATAGCTAAATTAGAAGCTCTCCAGGGAATCTTACCACGATTGCTTCACTGAATCAGGACCATGTTGCCAAAAATCTGGTTGAAATTAAAGTCTGCTTCGTAGAGAACTTTTTTGTTTAATTCTAGGTTCTAGTGGTTTCTTGCATGTCTGGCACTTTCTCACCTGCCATTATACCAAGGGAACTATCCAGTCTCGTGCACATTTGTTTCACCTCAGTGTCACTCATTTGTGTCACACCCATGTTTGGCAAAGAAAAACCTGATAGACAGATTGTGAACTGGATATTCCATCATGGATAAACAAAGGCTGAGAAAAAAGAGAAACTCATATTGTCTTTTTTCATTAAAAAATGTTATTACTTTGTCCAACAAACAATCAATATCATTATCTATCATCATGTATTCATTATTTTCTGTACTTAACATATTCATTTTCTTGTGGACACAGTGCATAATGCAATACCTACAAAAAGCAGTTTTATATTCTTTATGCAACTAATTTGTCAATGTGATTTTAACTAAGTTCTTACATGTAGTTTCCTGATATGGGAGATTATTAATTATACTGAGGTGAATATACCACACTGGCAGGCACTGACAAATAATTACAGCATATAATTTAAAATCATCAGCACACAGGAACAAGTGAATCAGCATACATACATCTCTACTGTATATATAAAAAATTCCTTCCCTGGGGCCCTGCTGTATGTATGCAGTACAGATCATTACCATCCGTGGATTCTTGCGCAACTCAATGTAAAGCAATGCCTCAAAAAAAAAAAAAAACAAAAAAAAAAAGTAATCTTGACGAGTTCAACGTTTTTTCGTCCTATTACTGTTGTTTAAGAAGGTTTTTAATATCTTGGAATGAAATTGTACTTTTTCCTGTTAAACTGAATCTTAGTAAGTCCGTTAATATCCAGAAAAATATACATTTACTTTTCTATGCAAGTTATATGATTATTTAGATTATTAATAATTATAAATTTGGCCCAGGTGGATATAGATAATGTGCGGACTTCACTAATTATACGATCAAAGAATATTCCAAGAAATAAATTTCCATGCATAATTGATGTATATTTTTGCAACCTTTTGTTAATATTTCGTAATTTCGTTTTCTTCACAGTGTAGGCAAATTTTTAATTTTATTTTTCAGTTTATGTAATGAGTAACAACGCCATTTTATAATCGAAAATATTGCGCCTAAACTTCAACTTTTAAAGTGCTGATATTCAAAACACGGAAAAATATCAAATGTTAAATGACGGTTATTTGACAAATTCATTAGACAGTTTGTTTAAACACGAAAACACTAGGACATATAAAGGCGTATTTTACAAATAGTTTGTTGTTTACATACAAAATTCTTCACAAGATACACACACGCACAATATAGAGTATATATTGTACAAATCGTCTATAATAAATTGTCCACGATTACCTATATTGATACAGGATTTTTAAATATATAAATTATATTCTATGTTCTTTGCTTTAATAACAATACGGTTTCGTAAAATTTCGTTTGTGCGGCGAGTTGGTTACAGCGCCTTCAGCCAGCAAACTGTCCGATTTTCTTTATATAAAAAATACACTTGTATGCACGCTTACATGTACTCATGTATTTACGTCATATTATTGTTTATGAATTTAATTATCTTACAGTCATACGTAATTCACAATTAACAGTAAATGAATAATTACCAATAACTGAATTGCGACAATAGCAATTTTCAGTGATTTTGACAGGGTGTGGATCACTATTACAATAGCAACATGGCACGCGAAACATCCTGGTGAAGGTTTTATTTAAATACTTGATACAGACGTCTCGTCTAAATCCACAGATTTCAAATATTAATATAAGTTAAAACAACAGTTGTCTAAAATGGAAAATTAATGTTCTGTATTTCACAACCGGAATCGTTTAACAATAAACGCACATAAAATATAAGACCAGGTTTGAAAATATTCCTTTACGGTTAACGACTATTTATGTGCAGAAGGATGCGGGGTGATTCATTTGTTCGCAATGGGAGGTGTTCTTTTCCCTAAAGACGCTGTTTGGGAAGACACCTTTGAACTTGATACCACGTTACTACTAATTTTAGTGCGATTTTTGCACAAATTCTCATGCCGATTTACAGTTTGTGAGTATGTGAGTGTGAGAGAGTGTGCAGTTTGAATTTTAACTGATAAAGTTTTAAAATTTATGTACATATATTTTTAGGTTCTTCAAGTTTTTATGTTAATATGTAGAGACGTACATCACGCTAGCAGTTCATCTTTATTTATGCTTAATCTGATATAATGTTGTATTATTATTGTTAACATTACAGATGCTGTAAGTGAACTGCATTAACAAAACTGGTGGGAAATTAGTAAGAAATAATATTAACTCATTATTTTAAAAATAATAATAATATAAAAAAAACATGTTGTCTGAGCAAGTTATTATTGGACCTGCCTTCATGTGACGTGAGACACCTTTTGTAGGCTATGTGCATACATGCAGATAATCTGTTTTAAGATGCGTTGGATATTTGAGCTGAAGTAGTCAGTTCGAGGTAAGTTAATGTTCACCAAAAATTCCTGTATCTATCTGGCTGAAGCGCTTCAATCGCATGTTTACACTTAACACGAAGCCAACCTTCTAAGTGGGGACAGTTACCTACCTACCTGGTGCGGTACTTTGCCGTACCGTTCTTTGATATTGTAAACTATCATGTCCAATTTGTCCTTTATATATTCGTGTTCAGTTACGTTAGACATGAATAAGTGAAGATTTAATAAATAAATGCAATGCACTTTTGAAGTTTTCTGGAGTCTTATGTTTGTTTTTAAATGAGCATGATGTGGTTTCGTGACTTATGTAGAAAAACGAAATATTGGTCTTGGTGCTTGAAGAGGGCGGGAGTTCGCTGGGGACGGAGTACCTGCACTTCCACCTTTTGTTCTTCGGAGTACAGAGACTTCTGAAGGGTTTCTGCGTGCCAACTGGATAACACTAGAAAGTACAGTACCTGCCGTTAATTTTCCCTCTAGTATCTGTCAGTCTGCGCTATACAGTATTTAGAGCCGAATAGGAAACGTCGTTGAAATGCTTTTGGGAAAGAAGTACGTCCGTCATATAGGCCTTAGTACATGTTTTAATAGTGTTCATAGTTGTGATAGATACTATTTGGAAAGTTGTTCATTTATAACCATAATACTTAAAATTAGGCTTTGTGACAAGAAAACTATTTAATTATGCTCTACAATAGTTATGGGCTGGTCTGTGATGGTCTGGGTTAAGGCTCTTAAATTCAGACGATTTAAAAGGAGGGAATTATGCGACGATGGAAAAAACGGTTTGTATTTTAGCAGTCTTGTTTTACAGTACATTTTTTAGACTTGTCTGTTTTCATCAGATCCACAACACTTCGATAAATCGATGTCATTGCTAAAGCGGGGGCTCTTAGTTTGATCTTTTATTATTATTACAGAATACGTTCCAAGTAGCGTTTCATGCGCATGCTCCTTTTATATTTCTTTGCGCTGTAACAGCATTTTATCAATCTATCTATTTTATTTATTTTATCTTTAAAAGTACAGATTGAATCAACATAAAGAAAACCGCAGTTAACCTCGGATACATTTTTTATGAATTCGATTACCTCTCCAAACAATTAACCGTGTTTCACCCTCTGATATATTAATAGGAAAATACATATATTTATATTTACTTTTTAAGAGTAGTCTAAATCTTACTGGTCATCGTGAATGTTTTTATTCTCTCTCTTTTATTCTCTTAGCGCTATAAAATGCTAAGAACTCCAGTTAAATTTTAAATAAATATAACTAATAAATATGTAGGCCCTAAATATACTGAGAATAGTAATTAGTGATTCGAGGTAAATGCTTCCAACAGCAATAACACAATTTTTCCTTTAGAATTGTTGCTAGTTATATGTCTGTCATAATTTCGTAGGCCTATTGATAATGTTTGAGCTGAAAGTCTATTATGTCTAAAGTGTCTGAATTAAACATACAGTAATATATTTACTGATATGCAATTTTTTCACAACTGTGAAAATGTAATACTTGCACAACTTATGAAATATAATACTAGGATGCAGATTTCACAAAAATTTTTTGCATTGAAGTGTGCATATATTTTGCCTGTTTTTTACATTTATTTTAATAATCTTGTTTCAATGGTGTGGTTGGGATGTTAAAGAAGACACTGAAAAGGGGCATTCAATCTTCTCAAACATACTGATGGCAAGATACAAAGATTCAACACTGCCAGGCTAACTTTAATGATCACTCCTTTATTGTTCTGATATGAAAAATGTCATGTTTGTAAAATATAACGTTAATATGGATTTCTTCAACACACCATCAGTTTTCTGCGCTGTCAGTGAAACATAGAGAATGACGGGTTGAAACACAAAGCAGCTACAACTGACTTGATTCATTTAGAAAAGAATGGTTAAGCCATGCCATGACTCTTTACACACTGGCAGATGGAAAATGGTGAAGAATACATATGAAACCTGCTCACAAATGCAAAAAATCTCAAGGGTGTGGAGACAAGGATTCAGCACAGGAAGGTCAAATATCCCACTGAAATGGTCAATAAATGTATACAACATTACGTTATTTATCAGAACTCCCCAAATTAATTAGGAAAATATCATAGACAAGTCGTTTCCTTTTGTGCTGTTCCACACTCACTGACTGTTTCAGTTCTTTTTCTCCTTTGCACCCTTTAGTATCTTTGTGAACAATAATTTTGAGTGAAATCACAAATCCCTCATTGTAGGTAAAATAACTAACTGGTTAACTGCTTGTGGAGCCAGTGACCTGTTGCTTTGCTGGTTATCATCTATGCTTAGGTTCATTATGTTGCTACAAGGTTTGTTTGTGGGCAAGTTACGTCCTCTTGGTGCAAGGAATGTCATGTTTGGTGAAAACATCTGGATATGTATTCTCCATATTCCAGATATGTTGATAAGACCTCCATGGCTTGCATGTGCAAAACAGCACTATTACCCAAGAAACAGTGGAGACTGACAGTCAAATTCAAAGCATTCTCTCTATATACAAAAAAATCACTGTTTTGTCTGTACATATTGCATAGCTGTAAGTGCTAACTGATGTTTTATAAGACAGCCAACTTGCTTACTACGCTGATTTTTTGGGATCACCCACTGGCAAGAAATTATCTGCAATTGCTTATAAAAAAACTATTTTCACAAAGGTGATGCTCAAAATTTTTGAATGACTGCTGATGAGTGATGAGCAAACTATTTAAGGGATCTGGTTATACAAATGGTGGAGTATTACCGCAAACTGAGTATTTTTATATCAGGTATTTCATAGCATCATGATATCTGCAACACATTTTCAAACAAAGGTCAATATGAAAAATGCTCCTGAATAAAATGAATATTTCTCGTCATAATATATTTGTACAATTAATTTAAACAGATAAGCAACCACTCCTAAAATATACTCAGCGCACAAAAATCCTGTCGCTGAACAGTTTCCTGTTGAAGTTCCATTTAAGTGTCATAAGTTTCTGAAGATTACTTACAGGTATGGAATCACTGTGAAATCAGGGTGAAAGTTTGACGGTTTATGCAGAGTTATAGCATTAACCATCAGCAGGTACATAGCTGCTTTACACATTGCAACAACAAATTTTCTTAATTTTACACCCAAGCTCACTGACCTATGAAACACTTACTTAAAAGTCTTAGTAAACCACAGAATCTTAGCTCTAGGAAGAGATCTGACACGTTTAACAACTTCGTTGTTGTCTGGCCTTAACCTTACCGATGTGATGTTTTGTATACTCACTCCCGTGAGGCACTTTGGGGCAACTCTGTCTGAAATGCACTGTATAAAAATTTACTGAATTGAACCTTTGGTAAAATATTATTGTCTGTGTAAAAACACTGCAGAAATCTGGAAAATAAAAAACTGTCTGGAAATTTTTTTCATCTTCATTTCAAGTCCACATTAAAGTTTGTAAAACACAAATGTAGGATTTAAAAAATCTGTATTTTAAATGTATGTCAAATATTGACTGATTGGTACCTAGATAATGTAATCGTATCTGATCTAATTGTGATGTAAAGACAGCTGTAAATGATCACTAAGTATCTAATAAATCTATGTTTATTATTTCAAAGTCTGTTCAGAAAATCTGATTTTTAATAGTGTTTATTTTACAAAACTGAGTGAGAAAAGCCTGTGACTGCCTTAAAAATGTACTTTAATCGAAGGCATGACGTATTTTTGCCAAAAAAAAAAAAACCGGTAATATTTCAGTCAAGGTATTCGCTGCATTTATTTGATTCTGAACAATATGTCAATGCAGGAGTTACCTTTAACGCAAAGCATCACATTTATAAACGGAGAAACCATTAGACATCCAAGCCGTAAAGATTAAATTATGCATACCATATAGTATAGTCACCAAAATTCTGACCAAGTCGATCTTTGGAAATATTCTTGCCAATATTCCTCTATGCAAATTTTTTAACAGATGAAAGAAAAACAAACTTTCCCTGGACTCAGTCACGCTGCAGTGAAATGAGTAAATTCATAGGGAAAGAATAATGTAATACAAATGTAATGTCACAGCAGACCTGAGTTTTATTGTTTTTCAAAGTACTGTTTTCGAGCGAAAAACTATTCGCGAAACACGTAATCGAATTCACAGAACTTGCTTACAGTGCTGTAGGACTGAATGAGAAAATTAAAATTTCATTTACACACATTTTTAAATATGGGAAATGTATTAACTGAGGTATAATTGTTTACTCTTCGCGTTCAAGCAAACAACTTTTCTTTAAAGCATAATAAATAAAACTGATGAAAGTTTTATGTTTTCCAAACTTTCAGATTTATACTAAGCTTATACTTTATTTCTTTACAACATCTTGTGAAAAAATAAAATCTTACGTTAGAGCACTGATTTTTGCGATTCTCACCGAAGTCCAGAACACCAGTGTGAAAGGTCAAAGGTTATAAAAGAAATCTAAAGGTATAAACACCAATGTCTCTACAACAGAAATTCGCATATTTTGTCTTATGTTCAGTTGTTGTCCTTTAAGCTACAGGGGTTCGTTCGTCAAACATACACTGTGATTTACAGTAGTTTCACTTAAACATGGCAAAGCCGCCAGATTGCACGTGGTGATTAAAAGGGTCTGGCGACTTTTGTTGTGCTGTCTGGACGGAGGCAGTCAATGTCCCTTTTAACTTGAACTTGGACTTCCGACGCGACAAGTCTACCCGGGGAGGCATTTTACTTTCACACACTAAACCTTAAACTGCGCGTGTAGACGTGAATTTACTTAAAGATAACTTGCTTCCTCTTTAAAAACCAGACATTTAATATTCCTGAACCTAGTGAGAGAGTCCAGTTATTCTAACGTTAAAATTCAAACAAATTAATTAACAAATTTTATTTTTAAAGTTCACTTTTGTGTGTGTTACTCTACTTGTCTAGGGTGTAAACTTAGCAAGGCGTCCTCGGGTTTGTATCTAGTCTTTGTAACACTAACTGAAAATGGGATTTCGTATGTTAAAAAACGATTAAAATTTTCCTGACTTTCGAACGGGTGTGTTTACTGTAATTGCTAACTAATTGACAAACTGGAGTAATGCAAGTAATACATTAATGCACTTTATTCATCCAAATATATTGTTATTTGCCTATCTGGCTACAATGACTATATTAGTTGATTTAAATGTCTTTTGAAACACTTTTCTTTAATTTCAGATGGATGAAACCGATTATTATATTTACTGAAAAGAAAGTACAAACCTCTAATCTGAATCTGGACGCGTAATAATAATAATAATAATAATGATGATGGTGATGAAGTCTTTAAGCAAAAATGTCGGTATGCTTTAATCACCTCGAATCCTATTCAGCTGTTTTGTTGAGAACGACAGACAATGAATGATTCCAGATATCTTAATTTTGAAGTTATTTGAAGCTAAGTTATGAAAGCATTAACTTAACAATTTTAATGTATAAAATTAATACGTCATTATTGCTATTGAGGCAATAAGAAGACAGCTCTTACAGACATGTTTTAAGGGATGCTGGACAGGTTTCGATTTATTTTACTAACTATTTGTAACACAAAGTCATTTTTGGGGTAACTGTTTTAACCCAAATGTTCTGTGTGTATATTATATATGCTCTAATTTGATCATTTTCAAAAAAATACCCTAAGCTTTTCAGTAATGTCCAGGGACGTAATATCATTGAATACAGTTACAGTTATCAGGAATGTTTACTTATTTTGGTTGCGTGTCTGTATTTTATAATTTAAGTCGCACCAAAATATAATACCAAAGTACACTGTAGATTCTATAGATCCCATTTAACGGAAATATACGGGTTTCTCCACAATTAAGATTTTCTTCTGTCATTTTGGAAAAGCCGCATATTCATCTCAATGTGTGGAGTAATTAAACGTTTTTTAACTGGGCTATGATTGCTGAAATCAGTAGCATAATCATAATGCTTGTTTATATATTTTACATCCGTGTTTGCCAGTCAAATGGCTACAATGCTATATTGTAGTATACAATTTAAAAACATAATAAATTAAAACTGTTTTTTATGAATTAACTTTAAAAAGTATCAGTGAAATATTTTATTGCGCAGAAGTTCCTCTAAATCAAAATGTCAAGTCAAACCACTGAAATCTTCCAGTTTGTGTGTCTCACACCTTAAAAATTATGTTTGTATTAGTTTGTTTATTAAAGGGTTAATGTCAGAATCATAGATTTATTTCTTAAAACTGGTAATTTCTGCCGGTTTTATGATTCAACATCACATTTTATTAACTGCTAAAAGTTATATTTTTATTTCTATGCACTATAATGTGTAATAGAAATAGGAGTAAATACCTTATATTTAAAACTCGTTAAGGCGCTATGGTAACATATTGGTTTATGTGCTAAGTATAAATGGAGAGTAAAGTAATGAAAACAATAGGAGATCTGCATGAATTAATTAAAACTGAATTAAATATTATGAGCTCACGTGACCGGGTACTGGTTATGTTTGTTGTCAGCGAACTTGCCAAACAACCATAAACACCTTGCGAACTACAAGCTTTAATGAAAACTAAGCGGGTATACTAAGCACTAACATTTCAAACTATTGTCTCGATCTCACAGGATTAAGTTGAATAACACATTTTAATGCTGTCCATTTGTCTAAGAAAGTAGGAATCTGACAGTTTTTCCTTGCTGGCCATACAGCCAGTATACCGCTTTAGTGTTCCAGCTCCGCATGTAGCTGATGGCCACATATGAAAAACAAAGTAAAATGTTCCGATAAATGTAAGTGTTATTGAGGAAATAGGTGTGTCAGAAATATAGCTAAATTGATTTTGAAGTAATAATAGCAAATAAAAATATCAAATTATAATGCTCAGAAACGGTTATTTTTCAATTTTCTTTAAATACATTTGCTTTAAAGTTAAATTAGAGGTGGATAATATCAATTGGTGTGAAAATAAAATTAAGTTAAGATTTAACGTGGTGAATGTCTGCATCGATTGCGTGCTAATTCAACTGCAGGTGTATCCCATTTCCTTACATTTCATATCTTTGCGTCTGCATGCATGTATTTGTCACAAGATGTAATTTATCTGTACTCCTTATTCTTCAGTTTCTTGCTGTCTGTTTAATTTGTTTTACTTGCTTCTACATAGCTTGGACAAAGCTCTTCCATAGTGAATATATTGGTTTTATTTACAGGTTTTTCCATATAATTTTAAATATGAAAAGTTAATTGACTAAATACACTATCTGTCTATCTATCTATCTATCCTGTATGTGTGTGTATGTGTGTGTGTGTGTGTGTGTGTTTTCTTTCACTGACCTTCTTTACTCACAAAGACACTCACTACATGGACTACAAAACGTACCAAGACAGCAAACAATGGTGATTCACGTGAGATCATAATCAGTAAGTACAGTAAATCTTGTTATATTGCTTTCTTACTGAGAAATTGGACTCCGTTATATGGTATTTCTTTCAACTATATAAGAAAGTGTTCTTATTATTCAAGAGCAAGGATAAGCATTTATTAAATTAAGAATGTCGATGAAGGAAATCCACAGACAACACTTACTTGTCTTAGCTAGTAAAATAATCAGTATTGACAATTTCCCTGCATTGAGTTGTTTCCTTGTCCTCAGTGTACTCTGGCTTATGCCCTGTAATGGGTTGGCACCCTGTCCTGGGTATACCCTGCCTTGTGCCCAGTAATGGGATGGGACCCTGTCCTGGGTTTATCCTGCCTTGTGGCCTATAATGGGTTGGCACCCTGTCCTGGGAATAACCTGCCTTGTGCCCAGTAATGGGTTGGCACCCTGTCCTGGGAATACCCTGCCTTGTGCC
>JABJVR010000071.1:707987-753722 GCA_025773905.1 Chitala chitala
CAGTAATGGGTTGGCACCCTGTCCTGGGAATACCCTGCCTCTATCACCTGTAATGGGTTGCTACCCTGTCCTGGGTATACCCTGCCTTGTGCCCAGTAATGGGTTGATACCCTGTCCTGGGAATAACCTGCCTTGTGCCCAGTAATGGGTTGGCACCCTGTCCTGGGAATACCCTGCCTCTATCACCTGTAATGGGTTGCTACCCTGTCCTGGGTAAACCCTGCCTTATGCCCAGTAATGGGTTGGTACCCTGTTCTTGGAATACACCGCCTTGTGCCATGCAATGGATTGGTACCATCCTAGGTATTCCCTGCCTTATGCCCTATAACGGAAAGGGACCCTGTCCTGGGTATACCCTACCTTGTGGCTTGAAATGGGTTGATACCCTGTCCTGGGAATACCCTGCCTTGTGCCCTGTAATTGTTGGTACCATGTTCTGGGTATTCCCTGCCTTGTGTCCTGTAGTGGGAAGGGACCCTGTCCTGGGTATACTCTGCCTTGTGCCCTGTAATGAATTGGTGCCCTGTCCTGGGTATACCCATTCTTGTGCTGCCTTGTGCCCTGTTGAGAGTTGATGTCCTGTCTTTGGTATACCCTGGCTTGTTCCCTGTTGTGGATTGGTGCCCTATCCATGGTATTCATGTGCTGTGTGCTCTGTTGGATAAGACACAGGCCACCTGTGAATGAATGAATAAATTAATAACTTCGAAGTTGTAGTTTATTCATATATTTCACATATTCCATTGCTAGTAGCAAGTTGAATTGCCTATACATAACCAGAATGAATGCATCTCTACAGCATCGGATATTATGTTTATTGGTTTTGCACTTTTAAAATACTACAATACTTTTCCTGTTGTTTATGACTGACAGCCAAACAACTACATAACACTACTTATTTTTTCATCAACAATGACTTTCAGTGAAAGAAAACTCTTTGGTCTTTGGACTGTATTGCCTTCTTGAATTTACCAAAACAATGTTGTTGTTATGTAGTACACACACACACACAGACACACACATACACACAAGTAAAAATAAAAAAAAGGTGGAACATGTAACATTTTACATTTAGAGTTTCACAATTATGTACTTCTGTCAACTGAACAAAATTGTATGGATCATTCATTTACCCACATGCTTTTCACATGAACTCAGTATTACAAATTTTATTAATTGAAAGTATGTTCTCTTATTTTTTAACAGGACAGACTTCATGTTGACGCATGTTTATATCTAACTGACTACAAACCAGGAGCAACCAAAAAGCACAAACTCAAATGAAATGTTAATGACTTTAGGATGTATGCGACAATCGCAGATAAAGTATTTTGTTGGTTAACGATTGTTTCATTCAGAGGAATTCCACTTTATTTACACTGTAGTTCTGGATACACGAATCACGTAGAAGATTCGGGGTTTTTATGTAAAATTCTGAATTTATTGTAGTGATTTATCTGATTCGTGCTAGTCGGATTAAACTGCATTTTATCCAATAGTCTTGATCGCAAGATAAACATACTTTTTTGAAGCGAGCATAAGATTCTGTCCTTTTGAGTTACTGAAATTTTAAGCGAGAAGTTGCAATTTAAGGGTCGACCTAATTTGAAGCGAATCAGCAACTTCTTGGGGGCAACGCAGAAATCACCACTGCTGTTAAATTACCACTTCGTGTGAATCGAACACGTGGATTAACTCTGATATTAATTTGGCTCCTAACTCTTAGATCTGGTGCAGGTCAATACTGCTGGTTAAATAGCAGAGATGTCTGAAATTCTGAGCACTATCATTCGGGATAATTTTCCAGGCTGCAATATTTTAAAATGTAGAGACAGATCATTTCGAAAATGTAGTAGCAGTAGTACTACTACTACTACTACTACTACTACTACTAATAATAATAATAATAATAATAATAATAATAAGAAGAAGAAGAAGAAGAAGAAGAGGAATAATACACAATAAATTACATTATTATTATTAGTACTATTGGTGTTGGTGTTGTTGTTATTGTTACTACTACTACGACTGAATTATTATAATTGAATTAGAATTCGCCCATATAAACGGTTTTCCAAAAACTTGTAATCAATGAATCATGGTGATCTTCGACAAGGTGTAACTATCCACAGTCAGGTTAGTAAAGCAGTATTTTTAATGTGCTTAAGGTTTTTTAGAACCCCGAATTTCTTCTCTAAGAATCAATCAAACATGAAGAACAACATGCATTTATCAAGAAGCCTCAGCGTAAACGCGCCACTCCAACATAAATGCGATTTATGTACTGGAAATACAATAACAATTTTTCTGATCGCCTTAGCTCTATTGCTACCTTTGCCTTGACTTGCTAACTTATAAAACGTCAATATCTGTACCATGAATCTGGGTTCTTAAGCATGACACTATATAGTTATGTTTGCTGTAGCATCATATAATGGACTCCACTCACTGGGGGTTGTTGCTTCTTTAGTAACAAATGACTGTATTCTGTTGAATGTAGGTAACGGACTAGATGAACATGTAGCTCACTGAAAGGTTAGAGGAGAAAACAGTGAACAGAACTGAATAACTGATGTATAACAAAGTTTTTATTCGAGTACCTAGTTCTGTTATTCGTGCTGAATAGTCGTATGTCTTATTGTCAAAAACATTAGCAATTTGTAAACATTTGTTTCAGTAGTGTTAAATTACCCAGAAGTGTACATTATAGTCATGTAATTATCTAGCAATATTTATACACAAAATGTATGTTCATGTTTGTATTCATATACAGCTCGTTCGTATTGTACGTATAATATAAAAAATAAAACGCTTCCCAAGGCTGTAATGAAGTTAAGTGGGGTCCTGTCAATCACTGTCAGCGCGACAATCCACCTTTCCTAACCACAAAACGGTACACTTATAAAAAAATATTGTGCAAAATGTAGTGGAAAAAAACTTTGTTATGAGTAATATAAATACTTACTGCACGATCTTCAAATCTTTTAATGACTACTACAGAATATAAAACCCTGAAAACAAACATTTTAAAACACGTGATCAAATGAACGCTCACACAGACATACCTGGGGTTCTTAAACCTATAATTACAAATTTTAAAACATACACTTTTCTTGAGCGAAGTAAGGTAATACGTCGGTAACTTTCAAGACATGATAGACAGGACGAGCAGACTTCAGACTCAGATTCACCCGCTGATTGAAACTACTGAAAATGGAACCGCACTAAAACTGTCGTGTTTTAATATCGTGCTCAGATCTTTAATGCCGAGTTTTGTTGTTGCTGCTCTTTTATTGAACGTGGTTAAAATATCTGACTACAGCGACAGTTACAATTAGTATAGAATAACCCACTAAATATCAATGTACAGATAAAACAGTTCCCTCAGAAATTTAATAGAATACTATGTATAGAAGCACGAACTAATAATTTAACTTTTGTAATCTGGTGGATAGATTGATATCGCGTATCAGGTTTTTCCTAATAAACAGCTGAGCTGTATGTCAAGGAAGATGTGTTAATGTTTTTTAATCTTACGAAAAGATGGAACTATAGGATGGTAAAAAATGGGTGATTGGAATTGCGTTCGTGACTGTCTACGGCTGATAAGATACTGCTATTGCTTCTGGAGCTGATTTCCGTTTTAATTAAATCGATAAATAAAATGTACTGCAACGACTAAGAAATTTCAACACACACACACACACACACACACATTAACATTGGGTGAATACATAGAGGCACGCACGCGCGCGAGCACACGGTATGCATATTTCAAAAATACCACCTCGATTTAAGCATACCATTTTGTCCAGATTTCTACAAGGACTATTTTTCTTTTCCTCACTTGATGCCCTTAGTCGTAGGTGAAGACCACATGTTGCTCGGTATGCTTTCTTTGTCACATTTGACACGTTAGTATTTTAACGAATCGCCTGAATGTTGGAGTTTGACGCATTTTACGTCACTATTTCGCATCATAAAGAACTGAACACTTAATTGTAAAATGTATGATTTTGAATGAAAAGTACGAGTTCTCAGTAAATTGAGTAAAAAGTTATTTACGCATTAAGGCTGACAGTTTCGTAACACACGGATCGTGTTTGATTTTGACTATTCAGCAACCCTTAACGAATATCTGCACATTTAATGTACTGCATCCTTGTCGTTCACCTCTCAACCTACATTACACAATATGATTCAAAGCTTTGAACAGTTTGCACAAATATTGTCCAATGAAATATTTGTTAAAATTCGAGGCTCCATTGATAGTTTTTTAATTGCAGCTGTTTGCATGTAAACTCGACAGTGTGACTGTGAAGTTCATTCTTGTCTGTCTAGACTCTTACAACGACCCTGTTTGTCTACGTTTTTTTTTTTACCTTGACCTTGGACTTGCTTCGATTCGGTTTGCAAGAACCGTCAATATTTGTCAACTATCTAAAGCACTGGTGGACATCTTGAGTGGACATCAAAATTCACCGTATGTGGGGGTTACATATATACTGTTTCTATTCACTTAGGTTTAATTACAATATTGTCAAATACAAAAGAACTTTAAACCTAGAGTGGCTTAAATTGTTTCCTGAATCAATTTAACATGCAAAAGCTTTTGCTTATATATTTTATTTTGACAATTCAGAAAATATGACTAAAGACTGAATCAAACAACGATTTTTGAACTCGAAATCTACTTAACAAATCACAATGAGCAATAATATTGTGACCAAAATATTGAAATATTCAGTTTTAATGAATAATTCATAACATCCACAACTGTCTTCACAAGTGTAAGTGAACAGTTATGTGCCACAAAAATGCTTACAACACTTATTCTGTTTCACAACACTGAAGTTATTCACCTTTTTTAACTCGCTATCTCGAACTGAGTTATGTGCAGCCTACACTTCGTACATCGGAATCAATTTTATCGCAGTAGTTTTCCGAAAACCTTTAGCTGGTCCTTTAAAAACTGAATACGGTTTTGTTTAGCTAAATAAAGATAAGCATCTAGAACAGGCCTAATAGAGTTCTTTTTTTCATCATTACGGACGCCCTTCAATTTCTATTATTGTTCTTGAAAATTTATAAACTCGCAAAATTATGATTTTGAAGACTTACAGAAAACTAATACAAACAAATATAATTAAGCTATTGATAACTTCCAGGTTCATTACTTTAACATGTTTTGTTTACATGTTTACATATACATAAACTAAAAAAAGATCAGTGATCTTTCTGGATTCTTCTTTATGTCAATAACATGCAGAAAGTCCATATTAACTAGTGATATTTTTATTTTAAATATAATATTCATTAAAGACTTTATATGTATATATCGAGAACAAGCCCCATAGACAGCCGCAATCCCGAAGAATACGTTCTTTTTGTATGTCAAGTAGATAAATAAAGGCAGAAAGATCTTATGAGGTGACTAACTACCCAGACATTTACACGAATAAGATAATTAAGATCAGATACAGCCTACTACAGAGTTTAAACCAGGATGCAGTGTTGCTACTATTACCATACACCATAATATGACGGATATCCCCATGTAGGGAGTTGTATCAGTTTGATTAAGAGTTGATTTTTTAAATACTAAATACTTAAATATGGGTGTACCAACCTGTTCAAGAAAAACTGTAATTTTGTCGTAGCTTTAGTCTCACTGTTTGGTTCTGTATACCCCGGATTCTTGACAGCTTCGGCAAGTATTATACAACGTATTTAGCAGTACTTAGAAATAACTAGAATTTTTACAAAAAAAAAAAAATAATAATAAATAATAAAGTTAACACAGCCGTTTATATAAGAGGTAAAAGCAACGCAAACATCAAAAATAAAATTAAAAGTCATTTGCTTTGAGTAACTTTTTCCTTATCGGCCAAACAGTATTTATCTTGTCCTCTTCATGCAGATCACGTTAGGTGTTGTACCTACCCCTTTAAGGATTGCCTGTCTCAACAGCACTCTGACCAATGTGAACATCTGGTACACTTTACATGGCTATCCAGAAGTACGTGCTGTATTCTGTTTAAAGGGATGACGCAGCACCACCACTTCTTTCCTTTAGTTATCATATCACATGTGCCAGACCTATGATCCTGGTGATGGACAGAGCACTTGTGCCTTCTATTGCGCATGCGCCGCGTAAAAAATTGTGATTGGAAATTAAGTGCCTGTCTTGGAGTAGTCGAGTTTTAAAAAGCATCGGCAGCCCGTGATATGACGACTTCGCTGGTTCTGCATCCACGCTGGGCGGACACCTTTATGTACGTGTATGAAAAAAGCCCGAATGAAAATAACCAGAATAAAAGCCAAGCTATGGAGGGATTAGGTGGGAACTGCCCCGCTTCCCACTGCAGGGATCTGATCTCGCACCCAGCACTCGGGCGTCACTCTGGCGGCATAGCGCCTCACCAAAGCTCAGTGTACTCGGATATATCGCCCTCAGACGCCGCGCGACAGTGCCCCGCTCCGCAAACTTCATCGAATGCCACGCTTGGATATGGCTACCCTTTTGGAAGCCCGTATTATGGGTGCAGGTTGTCTCATTCGCACAACGTGAACTTGCAGCAGAAGCCTTGTTCCTATCACCCGTCTGAGAAATACGGGGAGCCATCAAGCACTCTACCCACAGAAGAACTCTCCAACAGGGCCAAAGAGTTCGCCTTTTACCCGAGCTTCGCCAGTTCCTATCAGACTGTCCCGGGTTATTTAGACATGTCAGTGGTGCCCAGTATCAGTGCACATCCAGAGCCTCGGCACGAAGCACTGATACCAATGGAAGGCTACCAGCACTGGGCTCTTTCTAATGGCTGGGAAGGACAGGTGTACTGTTCCAAAGAGCAAACTCAGTCGACTCACCTCTGGAAGTCTCCATTCCCAGGTATGAAGATCATCTGTTATTAAGTTAGCATTTTCATTTGAGCATTGTTGATTGTACACAAATGGGATTTACATCTAATGCAGACCGTATTTTTAACACGTCTGTGTGTTTATACACAGTCACTATAATAATTATGTATTTTATGTAACGTAGGAATGCTTATTGCTTTTTATTTTGTATGTAGCATACTCTTGCAATGTATAAGGTATATGTTTTTTGTATTTGAATAATACTACAATAAAAGTTGTTTTTGTCATAATGGAATTTCAATACAAAACTGTCTTACCATTTAAATTTTGAAAAAACCTTAGTTATAAGATGTCATATAGCAGATGTTAAATTATAAAAGGGACAATTTATGTACTGATGGTGGAAACGGATAGTTTGCAAGACATTTGCAATAAAAACAAGATTGTTTGTTCGCAGAGTTTTTTATAAAGAAAAAAAGTTTGAACTTAACGACAACAGTCAGAACATGTGCTGTTTAGCAAAAGAAAAGCCAGTAAAAAACTACTGTCCTGTATTTTTAACGGCATGCTTTTACAACAGAGAGCGAAGTATTCTAATATTGTTCGCAGTTACATAAACTTTGCGGATGTTACGGCCGATTAAAATTGCGCACTGAAAATACCGCTTTTTTATCTTTTAAAAATCTTTATGTAGTCAGAAAGGTCTTGTTGTCTGTTGTTAAGCATCAAAAATTTATTATTTCCTTAAAAGGTTATTCATAATGTGTTTTGACAAGCGCCTCTTCTCGAAAACAGCTCTTTTTTGGAACACATGCATTGCAGTTCCCTGTATTAGGCCTCTGTTAGTTAAAGTTCCAGTTTTTACAAAAGGACTTGACTGGACCTGAAATGCTGCCTGGAAGTGAAATAGCATTCGTGAGTCGTTTTATTAAGCCGTTTCTCTATATGTGTAGTTTAAGAGGTTTATTGAATCTGGATTTTATTTAAGACGTTGTCAGGGTAAGCTGTTAATCCACCACCTACCCTTCCACCCCCCTTCTCAATTTAACACACACCCAAACACATACAAGCACATAACTCTGCCGTGAGACAGCTTCTTTATGCATGCCTCTCGCTAACCGTTTTTGTACGCTATCTATTAAAATGCCACGTTTAGCATCCTTATCTCAGATGCTAAGGCTCATTGAATTATTCTAAATACGCACAAGCAATGTAAACACATAATGTGTATTGCATTTGTTACAAATAGTTACAAAGAGGAAGGAACATACTGCAGTATGTACATAAAAATCATATTCTCTTTTGCTATTTCCAATGTAAACAATCGATTTATTTTCAGTAACTATGAATGAAGTCGGAATGATAATGACGTGTCTTTTTAAGCAAGGACGTGTACTTTTACCAGTACAGTGCTGAACTTCTATAGGGGGCACAAATATCTGCAAATAGCAGTTATAATTACTGTGCGAGCTTTGCGAAAAGGCATTGAAGTCTGCTGATAAACAACAAGCGTGAATGACAAATTTAGTTTTGCTTTGCTGTGATTTAACACTTGTAGGTGAACACTGTAGTCTGGTCTTTGAGTTCATACTTTCTCTGTTGTTGTCCTTGTACAGATGTGGTCCCATTGCAACCTGAAGTCAGCAGCTATCGTCGAGGCCGCAAGAAACGAGTCCCGTACACAAAGATTCAACTGAAAGAGCTGGAAAAAGAATATTCGGCGAGCAAATTCATCACCAAAGACAAAAGACGTCGTATCTCTGCAACCACCAATCTTTCCGAGCGACAGGTTACAATTTGGTTTCAGAACCGTCGGGTGAAAGAGAAGAAATTTGTGTGTAAATCAAAAACCAACACTCATATACATACCACTTGATCCTTCCATGCTCTCCTTCCCGCTAAACCTTACGTAAATTCGTTGAAGTTAAAGCCGAGGAAATTGTCAACACATTTCTTTCATCAGAAAATTACATCTGATAAGGACCATATTCGGTCACGAAATCCCAGATTTAATTTTATTTATGGGTCATCTTCGGTACACGCCACCTCCTGGCTAAGAGGTGTTTTTTAACTAAATATTTCTCTCTTTAAATAATAAACCTTTTCTCGTTTTTTGCTTCAGAGAGAATAGTCCGGTTGTATCCATGATGCAATTTAAGAGGTGACACCCTCAATGCTCCGAAAGGCTAGAACAGAAGCTGAAAGTTTATGAACTGTATTACATCTTTGCTTCAGATATGCTTATAAAACGGACACTAAACGGTCTTTTGGGAATGGTTTTTCATCCAATCTTTTTAAAACGATATTGGGATGGGGAACTTCAATATTCCGAAAGCTTATATTTCATTGATACGTTGACTTTCTATTTTTAGTGCCTATGGTATTCGCAAGGCTGCTAATATTGAAATGTACAGTACGATGCATTTATTATTTAATTAATATTCTCTCGTCTGACTGCGATTGTAAATTCAAATGTTTTATCAACTTCGTATTTTTAAATGAAGGATATGTCTTTGCCATGCAACTGGAATGACTGTAATCGATTAAAAGGTACTACACATTATTGCACAAGTGTTCTCGTTGTTTCATTTACAATGTAAGGTAGGTCTTAATGCGTTGGATCCGTGCACTCGCCTTGTAAGCAATATCATCTTTCCTTTGTGCAGTACGTGAACTGTGATGTGGTGTTCGTATAAAGTATACTCATAGGCAACGTGTTTCATAAATAATGAACAATAAAATAAAATGTGCATAAACGTAAATGTGTTGATTGTCTGTGTTTAAGAAGTAGCCTTCAGATGTGTGCATGGTCAGAGTATCAGATCTCAGAACAAGTTATGCTGTTTAGTAATTATATTAAAGATGCATACGCCCATGATATATATCTGGAGGTTATCTTGTAATTGTATGTCCAGCCTCGTTATCTAATAAAATAATATTATGGACAATTTGTCGTGATGCGCATGTAAACCAATTAAATATTATTTCACTTCAGTCTCCAGGCAGGAAAAAAACAGACACCCAGAACCATGAAAACACCCTTAAATGTTACAGAAAATAATATTTTTCGGTCACATTTATGTTTAGTAATTCAGTTGCATAGATACTTATCCAGTGAATATGTAATTCATAGTTACAGTTTTTCTTGAAATAAGTGTTCTGAAATGACAGGATGGTTCTTTTCGGACTTAATCTTCGAATCCTGTATCAATTAGTATGGACACCGCATTTCAAGAGAATCGGACATGTATACTCATGTTTGCATTTTAACCTTTGTGAGTATGTATGAAAATATAAAGTATACTTATTAATAAAAACTAACAACTAAAACATTTGGTTTGCTTAACATTTTAACTTAGGGTCCAACAATCAGGTGTAATCATCTGATGTCTGAATGAAACAGAAAGAAATTTTGGTTTTTTATTTACACTAGATGACACCGCAGGTATCAATTCATTTTGGGTTATAAAAGTCCTCCAAAACTTCCCTCATACCACAAATCAAACATTCAAAAGTGCATACAAGAATTTGTATTAACGTGTTTTATAATTACGCATGTTACATAAACTTTTACGTTAAGAGTTTGATATGTCGAGTTTTCAACTGCCTACCGGAAATGGTTAATGTTTCGTACATAGCACATATTGCAGTATTTAGTTTTGCACTCGAACCTCACAAATAATTATTTTCAGTGATATATAATTATGTAAGGAAATAGACTGAAAACAAGATTAGGCACGATAATTATTTTAACTGGAAATAATTCCTGCTCGCACGGCTGTCCATCATAACCTACTGCAGGACAGGTAAATCCTACTAAGATTTCACTCTGGCGCATATCTAAGATTGGAATTAAAAGTCAATTTGTGTGAATTTAATTCAGGGTGGCTGTATAGAAACGCTAAGTAACAGCGACACGTGTTTGGTGGTGTTTGACTTGTGAAATTACTCACACGGGTACTTGTTGCACTAGAGAAATTAATCCTGCATTAGGGTGAGCGTGTGGTGTAACATCGTAGCAATTTACGTTCGATGAAGAATGAAACTCAGCCCTGCAAGGTCCTGCTTTGACTTCGCTGTAATCAAAATGACTGCTTATTGACTATTCACTATTTAGTTAACGTATGCGATTGGAATTGGTGTTCCGCACTACTGACGCATCGCAGACTTCTCACTAGTCACGTGTTTCACAATGCACAAGTAAAAATTCTGTTACGTTCAGATATTACTGCAGGTGAAGAAAGTCAGTGTGAGAGCAAATCTGCCCTAACACGTAAAAAAAACATTATACGCATAGTAAATCATATTCCATTTTCTCGAAAATAATGATCTTATAATTTTTTCAGACAATATCCACTAAGAAATACGGTATTGCGACGGACTGTATACATTTCTTCTGCGGCTTCTCAGATTTTTCAGTCATTAATATATTTTCCAAAACACCCTGGTGGTAGGTGTCTTTCAACTTTCAATTTCCGAAAATCAATTGTGGTTCTTCAGGAATACACCATAACTAAACCTACTCTATGCAATAATTTGTACATAAGTCTGCACATTCAAAGTTACAAATGTTTTGAAACAAAGTCACACCAAGATCGTTAATAAAATAACTGGACAAAAATAGGATTATATGCTTGCTATTGTGTCTTGTGCTAATTTTGTCACAGATTTCTATTAAAATAATTTATTTAAAAACATACAATTAGTTTATATTTTAGATTATTTCTTATTTGATATGCTAAACTCACTTATTCCACCTGACTGTCAAGAAAATCAGAATGTGCTCAAAATTACACATTTACATGTTAGATAAACCACTAGTCCTTCGTTAATTAAACTGTATTATTGTTGATATATGTTGATATCAGTTAAGGACAGTTTATAATTACAACAAAGGGAAATTCTTCTCAATGACGGACATGAGGAGGTTTTTGTTGTGAAATTGTTAGATGCACTATCGAGCTAAAAGAGGTGATACAACGTACACACACACACACATAATGTATATACCTTAATACTGACTTTAAAACTGTACTGTTAAGCTTTTATGGTACAAATTTTTTCTTGGTTAACGTAATTGTTTTGCGAACAACTTCCACTTAAACATGTTCAAAAATAAACATACATCCGCAAATGTTTCAACTATTGTCGAACTCGACTGGGATGTGCAAAAGACGATTCTAAAGTAACAGGCCTACTGAAAGAAAAATCATGATCACCACTCAGAAGTTACATTAGGCTGCATTTACTCGTACGTATATAAGCACTTAGTTATGGTTTATTTTTCCACGTATATTTAAAATTTCAAATGTCAAAAATTTTCATGTAGAATTACCCCAACCAATAGCAGATACAAAAACATCATTATTTTTTTCGTGATCTGTTAATTAATTTTAAATGGAGAACGAAGGCTTCCCGTCGTACCGTTCAAAAGGCTCCCGTAAACCCTTTGTATCACATCTTTTGATCCATAGATAGCTTTTCGCGTGAGCTCTTAAACTCCACACCAACCGGGTAACAAGGTGTGTCTCCAAAGCAGCTGCAAGTTCTCAGTTTTGGGCGTGCTGATGTCACGTCTTGCCTACCCTTGACCGTGACTATGCAGTCACTTTGACCTTGACATCACAACTGCTTTTGCATAGTTAATAGGGCAATGGTGGTCTTCTTTCCTTAGTGGAACTGAGACGAAGACAAGTATAACGCCCAGTGACCTGTTATCTACGTGCAAACAAAAAGGGCACAGTTTTTGTGTCTCGATGACTTCGAGTAATAGGATGGCATTGCACTAAAAATAAAGAAATATATAAATTCCCTCACTTTGTAGTATTACAGGTACCCATTTATTATAATCAGAGAACCAGTGTTCTTAGTCTCATCAAGTGTCATTTTCTTGTTCTTTGTTCTCATTTAATTGTTTTTCCAACGGTCCCACGCTTGCTGTCTTTGATCAAGCTACTTCCTTTAATTGGTGGTATTATGATGTCTGATCGCGAACAACGGATGACCGTTAATATATCGCAAACACTCCATGTACCATTCTGTGACTTTAGCACGCAAGTTGTTGTTAAGAATATGCTGAATGACTGAAACGAGTCATCTGTCAAACGTCACACAAAACGGCCATTTCGAAGGTAAGCTACCTACTTTTCCTACACGAGTGAAAGGGAACTATTTAAAATTGATAAACAAAATACTTAATATATATGTAATTGTTGTATCACAAAACAAAACTATTTTACTAAGATACGTAACATGCTGACTATCGTATATACTATTTAAATTAAAGAAAACATGGAATCCATGTGAACTAAATATTAGGCCCAAAATCTGCGTTGGTTGTTATAGGAAAAAGGTTTTAAAAATTGCCAGATATGACTGTAACTCCGTTTTAAATTACCTACTCCTCGTATTCTCAAATTTTATAAAGTGAACAGATGTTATTTTCTAATTGTTTTCAGGAGAACTCGAGACTTACTAAGCCTTTCACTTCTTTATATCCTGGCGTGCAGTCGTAATACGTAATCAGAAATAACATTATTCTTAGCATTTCAAATGGATAGTAGTTTGCGGTCTTCCACCATATTTGATTCCAGTAATTATTTGATTATTTATTTAGATTTTACAATACATTTTTATACAAATTTGAAATTACGATGAAGAAAAAAATGTGTTTCAGACAAAACAAATAGTGGTCAAGAATTTCTTTCCATTTTTAATTGAACTGCATTGTTGTCTGTATTGAGTAACTGTACGTACTCTATATAAGTTAATGTAGAAGGTTATAAAGTATAAACTTCACATGAATGTATGTATTCACACACACACACACACACACACACACACACAAACACACACGCACACACACCTACATACATAAACACACACACATACATTCAAACGTATTATTTTTACGCATTATATCTCATGTATGTTTTCATGGTACGGGAACAAGTTTCATAATTTCAGGAAAACAACAATTCATTATTACATAAATTCAAACATTTAAAAACTTGATGAAAATGTCATGAATATTAGTACACCGGCGTGTATTATTAATAAAAACGTTATTGAAATATTATTTATTTAAAGACGTTAACATAGTTATTAAAGTTTAAACTCGGAAAAAAAAAACGTTTATATTAAAAATGTCAAGTATTAAAAAGTGTATTTTCATTAGATGCCAATTTATGACACGATCGATCTTAGGTAAGAATAAGCAATATGATTCGGAAATGTGAAAATTGTATTATACGTTTTTACAAATTTTACAAATAAGGCAACTTTTCGCTCATATAACAGTTACATCTTTAAAAATCATTATGGAAGCAAGGCGAAGGCATATTAAGATAAACTACAAACAAATAGTCTATCTTACATGTAAATATATAATATACATATATATTTTTTCCTATATATGGTTATAAGATATACTCTATATATTTATATATTTCCCGTGATCTTATATGTATACAAGGAAAAAAGCGAATAGGCGAATAGTCCAATAATAATTTGGTATCTAAAAAGATTTGAAGACTCATATAAAGATTATAAGATTTATATATCTATATTCACACAATTGTGCTTTAGCATGAATGTAGTCAAACTTCAATGTAAGTTCTATGGCTGAAATTGAAATGAAAAAGATTTTTAAGATACATGCATATAGTTAATTTTAATATTTGTATGTAATTGGCTGATTTGCCTTCCATAACATAAAGCGACAGTTGTATACCTATACATTTTACATATAAGTATATGAACATACTGTACTTGTATACATATAACAATATTTATGTGTTAAGGCGAATTTGTACGTGGATTCAGAAATCGCTCTCGGATTTGTTGCCTTAGTGCCTTGTTGAAGCGGCTGTCATTGGACGTTGCAGGGTAAGCCAAACGAAGTAGAAGGGGGATGATAACCTCTGGTGGCTGTACAATGGAAATATCAGGAAGTGAAGGAGACAGAAAGACACCAACCTCTTGTAGGCCTTGCAACAGAAAACGTCTCGTGTATGCGATTTCTAAAACAAATTACAGTTGATTCGCATACGGAATGAGTTGCCGGTTACAACATATGCTTTAACATAACGGACTCTTATCAAATGTATTGCATTAAGAAGTGAATTTTCTCTGTTAAGACAGGCTATTTCAATGTCTCTTACCTTTTAAGTGTTGATGTTAAATAAACTGGTTTATAAACTGAAACCATCGTAAGTTTATTGTTAAAATTACATTCATTCGCAACTGTGCTGAATATGTTTTAGGAAACCTGTTGTTTCTACATATTTTTACACGTTGTTGTATCTTTTTACACGTTGTCTAACAGTGGAATAGAAAATTATTTATTATTTAACTGATAAATATATGAATATGTCAATTTATAAACAATAACAATTCCCACATCCAGTATATGTTAAAATACTTATAGTTAGATTTTTTTATTTTTATTTTTTTATTTTTTGTTATTTACAGCTGTTTATAATAATAAACAGGTCAGACATATAACTAACTATATACTTTTCCAAGTTCATTTTAACTATTATCACCATCTGTTTAACAGTGGATGTAAAACATTTTGAAAACGAATGTATTTTCAGTCTTTCTTTCGATGTATTACATAAATTAAACAAATGACTCTAAATATTACGATAACGTCGACATGATGAAGCAAAAAATCCCTGATTGTTTTAACACGTATAACACATAAACTTAAGACAATGAATGTACATTTGCTGCTCATTTCAGTACGTTTGTATGTTGAAATAATACACTTTCATGTTTTTGAAGGGATGCGCTATATTTTAATTGCGCTGAAACATGCCCGTTTCACAAATTCACACAATTTGTTACGATAAACATTTTAACGTGTTCGTAGAGTTTTATGTGAGAAATATGTAAAAAACAATGGCTTGATTTATCAGCTTTAGTAATTATTTTCCTCGATGATAGACAGTATCAAATTAGTAGTAAACTGGAGTATTTCTATGCAAGGAGAACGGGGAAAAAACCTTCCAGAAGTTTTGTAACACTTCCTACGTACTACTTACACATAGTGGCTACATAAAATCATTTCCCCCTTGAGGACAAACCAAATTTGCTGAGCTAGCAGATATTCATGTTCTTGTTTAATATACAACGATACAGTGTGTTCCTGTAAGCTTCCAGAACTTTTTCGTTGAAAAGAAGTTCACGTTCAAAACAAATGAACACAGAATTCACTTAAATTATAAATGATATACGTAAACATATTTACATGTGTTAATATGTGAGCTTTGATATGCACAAAAAAACTAATTGTTAGAAGAATTACATGAACTTTTATAAATGACGTAGTTAACACAATATATGTAACAGATACGAAACGTTTTGTCGCAATCTCCATTACACGTTTGTAAAATTCACAGCATTTCTTACAAATGTGTATCTGAAGAACATGTAGACTTCAGTCGCATTGCTAAGCGGAACAATGAAAAGCTCGGTAAACTTTATGTAATAAAAAATATATATTTAATCGCCCCACTCTGCCAGTTTGTGTTTACTTGTAAATAAACCACAGACGTACGGCGAAATGCCCATAAATTCTTGAGGTTATGCTTAAGACAATCTTTGAAACATGTACAGTTATCCACTTGGCACACATTGGGACAGAATGACAACAAGTTTAGTTTTGCATCTAGTGTTTGTTTTTCACGGGCCTGAAACTTCCTTTGAACATATCTTTCAAGACTCTTACTGCAGGGCAATAACTCTGGCAGCGGGATGTAACAAATCCGAAGGGGGAAAAATGCCCTTTGTTTACGTTATTGCCCTGTCTCGACACAACAGGAGATTCCAAGACGGCTATTTCAATAACGTCCAGACATCAATGCACTAGACAGTGACCTTGAACTGAGAAGCGCCAACTGGTAACGTCGAAAGGAAACATTCAGCGAAAGAGAAGTTTCGCCAAAGACTTCAAAACAGCACTTTCTGCGTTTTAAAACCAATAGTGTTTTGTAGTATTCGTGTGATTTGGGACTACAGATACCGTGAGCACATACGTGTTTTTGTTTCATCTACATGGCTTCAGAGCTCGGAGCATCTCTTTCAGTAAGGTAACGTTCATTAATTGTAGTAGCGCGAGTAACATTTGTCACATATTCCTCAATTACTGTTGCTGTGTTCAAGTTTAAAAAATCATATTCATGTACTTCATTCAAGTATGAGAAAAAAAACATTAATTCTGCTTTAAGTATAGTATACAATAATATGAGTCTGAAAAGATTAAATCGACTGGATTGTTTAACTTTTTAAATCCAAGGGCAAAATACACTATATGTGAGACTACATGTAAGAATAATAACATTGTTTTGGCGTGTTTAACATCGTTTTGAGTTGTGCTAACGTGTCTTTTATAAAGCAACATTCAACTCGTTGACTAGAGACTCTGCTTTATAAATCGTAACGCATTATAGTTACAAGAAAAAAGTAGTTTTGTCTGATATAATTTTGGGGTATGACGTAGTAGACTTCAGTTGGTTTCTGAGTTGATACGTGATCATTAGAACCATTTGAAGTGCTCTTGAAAAGATCTTCCGGTGTGCGAATGAGCACGGTTTCTTAAGATTGTATTTTATGACATTGCAATTTTGATCATTTAAAGTTTGAGCTTTGTGTTTCAGATGTATCTGTAAGGAAAATCTGGCAATTTCAAAATAAGAATGAATGACAGCCAAGTTTATTTATAGCAATAGCTAATACATCAGTTTCTGACTGAACATGTCACTGCGGCGGAATGGCGCAAACTTATTTTTACTTTATTAACCTCGTCATGACCTCACGTGGCAATCCTCATGAATAATTCTTTACTTTTTGCCGAACTGAAGGAACATTCCGAATAACTTGTTGCCTTGAAACATGAAAATGAAACAGAGAACATTATTCAAATCTATTTGAAGATTTTACGTATTGCCATTAGTTTGTAACGTTTTAGCTCATGCAGGTTTTATGTATAGGCAGCCACAGAACGTACACGGTACAACTTGCATTAGTTTTCTATTATTCGTGTAAAGTGCTACAGCTACGTTTACTGATTACCAAAATGTAAACAAGGTGAATCCTACCATACACACTTTCCAATAAATAAATAAATGAAAATCTGTAAAACATTGACTGTAGGCCAGCGGAAATATGGTCATTGTATTTTCACTTACTTTTACTTCTCAGGTTTCATCTCTTTAAAACGGTAACAGCAAGCAGCGCATTTCAACTTCATGTTTTTACAAACCATGCTCATCCAATTCTGCTTTTGGCATTCTTCATGAAAGCAATGTTTACTATTTTAAAAAATAGAATTTAAATACTTCTCTGTTTGTTGTGTTTTGCTGTTCTTATTTTCCAGTTTTGTGGTTTATGTATTTAATTGCAGAACATCGCCTTCAGTAGTGACTGGTACTTTCAAGCCCCCTCGACAACCTTGTAAAACACATATAAAAATTGGGGACCTTATAACAGGCTTCCACTTGCAGTTGCCAGCCTTTATAGGGGTATCTGTTAACGTTTTTTTTTTTTATTCAGTGAATGAGAATTATTTGAATTGCATGCTCTTAAAATAATTTTATTAAGCATCATCTTATTTTACAAAGCCAGTTTTTTCAACCCTCTGGCCCTGATTCTTTAAATATGAGTCCAGTGTGGGTAAGAGCATCAGTCCGTTCTTAAACAAGGCCGTAAAAGGGAGCGGCAGAGCTTTATGTGACATTGAACTCAATTGTTATTTGCTCAGAAATAAAGTATTCTACATGCCAGTCCGTTAGTGGAAAGCGAACCTTGAAACCGGTGTATGCATTGCGACACTCAATTATCGATAAAAGAATGGTTAACTATTTATTTTCTTAGACATTTTAAAGAAGTAACGAATACACACGTGTCTACGTACAGTAGGAGTAGTTCCCCGGTAAATATAACAAAACGTGATAGTTGTTAATAAGATGTTTTATAGTATTTTTAAACGCATATAAAATCCGTAATATAGAAGTTAACGTTTTGTTTTTTTCTGCCGTAAGCTTTGTGGGTGGCACCTTGCGTAGCGTAAATTGACTTAAACACGTGATCTAAATTGGACCAATCAGGAGCACCTCTAGGTTTAACTACGTTAAATGTCAGATTGCAATAAACTAGATGCTGTTGGTCAGGCCCGCTGAAATGGGCGAGCATAATCTTCTTAATCCCGGGTTTGTGGGACCTTTGGTAAACATCCACACAGGAGATACGTTTTACCTGCCAAATTTCAGAGCATCTGGGGGACAGCTGGCGGGTCTACCCTCATTCTCTTATCCAAGAAGAGACAATGTCTGTTCTCTACCGTGGAACCCATCGGAGCCGTGCAATGGATATTCGCAGTCTTACTTAGGCAATCCCATGTCTATTAACCCTTCATTCAATCGGTCCTGCGAAATTCCTCGACAGGACGAAGGAAAATGTTACTACAGCAACATTGTCGGACACAGGGAAAGTTGCACGGAGGGGGGCAATTCGAAACGAGAAGATAAGATATTGGGCACTTCTTCAGTATCGTCAGAAAACGGACTACACAACGGGATGAGCAGCAGCACTATCTTTCATAAATATGACTATGGGACGGAAGAGGTGACCCAAGATCCGCCGTCCTGTCCCTCCCTTGAGTCCGATTCCAGCTCTTCGCTGCTCAATGAAGGGGGCAAGACCCTTGCAAGCATCCCACAGACAATAGCATCTCCTGGTAATCAGGCGGGCAGCATAGCCGCAGGCGGAGGTAAGTGTCCAGCGTGGATGCATGTTAAAGGTTATAAGAAAGTATGCGTAATTTACATTCAACGTATGTTGTACACTTTGCACATTGTTGCTTTTTTCGAATAATTGACAGCAGTACTGTGATATGTTTGACTGCGATCTAACCAAACGCCGCTAGGGGTTGCGCTTAAAATGCTTGCATCTGGGACGTTTCTGCTTCAGCATTAAGGAAACACTTTGTAAACAAGTTCTTATAGCCTGTTAAGTGACATGCACGTGAGATCCCACTATGATTATCTCATTTGGTTTTTTTTTTTAATCGTTTAGCATCTTGGTTAGCGTTAAATATTGCGCAGCAAATGAAGTATGCAAGTTCATTGCAATAGACTGCACAGAAAGTAAAACGTTTTAAAACAGCCGAGACTGTACATATAGGCTACAAAGACAGTTCTAATGCTTCGAAAAATTAAAATACTCGGACTGGTTGAAATCTGATCTGCGTCGTCAGGTCAATGCTAACTTTAACAGCAGCTGTAAAACTTTTCGTGTCACATCATATGGTGCTGTGGAATATGACATGTATTTTGTAGATAAAGCAAGGATCAAGGTTAATCTTTTTAAATTCGCACAACTGTAATATGCCTGATTTTAAATGTAATTTTATTGATAAACGTGGGCGTGTAGAATGGATGATACTTATTTTAGTAAGAAACGTAGAAAAATATTATTTCATCTGTTCAGTATTTACATTGCGCTATTTTGCATCTTTTAATCAAAGGGGAAAACGTGTCCATCCCCTCTGCTTCGATTAATGCAGACTCGTTACATTTTTCGTTACATACCATTATGAAGGCAAACATTTTTGTCCTGTTTCTGTACACGTTTGAACGTATATGTTGACAAAACACAGACAAATACGCGTGTTCTGAAATTTACGAAGTCACGTGTTTTAGAAGGTTTCCTGCATTTGTACAAATTCAGATTGTATTGCCTGAGTAAGTCTTTAAGGCTGAAATCTGTTCACGTTTCTAACGTGTTCCCACCAGGTGGCCCGTGGTACCCGATGCACAGTCGGACCCGCAAGAAACGTAAACCCTACTCCAAACTGCAATTGGCCGAACTGGAAGGAGAATTCATTCTCAACGAATTCATCACAAGACAGCGGCGGAGAGAGCTCTCCGACCGACTGAATCTTAGTGACCAACAGGTTAAGATCTGGTTTCAGAACAGGCGCATGAAGAAGAAAAGGTTGTTACTTAGGGAACAAGCCCTCTCATTTTATTGAGGACTTGCTGGCATTGTATCCAAGAATGGAAAATAATTCCATTTGTTTGTCATTTGTAAAGCATGTGCTAATCTTCCAAATATCCATCTTACTTTAGAAAATCAGCATGTTCAAAATATATATAACATATTTTAGACTTTAATGTATTGTTTCAAACGACCAAATGTACACTGCAGCAGATATTGTAATTATAATGCAAGCAGTAAATATATTTGTGGTAAATGAAACACAGAAACAACTTTTTATGTATGATACATGCGCCCTACAACTGAAAGATATTCAGTTAATTATTGTCCCTAAGAGGCGGTGCTGATAACTATAGTGTAATTTAACATTAGGTCATTTTAGAATTTTGAATTTTCCAGAAATTTCGTTGTTTAAAGTCGTCTTTTCCAGTACTGATCAGTTTTTTTTTTGTGATTGTGCAGGTATTTTAAGCCGACACTTTACCTCGATTTGTATAGAAGTAGCATTACTGGTCTTAAAACACGCCTAAATAACAATTGTCATAAAAATGAGTATACTATCGACTCACTGAAAACAGTACATTTGGAAAATGTTCTACTGGAATAAAATGAAACTGGCATGTATTGATAACCTTTACAAAACTTAAATTTGTATTAGCAATGTGAAGCAATCATCGTATTTACAATAAATAACACTATATAAGCTAAATATTTACTGCATAATGATTAATGTTTAATGAGTTCTATAACTCAGTAATAGTGCCAATAACGAGTCTTTATGCTAACATATATGCATACTGAGCCACAAACAAAAACCGAAAAAAAACCTACGCGGAAGTCACATCGCTGACGCTTAAATATAATCAAAGCATCCCTTAAATAACGCACGGCTCAGTCCTTTGTTTTTATTTGTGCCTCAGTAGGTCTGTATATTTGTTTTTTTATATATATATATAAATAAGCTCAAGTGGAATTTTGGTGAATGATTACAGTAGCCTAATCACCATCAGCCAAAGCGGTTTGAACTTGTGGGTTGTAAATAAGGGTTCAACCGCAGAAAATGTAACCCAAGTGAAGTCAGATCTCCTCTGTTTAGAATGCTCGTTGTACTCTGGGTAAGGTTCACGGTCACTGGCAAAAGATTCCTCTCCATGTGTGTCGCTAAAACGCAGGTCTTGTATAGCAGACGATTTGGCGTGATTTCAGTTACAGTGTTAATTTAAAAACGATTCTTTAGCAACTGTACATGTGCATATAGATGTTAATGTGTGTTGTTGAGCTCTGTACATCGGCGTGGGGTGGGCTGCGGGGTTGGAGATTAGAATTGTGCAGCTATTTTATGCAAATTATATTTCGACGCTTTTCTTCGAATGGTTAAACATGTAGCTTTGAGAGAAGACATGTTTACTCGTGCTTTTATTTTACTTCATGGAACAGAGTAAAGCAACCGATTTATCACATAAATAATGTTACAGGGACACTGACGCTAACGCGTGAGAAGGGAAGCCTGCGATCTGTTTTGAAGAATAGGCTACCTATGAACATCTATAATTTATATTATACCCACTCGAACCGTCCTGGTCCGTACTGTGGTTTCGCTGTTACCTTGCACCTTTCCATTATAATTACAGCTCTTAATAAGAAAACTAGGCTCTGCTTTTTATGCATTGTTACCGTTGCTTTAAGTAAATCATTAAGTCATAATTGTTTAATTTTGTTGTAATAGCAGTAACGGTTGCAATAGCAAATGTAGTTATGTAATATATATAGGATCTTAATATTGTACTGTTTTGAGGGAGGGGAGTTTATGGCTTGAATGTGGACAATACATGTTTGTAAACAAATGTATGACCCCGTTGCCCCTTTCCCATTTAATCTCTGGCGCTGCCTGTACGCCATACTTGTAATGTGACTTACAAAACTGTGTATCTTGTCCTAAAATAAAGAAGCGTAATCATGATGATTGCAGTATTGGTTAAATGTCCTGTGTAATTCTTTATTTTGTATCATTTATGTACTCTAGAGGTAAGCACCAATTCGTATGTACGGATTCTTATCTGCGTTTGTAAAACGCTGCCTTGTAAAATATTGTATCATGTGACACAAATTTAAAGAATGTATCAATGTGTGATTCTGAACATTAATAAATTCTGCAAAAGCAAACACTTCTAGAAGCATGTTAACGTTATTTCTCTAACAAACGGTTCTAAAAGGCAAGCAATGGAGCACTCAGACACCAGTTTTGAAGTCTCACTTGAAACGCACTGATTAATTAAACGTGCCTTATATTTGTGGCAAAACACCTTACAATGTAACGGTATGCAATAATAACAATAAACGTCGTTTTATGCCTTTGTCTGTAAAGTTTGCTGTACCCATCTTTTTTTTAACACTGCCAAGACAGTCCAGTATAATAATATATTTGTGTTAAAAGGTTTGTCCCGCTGTTAAAGTAAGATTGTACAAATCCGCATGAAGACGTGAACGAATGTAAAAGGGTCCCGTTCAATTTTATTTTACAGTAGGGTCCCCTCGTTCGTATAGTTTTAATAGTTTCATACTTTCCCAGTGCATCTCTTTTATAGAGCAAACCGTTGGTATAATCTCAGTCTCGGGGGGGGGGGGGGTTTCAGTGGTACATGCAGTTACACATTTTGGTATCATATAAAGATCTGTACCATGGCCCCTTATTGAGTTTGTATTTGAAAGTATCACAAACCCCTTAAATCAACAGGGTTTCAAGTATAAACATGTCTAATTGTGTTTTTCTTTACTAACATTTATTTTTTGCATATATCGATTAACCACGACATATCACATTTAGAGTTTACATACAAAATAAGTGAACGCTTTTGTCCACGGTGCTCTTCTTCAATGGGCAAGACGCTGAGCAGCCGTATCAAGAGCATCAAAACTCCATGTATGGGTTTAACACAAAAATAAAAGTGTACTGTTTCATTCACAATATCATTTATGACATATTTGCTTTTGACAAAAAGTCTTCTGGATTTCAAACAATCAAGGTGTAATGACCGGAATGTAAACGTTTTGCCAGATCGTTATAAAATTTCTTAAACGTGCAATATTAATTTCACCGTTCCGCCATGTCTTTGAGGATACACACCACAGTTACCGGTTAGATCCTTTCTAACCGTTATGAATTGGCGCTACACGGGACTTAATTGGAATTCAGCATAATTAGTTACATATACTTTAAGGTGTGATGGTCAATCAGTATTACGCACCATAACGCCCATATCTGATATCTATCTATAATAATTAAACAACTTATTGTACAGCAACTTAACGAATGCATTTCAAATAAGAAAGAGGATATCAGATACAATACTTAAATCGACATGTTTTCATCGTCATGGTTCACGTTGTCTCTGAATTTCTAGTCTAACTCTATGTTTTGAGACTTGTATTAACTATAAGTGAACTATAGGTGGAATGGTATCAAATGTTATAGTTCTCACATCTTAAACCCCTATATCCGTATGTATATTTTACGTTACGTCACTTGAGTGATCATTGTTCGTATCCCGAGGTAAAATTTGTTTTTAATCTAAAAAAAAGAAATCAATGCGCAATTTTAAATATGCACAAATTACAAATTGTAAAGTGCTATTAAAGTTTTTTGATTATGTATAAAGTCAATTTTAAAACTAATTTTACGTCTTCTGGTAGTTTACATTCAGTCATCAAACACAGCATGAGCGTTATCAGCGTAGACCTTGACCTCTATGTAGCGCAGCTTCATTGCGTCTGTACCGTCCGCTTACTTACACTGAATTCAAGCAACAAATTTTGTGTTTACATAAGCCACGTTTTTACTTAAAACTGTTCCTCTTTTGTAGTATCTGTTCCAGTGTTTGACTCTTCATTATTTGGGTAGAGCAGCGCGATATTTGTAACGGACTGAATGGCCTTCACAGCTACGGGGTCACCTGTGTTTTGCTGCCCATTCGTTAATACAAAGAATTTTTGTAATTACTTAAAATGTTACTTACTGAGGCATGCAATTTCTCATACATATAACAGCATGCTCGATAAACTGATCAAACGAAATATATACAAAAAAAAAAAGCGGAGAGGGAAAAGTCTACGGCTGGGCTGTTGTGTCAGATAGGATCGACAGTGTAGCTCGTTATGACCGGACCGAAAAAATATATGAATGGCAGTATGTATTAGCGTCGTGGCGTTATACATCATGTACATGTCCACTGATTATATATACCATAGAGGGAGTGTGTGTGTGTGTGTGTGTGTGTGGATTGGTGTATGTGCGATTTTTTTTCCTGTGCTAAATTAGCTTAATTTACCACAGATTCGCCCAGCATCACCCAGCATTCCTTATGAAACCCATACAAAATGCTTACACTTTAAGTAAGTCCGATCTATGTTAATTAAATTAAATAAGACATCGATTGAACAACAAAATAATTTGCTATTATACTACTCAATGACAAGTAACAATTACTGTAAAATACTATGTACACTGCTACAATCCAAGCACGTATGAGGAATGTTTCACTTAGCGCCATCCAGAGAGAGATTCCTAAAAAGGCCTCAGCCTTGGTTGATTTTGATTTCAATTGGTTTTCAGTTCTTGACTCCCGGGTGACAAGCAAAGAAAAAACCAAATGTATAAAATGCAAAAATACATACACACAGAACAACAAGAACTATTACTAAAGTGGAAAATTATGCTTTCTGTATCCTACCTAATTACCATCAGAAAAAACGTTTTTATTTGTATTACATACATCCAAATTCAATATAAAACTTTTAATATTAAGCATACTTGTGGGATTTCAGGAACCATAGTTACTATTCAGGCACCTATATTTTCCTCTTCACTAGATGCACACGCACCCATGAGGTATGTCTTTACTCTCCTCTGGTGACTGTATTTCCAATAATATGAAAATGTCTTTGGACACATTTTTCATAATAACTGGAACAATGTGAACCCAGGCTATTCATGCATTAGAAAATAATGCAAAAATCTAAATACAACACAATTAAGCGACCAAATCATACTGCCTCTGACTTTCGTGTGACATATATGGTCTTTAAACAATCTGTAGTCTCACAGAACGTCTCCGTGTGAAAGTTGTTATTTCCAATTCCTGTCTCCATGATTGGGGTTTCAGTCATATTTTCCTTTAAGATGACACTAGCATTGATGTTAGAGTTTATGTCCCTTGACTTTGTAGCTCAATGCAGCATCCACTGCAGACTGTGTTACAATTTATATGTACAATGCAACCTGTTCATTTTACATCTGACAAAATTGTTAATTATATGGTGAAGATATTTATGATATATTCAAAAAAAATCTGACAAAAAACTTTACAAGGAAGCAGTGGTCATGTTGATGTTTTGTTATGGAATTATAGCATACGGTTTGAAAGACATATAAACCCCACATCATATAAATCATACTCTCAACACCAAGCTTTAATTTTATGTCGGAATGAACTTTCATGAAGATAAAATGCTAATTTTTTTCCATGTATTTCAAACTTGCGAAGGCCCAGCACCATTGCCAACAATGATGATTTTTTTCTTTTATAATGCCTCTGGATAGCATTCTGGAAACCAGTGCATTGTGTAAAAAAATTATAATAACTCAATGAATTTCTATTGTAAATATAAATTGTTTTTTATGGAAAAACATTTCACATGAATGAACATATACTTTATCCCTTGGTTTGTTCAAAGGACTGATTAACCTGTTGGTGAACTTGTAAATAAAACTTCCATTGGATGGAGGCTACGTTTTTTAAGCACTATAAGTTTATCATTAGTAGTAGTAGTAGTAGTAGTAGTAGCCACTGCTAGCGATGTTGACACCTATTAAAGAGTTTAGGTTAGATGTAATGTTAAAATGTTATTCTGTGTTCTAATTTTTGAGGTCTCCCGTCAGTTACGGGCCCTTGGAATCACCCTTGGTTTCCACCCCTCTACAGTGCCCCTGGCTGTAGCTGAGGTGTAACAGTAATTTAGTATCATGGTACAAATAATATAAACGTAATGCAAAGAATTCTAACTTAAAATGAGCAGTACAGGTGGTTCACAAAAATTCCCAACCAACGTAAATATAATATTCATGGTGTTTGACTCTCCTTCAAAACACTTTGGCTGCAGTCTTAAGGTCTTCATACACTCAGCAATTTAGACTTTTTATTTTGCGTTGCATACCTATCTGTATACTGTTTTCACTTCTGACAAAAGACAAAAGTAAGATCTATAGTTTCAAATTCAAAACACAAACCCAATCTTGCCTTATTTTTCTAACATTTCTTTTTTGCAAATGACCGATTAATTTGCTAATTATCAGTATACCTCACATATGTCTCTAATTATAGTGGTTAATTTCATTTGGCTATTAGTAATCCGCATTGAAAACCTGTTGGCTTCTGTAAAGATGCTATTTCGATGCACGTCTTGCTTTGGCTACATATACCGTATTCAATCAGCAAATGATAGTGGAAAACAAAACCAAGGAAAAAATTAAAAAATAATAATAAAAACCAATACATACAATACAGCAATTCGTAATATATGTCTGTAAAAAGTGAAAAATACTTAAATACCTCTCTATCTGTCTGTCTCTCTGTCTGTCTGCAAAAGTTGGCAGAAAACGGCCCATGTGTTCCTTACTATCAGTGTGGGCGGAACGCATACAAATTGAAGGTCAAGTTAGAAAACGCCTTACATGGGGTCTCGAGGTCCATCGCGAGTGTTTTGGAACTCAGTGTACAACCAAAAAAGGTTGCTACCCATTTTTGATAAGCCAGTCTATCTCTTGTATTTCGTTTAAGGTAAAAACAAGGTAGAGATTTAATGCCACCGAATTTTTGGAGTCACGGAAACAGTGAAGAAATCAGTGCCGGAAGAAGACGTTTTGTTCCATAGGAACCTAAGATAAAATAAATTCACAGTGGTTGGGATATCGACTTCAAAGCAGTTGTCCCCAGCAGACCAGAAAGCAGTAGAGTTTTAACTTTGGGAGGAAATTAAACGTCATAAAGAGATTGCGGCAGTAGGTCTAAACCTCTAGTGGAACCAAAGACTTTAGGAAACAAAGATTGATATTTGGTAAGAAAATTCGGACGCGGGTTCTTAAGTCATAAATCTACTTTATATTTAACAAAACAAATTTATTTAATTTATTTTTTATTTATTTTATGTCTTCAACCACGACAAGATACAAAGTCATATTAACCACTCTTATGGGAAGAAATAAAGCAGAACACGCTTCTGAAATGAAAGAATTTTTAAGAGGCCTTGTCTCATGAGAGAAATATAATTTCATACTTACACAGTCCGGTGTTAGTATAGAATACAATTTGCCATGCATTAATAACGAAATTTTACGACGGGCAGTATCTTATTCATGAGTCCAGTTGTCCAGCAATAATCTGTTAAAGGGACGTAGATAATGTTCATTAAAAGATGAGGAATAAAGCAGCTGTAGTAAATTTTGTTATAATTTTTTTAGCATAGCGAATTGTGATTTGGCATTCAACCTATTGATGGCATGAATCTATAAATGGCTAACGATTTGAACACATCGCCGCCATCACACGTGCGTGCCCATTTATTATAAAACGGCATTACAATTGCGTTGCGTTTGGTCGATGGTCCATATTTTGAATAAGAACAGATGGTAATCTTGAATACTAAATAAAAACATTAGGTATGTTTCCCTAGCTCTCACCTGAAAACGGAGTGCACACCTCTGTTTCTGTTTTTTGGTGAAATCTAACGAAGCATTGTTTGTACATCGAAAGCCTTGGTTATAACGACCAAATTTGAATTTGTGTATTTTATTTTAATGTTATATCCATCAGTGCCAATGTTTGGCAAAATACTAGCCAGCCACCTAAAGTATTTCCTGTACGTTAATCAATATGCATCCAATTCCTATCTGGATTTCGTACGAAAACGGATGACGCTTTGTTGAATAGACATAACCAGCCATTTTAGCTGCTCAAACTTTCACAGTTCTTTGCCAATGTAGTGCAACAATAAGGTAAAGAAAAAAGAAGCAAGGAAAAAAAATATGATACGACTGTTGTCTTTATCGCTAGCACTTAACTAATGTAATATGAATAGAATATATTGTAATACCATTGTAGGCTTAAGTAGATAATTATACATTACATAAGTAGCTTTCCTGTTTGAATGAATAAATTAAGTATACTTTAATCATTAAAATCTTTATTTAGTGTATTTTTGAATTACGAAGCTTTAAGACGTTGCGATATATATGTGGTATTTCATACAATCATACAGAAAATGTAGGATGTTTAACGAATAAGATTAAACTGTAATATACTGTAATACAGCTACACAACAAATTATATATTCACTATTCTATTCCGTATTGTGAACATGTAATGTCGCACTGATGCATTAAATTCCTTTGCTTTGCTCCTCTTGCTTGCAAAAGGCTGTTATTCGTCTTTACCACTCTCAGTGGACCCTACTGTACGTGATTACTACGTCCCACGTATATTTACAAATCCTAAAATAATTGTTAAAATAAATCAGAGTAAATTTCTAACTCAAATACAAGTTAAATGGGAAATTACCTGATATCCTTTACCGTGTATTTATATCAGATCGTTTGCACCTACTAATATTTTCTGTTAGTTCCTGAGCATACACATTTTGACTCGGCACTTTGAAAAACTCCATTACCTAGCGTTATTTGGTTGTGCATGTTTGTGGGTATCGTACATATTCTACTGCCGGAAGAAAGCCTGCATGGCGTCTGGAATCTGCAGCAAAGTGTTCTCTCAGATAGATCTTAACCAGATAGAAAGAAAATGTCAAACATGTGGAACAAAGTACGTTTAATTGGAATTGCATAAATATACATAAACATAGCCAATAACAGATGTGACTGTTATCACAAAGACGAAAACTGGGTGCATTCACGAGCGCAAAAGCTCCACTGATCTTCATCTTCTAACAACCACAAGACGCTTGAAAGCTAGTTAAAAAAACTAACATACAATTTCGAAAATATTAAAAAAAAAAAAATGAATATGTTGTATACCTTTGTGTGTTTCTGCAACGGTACCAGAAAAAAAGCCGTTTGGAAGATTTCGTAGCTTTCTCATTCCTCAGGTTTTTCCACACCTTTTCAGCGAGGCCGGTCAAGACCAATCAGTTCGTACCGTGATTGTGACGTTGACCGTGAAAGCGATTTATTATTCAAAAAAATGACAACAGCAATACTCAGCAGTTTGACTTTTCCCTGATACTAAAACCTAAAGGGTGAAGAAGCTAAGCGCACATGCAGGTGGAATCTTCGCTGATGTTTTAAGGTTTTAAAATAAAGCTTCTAAGGGAATTATTTTGTTCTAATTTTAAAACAATATGGCCAGAGGTATTGTGAGAGACAACTTTAAAAGTGAACACCTTGTTGCTCTAAAATGTTCACAGTTCATACAACCGAATTTAATAGCCTGGCTTACATCCAATCAAATTTATCTTGGCCATGAGGGGACAATAATATTATTTCACACGGTTGACACATTTAGGCCTCGTTTCTGCCCGAATTTATGTGAAGAGACAAAAGACGGGCAAACATGCCCAATGTATACCTGAAAGGACAACAGATTTTCTTAATTTGATCCTTTTTGAAATAGAATCGTTTTAATTCATGTTGTTTTGCTAGTATAACGCGGAACAGGGAGGCCTTGCTTAGATTCCACAGACAGATGTCGTAAAAGGTCTTTGAGAGTCCGCTCTCCAACAGTGTTGTTTTGAAGCAGAGAATGGCAAACATTTACAACGCCAGTTTAGTCTCGACGTCTCGGGACTAGCGAGCTTGTTTGTATGGTGTAATTTTCTTATTTTAGATCTTTACGTTTTATTTTAAAGTATGCACGTATTATATAAACAAAGTACATGCATATATTATCGATTATCACAAGGTATAACTCGAAAAATCGATATAAGCAAATCACAGACGGTTAAAATCACAATCTGCAGAGTTACACTACTAGGCGTTAGTTACACTAACAAAATATTAGGATATCTTAAGCGATTATATTACCGCCGTACCTTTCATGTCTTCGATCTTTATTATATGACTGAAGATATATTTTTAAGAAATAAGATTCATTTTTAGCGCAGATGATATTTATTGAGGATGAACTTGGAGGTTTCCTTAACCAAAAATAGTAAATAACGTCTTTCTATTACGCCCCACTAATTTGGTTATATAGTAATATACTTAGTTATTATATATAATAAAAAATGGTAAAACATCCAGACAAACTCGACTTTCCTAGTCTGCAACTTATTGCGACATGTCTGTCGCCTGAGTGATTTGGTTATTTTAAAACGAGTAATGTACATTCGTAAATACACAGACGGACGTTGATTAATTTTTAAAGTGAGCCATTGAGGAGAAAAAAATAATTATATTTTTCTTCCTAAATGGTTGCTGTTTTGTGAATCGCTTTTCCACGTTCCTTTTCCGTATTGTTTTCCGCAAATAAATGTTCCTTCTTCAGTCGTTCATTTTATGGTGGTCTTGGCGATGACTTTAGTGGTCAAATTCAAGTGCTGTGTCTAGGCAGCCGTCTGCTTCCTTTGTACTAGGTGTTAGGAATCTAACCCTGCAGTCTTTTCACCAGTGGACTCGCTGGATGTAATTTTGTTAAATCAAAAGTACGAATGGTTTGCTTTAAGGGGTTCACACCAGAATTATTTTTGGGCTTTACAACACTGAAGTACTGTTCAACACAAACACATCACGTCATTTCATTTCTCGAACCATTTCTTAAAAATGTTCGTGACAAATACAAGAAAAAGCATTGATTCTAGTAAATATGTTGTGTTATGTTTGATTCATATTATATTCTATTCCTTGAGATGAACTTAATGTGGCTTGAATTTAAACGAATATTTAAGACAGTTAACATCTTACAGTGTTTGTAAAATTTAAGCCCAGGCGAGATTCTTTCAAAATGTTAAATGAAAAGCCAACGTGTCAATTAAACAAAAGAGAACGAAATTTAGTCATTCATACACAATCTATGTGTATGATTATCCGCCTTACTGTTTGCATGTGTCTGATATGAACCCTTATCTAAATGATCACTTCTTATACTTGACTGTGATTTGTTGTTACTGGGCAGAGCTTCTTATATATTCTTGAGGAAATGAGTCTCAACACAGCGAGGGCTCGTTTTGTTATATATACTGTATACTATATTATTCAGACAGTAAACACGGAACTTTATTGGTCTTTATTATACTGACTCGAGACAACTAAAAATATACGAATGGCTTTTATAGACACTATTATAATCACGACTATTAGTAAACTAGCATTTTATATGCGACGGTATTATTAGCATTCATTTTCAAATACAATATTAAAAACCACGAGGATCCGAATTTTGCATGCGATTTGTCATTAATAACGTAATTGTATTTTACTTATATCTGAAAATATTACAAAGTGTATTCAAAGTCAATATATTTTTCCGTCTCATTTTGCGTCAACATACCCTTAATAGAATTAACGAAACATTTCCCGTTTGCAAACAAATTACATTAAAGATTTTTCAGTTTTAAATAGAGTTTGTTTTTCTCTCATACTGGATCTATGAAGTGTGTTTTATTTTAAAGAATTGTAAGTAATATTGACCTTCAAAGGGTTAATTTATGCAATCGTACTTTATAATTAAACGTTTTGAGTTAATTTACAGACAAAATCGAGAACTGAAGATGACGCAATCCATGACAGTGGTTGAATGTGGTTGTCCTAATATCACCACAGTTTTAGGTTAAGCAACGATGTACTTTACTGGCTTCATGAAAAAATAAACTGAAAAAGAGGCTACGATGATGTAATGAAACGTGTGGATCCAAATCGCATGAATATTCAATTGGATTTCTGAACAATGTAAAAAAAGACAAAACAGTAAAGGATAAAACGTAAATGAGCTACAGCGATATTTTTGCAAATTATTTTCCATTGCATTCTCGTTAAAAAAGAAAAAAGAAACGAGTAATATAATGCATATGCTGTACTGGTATCCCTACTACTTCTACTACCGCTTCGAATAATGGATAATACGAATCACGGTCATAACAGTGCTACTAAAATAACTAAAAATATAAATAATTGTTATATTGTCATCATAACTGCACCTGTAATGACCGTACGGCTGAAAAGAAATACATTGCAAAAGTATGTTGCTGTTCATTTAACTATGTTCGTATTTTACGCTTCTGATGACAGCTACACGGAATGCCATAATAAAGCGGTAAGAAATCTGCTATTGATTTTCATAATGCTGCAGTGGCTTTTCGAAACCAGTCGTTTGAACCTCCTAGATCTTACCTAAGTGAACCACTCCTACCCATCTAAGTGTTCCAAATTGATATATGACAATATCTACTTTCGATCACGTGTCTCCTAGCGACTTAGACGGATAGCGCGTCATCTCGCCTTCCCAAATTTCCCCTCCTGCAGTTCGAATCCAAAACATCTATCTATAGTACCGAGAACGGGAGAGCGATGTTTAACTCAGTGAATCTGGGCAACTTCTGCTCCCAAACGCGCAAAGACAGGACTTCAGAGTTTGGAGACAGAGCAGGGTGCGCTTCCAACCTCTACCTCCCAAGCTGCACCTATTACGTCCCCGAATTTTCTGCGGTCTCTTCTTTTCTGCCACAGGCCCCATCTCGGCAAATCACCTATCCTTATTCCACAAATCTGTCTCAAGTGCAACCGGTTCGAGAGGTTTCCTACGGTTTGGACCCGTCCAGTAAATGGCACCACAGAGGCAGTTATGCATCCTGCTACACAGGAGAAGACCTGATGCACAGGGACTGTCTTCCGCCATCCACCATGACAGAAATGTTTATGAAAAACGAGAGTGTCTACAGCCATCACCACCATCACCATCCTAGCTCCAACCATTCGTCCACGGGCTTTTACTCGAGCGTGGGGAAAAACAACGTTCTTCCTCAAGGTTTTGATCGCTTTTTCGAGAGTACACAATGTGCCGCGGACAACCAGCTAGAGAATTGTTTACACAAGAGCGAGACGAGCAAGCTGGAGTCGGAGTCCCAGCAGCCAGACGCTCTTCCCGGCGCTGCAGAACCGGAAAAGGACGCGGAGGATGAGGAAGAAAATACAAATTCGGGATCCTGCGGTTCTTCCTCAGCAACGAAGGATGGCAACGCCAGCAAGAACAGCCACTCGAGTAGGTACCGAAGCAGTAAATGGAAAAAGGTTAAGGGACTAGCCCGGTGTTTTGTCGGTCAGATTTTATGTGGAGTTTTATAAGCATTCAATGGATTTTATTATAACCTACAAAGCTCTTTCTTCCAATGCGAAGAATTTTACGATGGGAAAATGCTTTGAAAAAAGGGATGTTATACACAGACGCGACTATCTGCGAGTCTGTGAAATTTTAAGAGCGCTATTGTGACAAATGCTAACTTTGATCATGAACTTGCACGTTTTAAGGGATTTCGAGGGTAAAAACCAATTGGGCAGAACACAACTTCTGGCGTGCCGCGAAATTTCTTTGAGCGGCCCTTCACACGATTAAGCTAACACACTGTGTTTTAGACGACATGGCTGCTCCCGAACGTAACATGGAGGATGGGAATAGTTGATGAAACCCAATTGTTTTGTTAAAGTAACATTTTATTGTTCCCATCGTGCTATTATCTTTAAAGTTCTCGTGAATACAATTCTTGTGAGTTATTCATAATGTATTGCCCATAGGCGTGAAACGTATCTTACAAGTTAGGGACTAGTGATACTGTGGAACATTGCACAAATTAGTTAGTGTATTGCATGAATCTTGCATTTACATAACATTGTTATAATTATAATCATTATATATTTTTCTGAAAAACAGTAGTCCACATTTAATAAGATTATATAAGTGAAATATCGTGTTTAGTTTCCTTTACAATGAAAAAGGTTACATTAAACAGAAACACTTAGGCCGAAAACGCCTATGTAGTGTTCCTTTGTAAGATCTTTTACGTACGTGTTAGTAAATTTAGCTATAAATATCTATTTAAAACTATAAAACAAAAGTAGAGCATTGCAGCCCATGTAGTTGCAAATTGAAAATTACTGTCATTATGACAGCAAAGGAAGTGTTGTATTTTGAATTTGAAATACTTTTAATAAAATATAATGATATAAAACATTGTTAAAACTGATCAAAGCATTCGACATTGTGATTTGTGTGTGTATACATAGTGTGTATATGTGTGTGTGTGTGTGTGTGTGTGTGTGTGTGTGTGTGCGCGCGCGCGCGCGCGTATGTATTTGGTTGGTGTATAAAACGGAAAACTCTAAAAGATGTGAGGTTAGAAGACAACGTTATGTGTTACTAATAAGCACATTTATGTGTTTAATGCAAACCTTTTAACCTTTTATTTTCTTTCTGATTTCCTTAAGGTGCTCCACGCACAAGAAAGAAGCGATGTCCATACACCAAATTTCAGATACGGGAGTTGGAACGGGAATTTTTCTTTAACGTTTATATAAATAAGGAAAAACGTCTGCAACTATCACGAATGCTGAACCTGACAGACCGACAGGTTAAAATCTGGTTCCAAAATCGGAGAATGAAAGAAAAAAAATTAAGCCGAGATCGATTGCAGTATTTCTCTGGTAATCCTCTATTGTGAACACCCAATATTTTCACTAAGCATCAGTGTTATAGTTGCAAATATCAAGCATAGTCTCTAAAGGGGAGCTATGTTTCATGCAGTTGAAAAATGTAAAACTTTGCAACGTCTAGCTATTGATCGGACTATGAAGACAAGAGTCGAATTTCTGAGATCATTTATGCAATATTATGCACTCGAAATTAAGAACCAGCAAAGCATTTTAAAAGACTTCCTCATACTCATGAAGATTCTCAGAAAAATGCTAAAGCATCTAAATTATAGCTGTGTTTTCTTATTGTACGATTTGTGTATATGTGAAAACGACTTACGAGTTCTTAACATCAATGTGCATTGTTCTATATACAGTATATATATATATATATATAATCTTTTTTCATTTCGCATGTATCAGATATTATTTGTAAAATATGTAATGTTCAAGAAACACAACTCACATGCATTACCTTTTTTTATTTTTATTTTTCCATTCCAGAAGTCTTATTCTTTGCATGACATACAAAAGACTGTCAAATAACGCATAAGGACGTGACATTTGAACTCCTAATGCATCGGTAACTGTGACCCTCAAAAAAGTGTATCGGGATAGGTTTTCGTATAAAAAACTATGCAACGCAGAATTTTTGATTGTAGATAAGCATTATAAAATCTCCACCAAAGCCGACCCGTAGCGCTGCGTGAGTTAGAGTTTTGAACGTTCTGAAATTTGCTGAACGTCAAGGTTGAATACCGTATTTGTTATACTGTATGCTTGGTGTTTTCTTGTCAGGAAGGACATTGTGTCGACCATATTTTACTGAGAATGTAAGAATGTAAAATAAAATACACGAGTATTTAATTCACATACGGTTTAAACACGATTAGTAGTGTTATAAATCATATTTTTATCAACAATATTGTTAAAGTACCTGTATGAAAATCTTGTCTTTGTGTTTTCATATTAAGACAAGCCTTTAGTTTGTAAATCGTTAGGCATCCTGTGTTTATTTTTAAACATACGCGTTTTGTAATGTACATGTATATAACGGAACCGCTGTTGTTGCCGCTGTGATTATTATTATTATTATTATTATTATTATTATTATTATTATGTAAATAATCAGTGTCCAATGAGTAATGCGCTTGCAGTACCACAATACTAGAGGTAGAAACATATATAAAACAAATAAATGTATCTTTCAGAATGGGTCTTGACAGGCGCATACTCGCCAGAATACCAGTAATCGATTATTTTCATAATGAGCCAATCATTTTATAAACTGAAACTATCGACTTTAGTTGGCAGGAATGTAGCTCCTAAAATTAAGTGTTTATTATAAGACATCACTGTATTCCCCAAACTTATTAATTAATAACGTTCTTCACAAAGTGTGCTTTGTTTTTCATCGGTTTGGTCAAGTCAAAATTAGGCCATTCATACTAGAACGGTCTGCAAATAATTAGGAAAGCGTTGCAATGCTGAGTTGGTTTTCATCCAGGTATGACCTGCACCTAAGGAAAAACACATTGTTCTTACACGTGTGTACGTGTATGGGGTGTGCAGCGGTAAAACACTTGCATTTTTCTACTGAGTGGCTGTGTGAGACGAAAAGCGGCTAATTTAGTGGCCTCTAAACGAAATAGCCAGTGGTCATCTCAAAACTCGTCCAGTCTAGACACTGTCATAAAGACAGAGGCACTAAATAGCTATTTTTCCTTAATTGCACCGTCTGTTCAGTGGAATCACACTACCTTCCGCCGTAAATTGCAAACAAGTTAAACCTGACTGAGCACAACAGATCAAATCGCTAATCTCTTTCTGATCAGTCCCCGCTCTACAGCTAAAATCTTCCCATGAACTCGTATCCTTATGAATAGCCTCCCAAACTAAGAAGCTGGACATGTACTTCAAAGCACCCTGTATACGCGATTGCACTGAAACCGCCTATAAAAGTAAAGTTTATTGACCACGTGGCGTTTAACTGCATCCCTACTGCTAGGAAAGGATTCCACTGGAATTAGAGTGAATAGATCACGAGGAATTAATATGTACTCCCTTCTGTAGCATTAAGCACTACAAAACAGAGGTCTTGCGCTTACGATATACATAGACTCGTGGATGCATTTTTAATTGAATGTACATTGTGAGAATATGTCGAGAGGGGAATGAGTAACGACGGAAAATGATTGCGTACCTGCATGTCTTTATTCGTGTGTTCGGAAAGACCGAATATCTCAAAACAGTAAAATTTTTAAATATTGACTTTGAACTTCCATAAAGTCAAGGCCGTCACCTTTAACCCCTTGTAATAAAGCGAAATCAAAGAGTTGCTTTTGCCTGGAGAGCTGGGCATTGACAGGAGAGAAAGCCAACAAGGGTAGGGGTGAGGGGCTAGTGACCGGCTAGAAGGAGGGCCTTAAAAGCATTAACATTTGTTTCGTATTAAATTACAGCAGATACCTTTAACTGTTCCATGCAGGTAAATTTTACCACGTGCTCAGTGTAGTCTTCAACATCGCTTGCTCAACTTACAAAATATCATCAATTATTATCGTATTTTATATTGTATTTATTGTTTTAATTTATAGGTGTTACGTTACGTAATTCTTTAATGAGCATCTTTAAAATGTTACATTACAAAAAAAGCATTTTCATTTGTAGCACACATACATAGAAATAAAATTTCTCCCAGAAGGACATTTTATTTACGTGAAAGACAAATGTTACTCAAGGAACCTCACAAGCAACTTCATTAATTCTATCATGTATGAATGAACAGACAGACAAATAGACAAATGCATATTACATGATAGATAGATAGATAGATAGATAGATGTATATATACACCTGGTCATCCCCAAATAATCCATTTTAAACACGATTACAGCTTTTCACTTGCAAGTAGTAAATATTTTGTGCCCAACCATTGTTTTCAGTATTAAAATATACAGTACAATACGACAATGCGTTGAAATTAAGGATACGTTTGTTTTAAAATAAATGTACTGTCACTAATTATGCATTATGTATTCCATTTGAGAAAATTAATTCATTATTTTGTGTTCAACCAAGGCTGAAACGACATTCCTCATTGCAAATACCGTCAGAGAGAAAGCGGGAACAAGATTCCCTCTTACACTACAGACCTTCCCCTACGGGTTACATGGCAACCTCGAGTCGGTCACGCCTGTCTTCTTCTCCCGCCTTATCACCACCATTCACAAGCATCTGTCTGTCAAACAGTCAAACACCGGGGTATGCCTTTGTTGATGTATAGGATTTTTCTTTTATTTTTAATTTATTGTTATTATTCCTTATTATTTTATGTAAGTTGTTTTGTCTTAGACATTTTATTGAGACGTACTTTGGAATACGTGATTTGGGATAATAATCGGCGAAGCCCTGTCTGTCATTACACGTGCATACTTGGATTAGCTAATGCAATGTGGTCAATCCGAAACCCCCCGACAGTGGACTCGAAGACGCTGGTAAATAAAGGATTTAATCAAACTGATCGGTGGAGGGAATTTAAAAGATGCATTACAAACACTGAATTTTAGAGTGTCGGCTGTAAAAGAACATACGTATGTAGAAGCATCTGGATATTTCCACATTTAATAAGTCAAACAAGCAACTACGCATAAAGAATGGAGCAAGCAAAAAGATAACTTCATTTATATTAAAATGCATACGTTTTAATTAATTGATTCAAAAACTTGTTTAACGATCTCACCATTTTACTATACATTTAAAGAAATTAACGTTAAAGCAAGGTTTCTCAGTCAAAACAAAGCCGGTTGTAAGACTTTCTTACGAGGTCGATTCCAAAAGTCTCGTTGCAATTAAACATTTTGTTTGTCACGATTAAAATAAGAAATGCAGAAATATGAATGTAACATTTTAAGCATAAATTAAATCTTTATCAACATAGACTGTATTTTTCAGATGAGCTTGAAATTAATTTTACAATTTGCACACAGGACATAGAGATGTTGTGTTCAGACTGTAAAAAACGTAGGCCTCCAAACGTGGAGTGATCTAACTGTGTTTATAATTTAAAAATACACATTAATGAAAACAAATGTAACATGTTATGTGAAAGCTGTTGAAGTGTGGCACAGCAAAAACCCGTAGTTAAAATAAAACGTTTAGTTCGTAGACTTGGTTTAACAATTGTATTCATTAGGAATAATGCAAAGTAAACTTTAAATCATCTAAACAATATTCTGCAAGAACCGTTGTGACTTTTATGCCTAAACAACACAAATAAATTATTGTTGTCCGAAAAATTACACTTCAATACTCACCCAACCTGTACAGTCGTAGCACAAGCGGAAATCTAAGGTTGGTTGAAACATGCTGTGGTATGTTTACTGTTCATATGTAAGGTTGGTTTTCATTAGTGCCGTGATCACATCATTAATTTTCTCTCTGCTTTTAAGAATTAACAAGAGCGTTATGACAACTGTACAATTAACGATTATGGTTTGTGTAGTAGGGATTTGCAAAACACATAACATTTTTAAATTTCTTTCGTGAATTGGACTGGCAAAAAAATAAATAGATCTTAATATTATAGAATGTCAGCGGTAAGTTGTAGTCGACTTCATTTGAAATCATCTGTTTTGAATATATTATCCACCCTATAAATCTCACATTACGTTATCATGCAATAATGTATTGAGACGTTTGAGCACATGATTCCTAGAAAGTACTGAATTGGTGTACTACGTAAAATTATATTAGTGTTATTTTGAGTGGTAAAAAAACCAGTGCAAGACGTGAACACAATAACAACGGAAAAAATAACCAAATCCAATTCATCCTTACCAATACGAATATAACCGTGCAGTTGGCCTTCGTTATTAAAACACCACAAAAAAATGAAATTACAGATACTTTCTATATTATGAATAATTTATTATCGTTTAATTCACAAAACACATTACTTAATGTAAAAGTCACCAATGATCCGCATGATTTGTCTGAATACATATTTTTGTGATAGCATGACACAAATCACAGATGTTAAATGTGGTAAAATAAAACACGAAGCAAAATAACGAGTATAACACATGTAATGCACCACGGAATCAAAACGTCATTCACAGTTTTAAAACATTTCACATACACAAATGTATGGCTCTCAAAACGCTTAGTAACTAAAAAATGTTTTCTTTAAAGTTTGTTTTACATTATAAACATGAATCAACATTTAAGTCTTAACACTTTCAGGTATACATACTCAAACCATTTCCTGGTAGAGTGGAGTACTGCTTCCGCATTTCTTGTTTGCGAGTACTAGGGACAATAAAATAAATACATTTATAACTTAAAGGGCAGTTTCGATGTCGATCATTTTGTCTGTGTTAGTTCAGCATGAAAGAACATTTATATCCTGTACTTAAGATTTTTAAGTTTTGTAAAATTTCTTCTCAATTTTGCAATTTTTATCGTCCTTTTCTCCTTTTTAACGCTTACTCCTTTTTCCAGCCATTCAGTTGATGTAAACATACAGAAGAAAATCCAGATCTCACATCTTAAAGCACACTGACCAAGTCATTTGTGAGACCTGGCATACATCTTAAGTGCATACAAACTACTTCCGCAGTCAGTCACGTGGTTACATTCATTTCATTAACTACTTATTGGTCTTCAGTTTCTGAGCTTCAGCGGTACCCTCTACTGGGTGCGTGAGGAATAAACGGCGGTGGCTAATGGACGAAGGATGGGATTTGTAAAGAAGGCTTCGTTTCTTTTGGAGTATGATTTGAATACTTAAAATGCATTTTAAAAATTGGACATTTGCCCACTGCAAATTATTTAGTGGCAATTTGCAAATTTATTGGTAGACAACAATAAACACTGGTGGCAACTTTGTCAGCAAACAATTAAAATTAGAAATACCAGCTTTATAAGTCAAGTAACATACAACTTTTTGTTTATGATTAGTTAGTTAAAACGTGTCTTCGACAAGTTAACCTGAGAGAGACTTTAAAATGGATAAGTCACAGACAACACATTTTAAATATGATTGCAAATAAACAATAATAAATAAATAAACTGACTTATTGAGAAAATACAGCTTTCTTACAGCACTACAAAGTAAAATGGAAATAAGTAGAAAGTTTTTTGAGTATATATAAGCTTTACTAGTTTTTGGAAGTATGGAGGAAGACTGCATTCACATGAATCCCAGGCGATTTGTCCCATAGTTCTTCCAGGGTCATTGTCAGTGAATCTGACAATGGCATCTGCTCTGAAACCTTTTGGCTGCAACTCAAAGTACACAAATACCTCAGAAAAAAGAGAAATCCTGACAACTAATGAAGGTCAGGGTATATCTGGCCTCGCAGCTTGGTTTGTAATTCTTTGTTCAAATTTTTGACAGCATTCATTTACTTGTTAAACAGGCCCTTTTTATTTTTTAATCGCTCATTTGCTCTGAGGAAAATGTAGCTTATTGTGAAGTAAAATGGTCTAAAATGTTTGACATTCTTTGCTTAATTTTTGAATTAAGGTCTATGTAGCAGTGGATGATATTACAAAATGCCTTAGATAATAGACCTTACTTTGAACTTGATCACAAATGTGAAACTTCACCATAATTATTCAGACATAATCAAACATAGACATTTGCATTTTATTTTCATCCTGATTTAACATGAATTATTGTGTTTGCATGTCTTTTGTGTATGTGTGCATTCTAGTATTTACACATAACTATGTAAATAGGCCTCCTTATTGTCATTATATGAAAATTACATTTCATAAAACTATTTATGAATTGTAATTAAGTGATATGCAAAATAAAACACATACTAACAGTAAAACTGCGATATAATGAGTGTATGTTATTACATTGTTGTGTAATACAGTTAGCATTATATCCTTATTCAACTCCCCAGCAGGCTCTTGAAGAACTAATGGGAAACCGAATTTTCCCATCTCTCGTTATATTTTAACTCCCCCGGTCATAGATAGAGTGCTGAAGGCCCAAGAAAATATTACAACCAAAATAAAACTTTACAGAAGTAAATGAAATGTTTTAGTAATTTCCAGACGTCCATCTTTTTTATTAACCTAATTACATAACGCATTTTAAACCTCGCTTAGCGACCACAGCACAGTCTACCGAAATTCATTGTCGAAATAAACCTCTGTTATATATTTTTTTCACAAAGTAAAACTGTGGCTGTATGTATGTAGATCCCTTAATATTATTTATGTGCGATGTATTTTTCGTATCATTTTATTATTAAGTTTTACATATTATACTTAAGAAAAATTTATAAACGTTTATTATATAAATATAATATAAAATAACATTTAAGAAAAAAATATCCTATAAAACGAGGGAATATTATGAAGCCGTACTTACCAAATTTAACGTTTTGTCTTAATTGATTAATTAATTTAATTAATTTTACGTTTTCGCAATTTTGAATTAATTTCAGTTCAAGTGTGTCTGTCTTAGGCGCAAAAACACAGCGATTTTTAAAACCAATTGAAAAAGCAATTTCAATTTTCCAATAAATTGGAATATTTCTATTACTATAAAATATTAATAAAAACATGAGGATGATTTTACTAAAATAACATTAAATCAGTAATAAATGGAATATTGGTTATCGTTCCCGTGAACTTGAAATTTAATAAAAGAATAGAGGAACACTGATGATTTTTACAGTCCTTTCATTTTCTCAATATTATAAAACATTGCGAAAAAGAAATTCTGGATTACACTGTATATTATTAATTTACATTAATTATATTTGCGTTTTTCCAAAACAAAAATTTACAGTCAAGCGTAGGACTAACTATTATTATTTCAGCTTATTAAAACTTAGCTACTTTCAGTGTAAGCCTCATTACTTTTATACAACCATTATATTATATATTGCAATGTACATTAATGAAACAGTAACACAACACTAGACCAGCCCGCTACATATTTTTACCATAATAATAATAACGTGGTGTAATACCTTACAAGAAATATATTTTTGCCAGCAAGTTATAAAATCACAATAAACAAAAGCAAGCATTCATGTACATATTTCATTTTGACTTAGTCAGAAATAAAATTATTTTATTTGTTTATAACTACTGAACACTATAATCCCTATGTATTACAATAATGGGCTGATTATTATTATTATTATTGTTGTTTTTGTTGTTGCTGTTGCTGCAATCTATTTTTTTCTATGTAATTTAAATACCTATTTTGCCCGATGTTTTATGCTAACGTGTTGAAATAATAGTACTTATCTTTTTGTCGTTGTCAACTTGCGGTTCTACACTTTTCCATTGTTTTCTTGTTAGGGTGCATTTACTCTTTCAAACTGGCTAGATGGCGCCGTTGCATCGTGCGTAGTGTCACAAACTGCCAACTTGACCCTGATGACGACAACGTAGTCTTCAGCATCAAGGCCACTTTCAAACCCCTATTGGTCTGAAAACCACGTGGTGTATTGCAGTGAATCCGTAATCATTTGCTCGTGTTTAGTATGTACCCCTTCACCCCCACGACGTCGAAAAATGTCAGAATCCTACTTTCTTAATCCTCCAAAAAATAAACTGAAGTGCTGATTTTGGAATTTAAAAATATACCATTACTAACATGACATGTCCCAACAGCGTTGCCCCGGGTTCTCTCATGGATTCCTTGGTAGGAGGATCTTCCGCTTACAGAGATGAGAGCTACTGCTCCAGTCCTGTAGCGTACATGCAAACGGATGCTGAGTATGGCTGTCCTATGACGAGAAATTATGGACTTGTAGGTTCGGCAGCCTCCAAGCCTTCTCCGCATGGATTGTCTCGCGGCGTTTACCATCAACAGAATTATTTGTCTCAGCTGGACACTTGGGGAGAAGATCCCAAAACTTCTCCTATTATACAACAGCCTGTTGCCCTGCCCCTGTCATCCTGTTCTTTCTCCGTGGATAATGTCAAAGAGAAGACGGCATCTCGGCTGTATCGTGATGACATAAGTGGAAACAAAGAGAGTTCTGAACCAGTTACATACACTCGGCTGTCCACCAGTAGCTTGTCTGATTGTCCTCCAGTGTCCGTCACAAACTTTTTAAATCTGAATCAGGATGACTCAGGTGTAACGTCGCATGAAGAAAATAGGATCGGGCCAAGTTTTCCCTCCGTAACCAGCGAGATACCTCCCGGTGAGAAAGACCTTCAGGGATCATTCATTGACACCAACAAAGTCGAGCGTGGCCTTATAGCCACAGAAATTAAAAACGAGGTTCACAGCGTGAAAAAAAGGCGGTCGGAAAAGGAGGTGCCGGTTTCCAAGGTGGACAGCTGTACAGACAATTCGGACAGTGAAGTGAGAGGTAACTGTCTCTTGTCGCTTAAATGCACAAATATTAAGTGTCTAAAAATCTGTGTAAAAGCTAAATATCATAAATGCGCTTTATTTAAAGGTGTATGAAGTTACAAGTGTACTAACCTAAGGATTATTATTATTATTATTATTATTATTATTATTATTATTATTATTATTATCCAAAAAAATTGGAAATAAACACATTAATAAACGCAAAAACGAAATTTAGGTAGATGCATTATCAATCACAGTGGTGGCGATTAATGTTTACATATACCTTCGATCTTTCATTCTTTAAAATCACTCTTGTTGGTGTTTAGATTTTATAAAGCTATGTAATAGTGATCTCTCGTTAGAATGAAAAACATTTACATTAAATATGAGGTAGATTTTTAGCACGACTGAAGAGAATCCATTGTATGTGTTTATGGTAAGAGACCGCATAATGGTGTTCCGTGTGGACATGTGGGACATACATAAGGCATTTACAGTAATATATTTGCGATTAAATTGTTTTTGAATGCTCAGCATATTTCTTACCTACATATTTCGTTAAATATATATATATATATTCTTTTTTTTCGTGACCGCTTCTGTACGTTGATTTCGTGGGAAATGTTGCCCCAATATTTATGTACAGAATAACGAAAAAACCGCGAAAAGCGGGTCTTATAGTGTCACTAAAGGTGCTATTTGGTAAATACTGAATATGTCTTTTCTAATAACCGTATAAAATAATCACTTAGAAAAATGAAAATAAGATGGACTCATTTCAAAGGAAGAAATTATATATGATTATATATGATGATACATATAAAACGCATACACAAGATATATATAT
>JABJVR010000071.1:764072-797092 GCA_025773905.1 Chitala chitala
ATTTATATATACATCTGTCATAAACGCAATGTGAGCTATACTTATGCTTGTTTTGTCGAATTACAGATAATCCTGTGGCAAATTGGATCCATGCACGTTCCACAAGGAAGAAGCGATGTCCTTACACCAAATACCAGACACTCGAACTTGAGAAGGAATTTCTTTTCAATATGTATCTTACCAGAGACCGACGATACGAAGTTGCCCGGGTACTAAATCTTACGGAACGACAAGTCAAAATCTGGTTCCAGAATCGACGAATGAAAATGAAGAAACAGAATAAAGAAAAGACTGATACCAGCGAACAATAATGGAATTGGTCGCTCTTAAACAGCACCCAAACAGACACCTCAGAAGATAATACTTGTATTATACTACCGAAAAAGCTATATTTCTGATTTTGTTTCCATTTGACACTTCCATTTAGTTTCAATTAATATGTTAGCTGCATTCCAGTCTAACGCGTTTTTATCTAATTTTTGGATTTCCTATTTGCCTTTTTCATTCTTTTAGACAACGTATGTTTGCTTGTATGTGAGTGTATGTTTAGTGTGTTTGAGTAGCCAGATAAACGTAACAGAAAACCAACCAAGATAAATACAATCTTAATTGAAATACGATCAAAGAAACGTACTTGAAAATATACTGACATTTTTATATTAATTAGTAATTTATGAACGTCTTGCATATATCTTTTAGTTTTGTTGTTGATTCTTAGGTAAAAAATACGTGTTGGATACCTTGGTTAGTAGATGATTATGGTAACAAAAAGCAGGGATGTTTGTATATGTGGCTATATGGAAATAAAAATAATGCACTTACTGTTGATTTTTTATCGGTTGCGTCTGCAACGTGTCATCTACGTTACTTTGGTTTGCATTTATATATTATATACATATGTGTATCTGCTACACACAGAGTAGGTTTCTTTCCATATCATAACATCGGAAAATATACTAATATGAATATGATTCTCACACAAAATTGAGTGTTTTGACAAGCTAAGGTGAATGTGTATTGGAAGAACACATGGGAAAATAAAGTTGACCGTGGACTTGTTTTACAGAAAGAATCCTCGTTAAATCAAGAAACAGTTAGTTGGCATTAGCATATCTTGGTAGTGTACGTATATTCGTTATTAAAAACATATGGAAGGCTATCTCATTCCTGTTTTTTTTATTAGTTTTTAAAGTAACATTTTCTGAGAAATTCCAACAACTATCAATTTGCCATGCATTGAAATTGAGATGCAAGAAAATATGTATGATTTATGCGTGTAAACTTATTCTCAACATTGATGCGGAAGGCTAATTCTTTCGCTGAATTTCTGGACTTACGATTTTATTTTTAAATGGAGTTTTCGTCGTCATGACTCGTCATCATTATCTTTTGGTTATTATCGTAATTTTCTTAATTCACAAGTTGAAATCATAACTGACTGATATCAGAGAATTACTATTTACCAGCTTATTATGACCATTTTTTACTTGTGACTGGTGTATTTAGTTATAAACTATGCAATAAGTTTTACGCATTGTTTACATATTGCTAATAATTAGGATTACTTACATCAATTGGTGATTTTATCTTTCCGTGAAATGCTGTCTATTTCCCTTTACGCAAGTATGTTGTCTGTATCGGTGACTGACAACAACATTAGAAATACAAATACTGCATTCCTGGTACTTACAGAGTTTTATATATAGATAAACCCAAATGTTATCAACAGAAGGACGTTTTTGAGTACTAGATTACGTGAAGTCGTAACCTTGGTGTGTACATATGTGCTTTACCGCATCTGATTACATTACATGCCAAACTAAAACATATAATTCCACGACAGACACCCCAGAAAAGGCGATAATACCCCAATATTAACGACCATCGTAATGAAGTACGCGCAAAACGGTCCTTTGTCGTACGTTATTATGATTATGCACATTTCTCTCCGATTGTTTGTTATAGGCCTCATTTACAAATTTGATAAGTCATCATCTGACAGAAATTAAGCAGGTTTACCATTAGTATCAGATATTTAGAAGTGACTGACAAATTCTTTTTACGCTATATATATTAAGTTTATGTTCTCTGTAATTTTTAGTTTTTCTTGGAAAGTATGCTACGTGTAATACCTTCAGTGTTTATTTCCTGGGAGCATCAAGAAAGGGGCCCTTTTTTGTAGAGGTACGAACAATACAAGTGGGTTCCAGTGATTTTAGAGCCCAATAAGACCAATATACTATGACATTTCCGCTACTAAGCTCAAATATGCAGGTTTTATAGCCCTGGTAGAGCCCGCGGTGTTTGCCTTCATTACATTCGAACAAAGCAAAACCCGGGTAACTGGCTAGACGTCTGGGCTAAATTATTTTATTGTTTTAATGTGAGACAATGGTGGACTGTTTCAAAGGAAGCTTATTGCGCTTATTTTGTCTGAAGATCCACTGCAAACACGTTTCTTCTTCCCAGTCCTTCATCTTAAAAATCTGGGAATATCAATTACATTTTCAGCAAAGACTGTTAAATGCGGTAAACTATAAAGCTCGCAGTAATGTGTCGTGGGGTTCTACTAACATTGACACGCGGTCCTTTTTTCTAACCGCGTGCACAAAATTCACAAATAAAGAATGAAAACTTTAAATGTCCTCTGTTTTCTTGCTTCCATGAATGATTTAGTAATTAAAAAATTGCTCTTGCTTGACATTGAAAAATCTAATTTTTCTTGGTTTAAACTTAAGCTTTCAGTTCTAATATTTATTCGAAACAGGAGTATTCCTATATTTTTCAGAATATTGACGCTATGTCAAACTATTTCCAAGGTATGCAATACATTATAACAAACTATATATATATATATATATATATATATATAATAAAATATATTACATAATACACAAATAATAATCAAACGCACACACCACACACACATGTGTGTGTTTTATTATTATTAAATGGGGTATTGTTTCATATTTAAATTCAGATTTATTTGTAAAAGTTATGTTAGTAGTAAATTGCTAAGAAATTGATATAATGATGTGCACTTAATTTTAAACTTATTCAGATTCAATCTTACAACATATTGCATTATTATTATTATTAATGATAATTATTATTATTATTATAAATGTGAATATATTGCTAAACCCATTCGTGATTCTCATATAAAAAGTAGTTTATTATATTTTACGTTACCCTAAAATTCATCAATGCATAAAACGCACTAATTCAAATAACTGCACTAGATGTCGCTGTTGAATCACAGGTTGTATTTTCTTCCGTTAAAGAAATACGTGTTACTCGCATCTATTAGCAATCTACCCTGCAATTATCACCGTATATAACGCACTAAAAATAAGCATAATTGAACAATCAACATACAAGAACAGATATATGTGTGTATACATGTATAAACAGCAACTACATACACCAGTTAACACAGAAAAACGCCGAGAACAAACGTAAAAAATAGAGACAAATATAGAAAATAATTTTAGTGTTTTATTCTCCATATTAAACATAAAGGTATACTATCAATACAATTGTTATGATAAATAGAAATACACACGATAAACACAAATACATATAAAAATCACGATTTTTCCAAGATATCTTTTTAAAATTACATTAACATAGTATACTGCTTAACAACACACCTCTTATATTAACATAACATAGTACCTGCTTAACAATACACCTCAGAATAAATAATGGTGCAGTAGATAATAAAACCTGTTTACATAAGATGAAAATCTATACCATGTATGTCATTTTCCCATATAAGTCAACATGTGCACATTGACATTAAAACCTATAATGTTAACAGGGCCAATTTTCAATACAAATATCAACGTTGTTAATATAAATAAACAAGACATTAATAGCATTATTGGGATAGTGTTTGACACAATCATCATAACTCTACAGATATGTGACATGAAATGCATTTCAAACGACAGACAGGGTAAGGGAACGACATAAATACGTGCGTTAACGCTTAGCATTACTGGAGATTGTAACAATTTCTAAATTTAAATGAAATTATTTTGAAAATATAAAAATCACGACCCACCACACGAAGTAACAAGTAGAATACTGTTTTTGTATAAAATTCATCTAAGCACAGCTGATGCATATTTACTATGAATGTGTTCATCTTGGACGGTGACCCTGAAGCACATTTTACATTTTATGTTGTATAAAATTACACATGGTCAAAACTGCGTGTTTTATGTATTTACAATTTATGATTTGTTTGATTTATTTCTTTGTATGAAATGCTGCAAGATTATATGAAGTCATACTGTTTAAGTACCTTAGTTTTGAGTTTTTACGAGTATCGGTGAAGCCAGGTCAACTCGTCTTACTATCGTGTCCTTGATTTTTCAATAAATAACTAAACGATCGTGATTTAACAGTTATTTAATACGATCATAATTTCATGTGAACAGAACTAGCCAACTAGTGTAAACCAGCCTTAAACAGTTCTTAGTAAATATATCGAGTCAAGTCAGATATTCATACGTGTATACAAAACATACAGCAGTAGTTATTCGCAACGAGTTTGCTTTAATGGCCATAGTAAACCACTGCGCACAATGTTTCGAGGTTGCCTCATAATAATGTTCAAGGTAGAACGTCTGAAACCGCTCGTGAATGGGGGGTGCTGAGAAAGGGGGGCTTTAAAGGTCGGTGGAGACTGAGGAGGAGGGGGGTCGATGGAGTGGGGGTGGGAAGAAAAAAATCCCTTGTGCCTGTAACGTCCGACCTAGCCAGCTTTAGCCGAAGCACGCAGACATAGCACACGACATGAGCCGGATTTGAAGCGGCAAATAGGGGTAAAAACAGGAAGGACAGAGGAAGGCACTTAAATACGCGAAAATTTCAGAGGGTAAAGAAAGAAAGAGGTGTGGGATTGTCTAAAAAGGCAGCACTTTTTACCCCCTCCCTCATGTTCCGGTTGTTGTGTCTGAGTTTTATGACACTTGGGATATCATTTTAAAAATAAGAGATCAAACTGTTTAAACAGCATTTTTATTGTGATTGAGGATAAAAAAACATGAGCTCCTATTTTGTTAACCCTCTTTTCTCTAAATACAAAACCAACGAAGCACTGGAACCAACTTACTACGACTGTAGATTCCCTCAAAGCGTCACTCGGAGCCATGCCCTGGTGTATGGACACGGAGCAGCAGCGCCTGGATTTCAACATCCGTCCCATCACGTCCAAGACTTTTTCCATCACGGCACTTCGGGAATTTCAAATCCGGGTTTCCAACAAAACCCGTGTGCTTTAGCTTGCCACGGAGATGGCACTAAATTTTATGGATACGAAGCCCTTCCGAGACAATCACTTTATGGTACCCAGCACGAGGCAAGCATAGCGCAGTATGCAGATTGTAAATCGTCAAATGGCACGAACCCTGGAGAAGGACAAGGACACTTAAATCAAAACCCGTCTCCAAGTCTCATGTTTCCATGGATGAGACCCCACGGTTAGAAATCTTTTGTGTTCCAATACTCGTGTTTATCAGTCCTAACGAGATTCCGTACATACGTGTGTGCGCGCGCGCGCGCGTCGTGAGGAATGACGGGTGACAGTGTAATGATACTCTTTTTTTACTGTTAAGGTTTTGATTTGGCTTTACACTTTTGCAGGAAAAGGCGAAAGAAATCCAACAAAGAGATGTAGCAACCTATTCGAAATGAAGTATTCATTAATCTAATTTCCTTCGTATAACTTTTCATTAACGCTGTCATGTACTTACTTCCTAATGGGGAGACATAATGTAGGTTGCACTGAACCTGTGGTATGTGGAGGTCGTTCAGTGGATATGCAGAATGTTCCAAAGGAGTGACACTAACATCAGTTTTACGAATTTTTGGTCGAGGTGAAATTTAACATCGTTTTGAATTTTATGAGTACATGAATATGGCTTATAATGCAATACTTTCGAAATCTATACGCGTACACGCACCTGTTCACATATTGATACAGAAGTAACGATTGTCAATAATAATCTCTTGACTATTTAAATATTATCGTAACGACTAAAGCTTCTTTTTACGCCTTGACGATGGTATATAATTAAGTTTGTTTTCTAAAAACTTGGTGTTTGTGTGCAGTTAATTATGTGCTGTTCAGTTCCTATGATTAAATAGAACAGGATAAACACAGGTGGTCTTACGTTAACGAATAAATACTAATGATAATATTTTAAACGTTTTTTCTAAGATTCACATTTACTATTGGAATGAAAAATATTCTGGCATTGTAAGTAAAGAATGATAACAGTGTCCTGATTATAATGCTAACAGGAAAGTTCAGCAACATCATCATCAACAACAACAGCAACAACATCAATAATAATAATAATAATAATAATAATAATAATAATAATAATAATAATAAAGAATCAATTCCTTTTTAAACCCCAGGAAAAAAGGTGTTGCGGAAATGCCTTTTTGGATTTACGTAGCCGTGCTCACTGCTATATCAATATAATATGCACGTATAACTTATCGTAATACATCTAGTACCATAAAACATAAAACCCTCCTGAGCTATTTTGTATTTTTCGTGTTTTAAGGTCTGTGTGCAGATTTATATGTGTGTATATATATACCCATTTCGTCTTGTAGCTCCCGGACGGCGCAGTGGACGCCAGACCTACAGCCGCTATCAAACCCTAGAACTGGAGAAGGAGTTTCTTTTCAATCCTTACCTTACACGCAAGCGGCGAATTGAAGTATCTCATGCACTCGGCCTGACGGAGCGGCAGGTGAAGATCTGGTTTCAGAACCGTCGTATGAAGTGGAAAAAGGAAAACAACAAGGACAAATTCCCGGGACAGAGAGGAGAGGCCGAGACCGAGGCCGACGACGAATGTAACGAGGATGGTGAGGGGGGAGAGGAAGAAAAAAAGGAAACGGAAGAGAAAGATGAGACTAAAAAGTGATTTTATTGCCTTTCTTTATGGTTATATGGCAAGAAGGCCATACAGAGAGAGTGCGTGGGAGAGCGAGCAAGAGAGAACGTAAACTTTATTGCCACAGTTTAATTGAGTCAACAAGTGAGAAAAATCCCAGAGTCGTAACTGTCAAACCGCTTCCCTTCGCCACGCGCTCCCATGATAGAACTAAATATTCCCTGACGTATCTTATCTTGACCTACGAGAAGCATCGACTAATTAAAAAACACTGAATATTGTTTGACGAACTAAGAAAATCTAGCTCCAAGTTGATGAGGATTGTTTTGTGCCTGAAGTCAGGACAAGCATAAAAATACACACACTGAAAATATGGGCTAATGGTTTGACCACAAGTTAAAAAGTTTTAGTTCAATTTACACTCATTGCCTCTAAAAGTACGCCTTATTTATTAATAAGAATAATTCCAGGCTTGTGTTAAATGAATCTTAACAATAATAAAATTAGTATGTTATGAAATACACAACGTCCGTGACTTTTAAATGGCATGACATAAAACAGTGAATATAGATATTTTATACTTTCAAGCGGTCATTAAGATGTTTTTACATTTGTGTAAAATCCTGTAAGTGTAATAGCAAATTGTGCGATCCCGAAGGTTGTAATTACACTTTCGAATTTGGGGACAGTTCAGTAGTAGCCCTAAATATATTTTGGTTAGTTAATATACAAAAGACGCAACAGTTATTGCGACAGAGATAAAGCGGTTTAGCTATCCTTTCCAAAAATCATTAACAGCGGACAAATAGGACTGAAGCAAATGCGTATTTAAAAAAAGATACAATTCGAAAGAGCTCAACCTTCAGGCACATTTTTGTACATATGACATTTATACAAAGTTTAGGGACATTTTTTAATCATAGTAAACTTTGTTTTCTTGTTGGAGTTACAAGAGTCGGTAAGTCGCTTTACGACACAAGAGAATTAACGGTTTAGCCGCATAGCCATACCTTCGGAAAAAAAAACACTATCGAGATTACTGTAAATTCACTTTGTGTTTTACTGAAATATGTCGTGTAAGTTATAAAACGTAATACTACCTACAATTAGTTGTTTATTTGCATTTCAATTTAATTTTATTCTGATTGTTTTATAGCCGCACAGGTAAGGCTGAAAGCTTTGTGTTAGACCGAACAATACTGCCAAGCAGCTGTTCTCGTACAAAATCAGATATTTCTCCCAACAACTTAAACTGCCTATACAATTTAAAAATGCACATTTTGTCTTGTATTACTATAACTAGAAGTGAAATAATTCAAACGTTAATTGTTATTATTATACTGTACTGATGTAATAGAGTAGATTTTTATTGCACTGAATATACTCTTCATGTATGTATGTTGGTATCTTGCCGTTAACAGTATGCTCATTTTCTTATGTTCAAGTGAATCAATAAGCTTCTGGATGTTCAGAGTGACAAAATAAATAAATAAATAAATTATGAACAGTAGGCGAGTGGTGTAAATTACCTTTCCACTTAGCTACATGGCCTTACAGCGACATCAGGAGAAATGGAGCAATATCTCTTATTGCTTCATTATTAGCAGATATTAAATATAGGCTTCGAAACACAGTGTATAACGGACACAGCGACCCACCTGAAAAAAAAGTGAACAAATGGGCCATTAGATAGACAATGGGCTAGATAAACCAGGGAGATAAAAATATGAAGATGCACTGTTGAGTTTGTGCGTGTGTGTGTGTGTCTGTGTGTGTGTGGGAGGGGGGGTGGATTGGTGGGTGGCTGGATGATACAGCGTTGTATTTTGCCTGAACTTGTAAAGATGGAGCTGACTCGTTTCAGTTTAGTGCGACTGTAAGTGAAATGTACCTGACAAGACCTCATAAAAACTAAAAACTACAGATCCACAATATAGTAAACATACACATATTATGTTAAATACATACAGGTTAAGGAAGGATTTTTTAAAAGAAATTGTTTATACATAAATTTTAAAACAAACGTATTCAAGAAAAGATACAGTACGGTTCATTTGACTTGCCTTTTGACGAATGTAACTAGTTCGCAACAACACAGAAACTTACTACTTGCAACTGAAAAAAAATATACGTATCAAATACAAAATTGGATAATGTTGCGTCGAGGCACCTTTTATAGGAATTTACAAAACTACGTTAAATATGTAATTCAAGTTTAATATTATCTTATTATGCCCTCAGTAGGCGAATCATTGTTAAACTTTGCTGTGTGAAACAAACTAAAATGTGTATTTGACGTCGTTATCAGAATGAATCTTGTGTTAACTATTGGTAATATTTTGGTATATGACATTTAATAATTTAAAAAATTAAACTGCAGCTGACATAAATACTAGAACATCTTAGTTACGTGGATTTTTAAATGTTTAAGTTTCTTAGGATATAATTTATTATTTGCCGTTAAGGTTGAAATGATTCTGATATGAGTCCATATCATACTGTTAGGCTTTTGCAGAAAACTGGACAGAATATTTCGCTCCTAAATTAAAGACGTAATTGATATTTAAACATTTTTTAAGAAACTGGAATCCATTAATAACGTAGTGATAGCACATTAATCCTATGTTAATATTGTCTGTGTATAATAAGTTTTGTTTCACTGAAACGTCCTGATAAGTAGGTAAACATTATAATGGTTTCATAAGCTTTGGGAAGTACAGAGCAATATATACCGAGCTAGTTTATATACCAGTCTGGGCTTGGTAGACTATAAAATATAAAAAACAATGGAAAAGTTCGTCAGTAGCGTGTGGTTATTGAACTTCTTTTAGTTGTATTATGGGTACATCTAACTGCAAAGAATATTATTGGTTATTCCTTATGAATTTTCTTTTATTTTTATTAGAGGAGTTACCCTGTATTTGATATAAATTTATGTGTTATTTAGATGGTAAGATGAGTACATTGCGCGTATCTAATGCGATAATTACGTAAGTCATATACTCTTCATCAAAGCTGTTTTCTGTATTCGCTGGTTATGTATTACTTTCTTGTTCATACTTCTGTAAAGTCTGTTACCCCAAAGAAATTTAGATGTTACATTTTACACTAAACAATAAGCAGATGTTTTATCATTTTACAGGAAATATTTGGGGGACTGTTAATAAATAAAACGTTTTTGTTGCTGAAAGGGACACGTGATAATGTTACATCTAAAGTCTTGTTGTCGTTGTCTCTTCAAAACTTCATTCAAATTTCCTCGTTAATATATTTATTATTTTACAACAACCGTGCTTATCAACTTAGTTTTAATAACTTTAACAAAAATGACAAATGTGTAATTTCTAGTACGAAAGAGTTCATCACTTGAATGTAATGACCTTGGACACTTGAAATACCGCGTTCTGAACAAAGCAAACGTTCTGTACACAAAATTATCATTTGATTGGTGTCGACTCATGACTGCGTGCGCTGACATTCTTTTTGTATTTGATTTGGTTATTGTTGTAATTTTCCTCACATATTTATTTAAATAGGTCTGCTCATAAATCAGTCAAAAAATTGCCTAAGAGATAAAACGTTTGTCAAAAAAAAAACTACTTTTTAGCCAGAATTAATAAAGCTTTAACACTGACACATTTTGAAAAATGTGCTTATTTTGATGACATACATGATTAGATGTTTAACGTATCACTTCATTAACAATATTTTAGATTACGCGCACGTACAAAAAAATCATATTGCAAGTATACAGTATTTCAGACATTCCAATGAGCGTCGGTGCGCGCGTGCGCACGTAAGTGTGCCTATGAACGTCCTCTTCCGCAATTTCATTGGAAGTCTACGTAAGGTTTAATTTACTGGAAATGTATTACTGGAGGCATCTGACATCATCTAAACTTGAGATTAATCCATATCCGTTTTTCTTTATTGAAACATAAAAATCTCGCACTACCATTTAACAATCGCCCTTCCAATAGTGACGTTCTTTACAAACTCTTTCTTTCTACCGTATTTCTTGTTTCTTACTAACTGTTAGTTCAAGGCTGTTTTAAAGACCGCACTTTGGATGTGTCCAACTATAGTCCGGGTTTACTAAAATTTGTAACAACATCTTAGTGTTTTCAGGGCTTTGAAAATGATATAACTTGTATTGCTTTCGAGATTAATCTCAATACTGGTACCCTTATTCGACGATGTAAACTGACAAAGTAAACGTTTATTCTAAAAGTACCCCGTAATACCTATTTTTATGCATAGCAATATAAACCGTTGAAACTATGCGAAGAACATATGATCCGTAATACTTATCAAAAAATAGGTTTTTCATTAAAAAGTGGCCGGGGTGGGGGCCAGAGTGCATGCGCACAGCATGCTTGGTTGTTTGGGGAGAAATTTACAGCTAAGTAATAAAACTTTACGATTGAATCGTCGCTTGGATTGGTTGCACATAGTCACATGACTAAGTCTTCATGAACATGAACTTTGTACTGTAGTCTTTCTTCGGATCACACGTTGTCTACACCACTGCAGTCTTAGGGGTAGCATAGAAAATGAGCTCACTCATTCGTAATGCTTACGTGTTTATTTTTTGTTTAATTGTATATTATGGCGAAAGTGTTGGTTTTAAGAGCCCCTTCAAGCGACTGCCATACCGCTGCGCTTCCATGACTGTCGTCTCCTTTTATTTATCCCCACTCACCCAGCTCTGTCAAGCAGCTTCTCGTTTCTTATATTGGATTCCAGCAGGACAGCGGATGCGGTTTGCGAATGGTTTCCTTTCCGTTTACGACTTTGTCTGATTTTTGATCACCTTCAAAATCAGGAATGTTCACGCCGGTTTCGCGTTATTGTGTCCGTCGTCGCCGTCACTTCTACTCGCCATAACGCTGAACCAAGACATATGCGTCACAGAAACAGCGAAGAGGACTCGGGTAAGTGGGGGATTGTCAGAAGCTTATTGGTTTAAATGTTGTACTGGTACTCCATGTCAGTGGGAGGCATAGTTGTGATGCAAGGAATTTTCTTTTTTGGCCTCCGATGAGTAATAGATTTAAAATGTGGATAAACATACAATACAACAGCTGCGTGAAAAACTGACAGTCAGTCTGCAATTCACAACTCGATAAGTGTAAATCCATTTTTTCCTGTTTGTTTACAGTTTGTTTTAGATGATTACCTATATTACTACTTTAAATGTGGCCTAGTAAGTTCGCTTGCTCTAAGCATTTTTAAGAGCGTTAGAATGACATATATAATTTTGCCTGAATTTATCAATCAAATTGCCATAAACGGGAAAGCAAGATGTCATGTAATCTGTAGGTGAAGTGCGGCTGACGCGAGTTGGCTTTCCACTTTAACAGATGTGATTGCATTGAACTTTTTAATTTCAAGGTGTGTTTGCATTACCATATACCGTCCCTATAACCAATTATGCAATGTTTCAGTCATTTTATAAAATTATATAACATATATGTTGGCTATATCCATGTTGAGCACAACGTAATTTTGTTATATATTTAGCTCATTTTAATATCATATTACATCAGCCAGGAACAAGGATGTGAAGTTTTAAAAAACTGTAATCTTATTTGTGGCCTATTCTGCTGCTGGGCATTATAAGGAAGGCAAACGTCCAGACCATATTTTGTACATAACATAGCAGACAGTCATCTTTTAAAAAATTGCCTCGTCATAATATAAAGAGTACTCAAACTTTGATTTCAGTTTGAATGATGACATGTTTGCAATAATTTGCCAGGTGATACATGTGTAAGTAATACCATGGTAATGGGGAGGGTACACTGGACACAGACTGCTTAAGATATAAATGAGTTAAAAGGCGATGAACTTAAGTTTTGTCATGCTTTATTCGTGGTACTAATGGTTGAAAGAGCTTTTTGTTTTTACCACACTTCACAACACTTAGTACAAATCCCTGTACAGCCATAATCAGTTGTTTAATAGTGCCTATGTGTGTTCATACAATACAGCAATAAATTCACTCATATCTGTCCCAGCAGAAATTGTTCATGTTATGCTTTTGAAGTCATTTAGATTCCAATCTATTTGTTAACTATATTGGGTATTTCATCTAGGACTTCAACTTTAGTCCACAAATGCATCATGTGCTTGTTGATCTAAGTACTTAAACAACATTTAACTCACAAAATAAATGTTTATTAACACTTTAAATGATAGCTAGAAACATAATACTAAAGCGTGTTATACCTTATCTATGTTTATTTTACATTAGACACAACTTGGATATTTCCATATACATAACAGTGATACATGGGTTTGAGAACATGCTGGTTTGCTGGTTTAATAGTTGTGTTGTTTCAGAATTGATTAATAAGAATTTATCATAAATAAATGTCAAATTTCAGGTTTGAGTTTCTAAAGTTAACTGGAAGTATGGAAAGAAATTTTACATGTTACATTTTCAGGTAAAAGAAAAGCAGAGTTTTATTAACATGATATTAGAATATGAAGGAGTCTCTGGAAGGCAAGACATACGTTTTCTGTAAATATTATACTTATGCATATGCAGTGCAGAATAGTAGCTGAGTGGTAACATCATTTTAAGCATTCATTGGTTTTTTTGGATGAAATGTTCTAAATATTGAATTGTACTTTTTTGCATACTGCAAAAAGTTAGTCAACAAAAATGCCGTTATCTTCCACTTTCAGAAGGATAATAATGTGTGAATGATGTTGTAATGTGCTAGTTGATGTCATATTAAAGGCAGCTAATGGAGACTCATTGTAGGACTGTGCTCACATGCGTTTCAGATATGCTACTCTGACCAGCATATTTGAATGTTTTGCTTCAGAAAACCTCTCTAGAAAGATGTTCTAAAACTGTGATGCATTTGGAACCATTGTAAAAAATAATGTTGGCTGTGCCTACCTCACATTTATACTGTACACACTCACACACTAGCACGCACGCCCGCACACACACACGCGCGCGCACACACACACACACACACACACACACACACACACACACACAAATGCAATACTGCCACCTTGTGTCAATTCATCAATATGTTAAACTACTGAATTCATAAAGTGCACGCTACAACAATTAATGATAACACAAGTTGCACTATTGCATCGACATGTTGTATTGATATGCACAGGAAATTACTTGTGCAGTGCTCATAGTTTTTCAAATTTTATTACGTGTAAGGGATTATCGCGTTGTGTAATTCTCATATACGCTTTTGAACGTTGGGTCAAATGTATTTCTGTAAATACTTACATAATAAAGGGATTCAGAGATTATGCTCAGGATAAATGCCAATGTAATAATTTTACACGAATTAAAAAACAGAAATGAGACAGAAATAATAGTATTTAAATAAAACTTCGTACAGCCGTGGTTCTGTTGAAAGTGACTGCGAAAAAACACTGGAAGGCTTTAATTATGAAAGAGAACAATTCATTAAAGATTTTATTCTTGTAATAAATTTACATTTACGTGTAATCGCGAACTCGGCGGAAACAAAACTAAAATAAATAAATGTATGTGTACGTGTACAAAAACACAAAATACTTTTGTCTATATCACGCAAGCGTTTAACATAACGTATGTCAGACTGATATGAATAATTTTATGAAATAGTGGTATAGTTCATGGCTCCCGGATTTTAAAGTTTTAAGTTTTCATATACGGTAGGGGTGCAGCATAGAAACAGGACGAACTGCAACGACCAGTCTTCGAGTGCTGTACGACATAGTTCCGGAATCCCTACGTCGTCGGACAAGCTGACCCGCGGCTCCTCTGCAATAAAGACGCTGGTGAAGAGGGAAATAAAACAGAAAGCATGCGGCTCTCGTTGTAATCATTCCCATTTCACTAAGCAATTAAGATACTTACATGCTGCAGTATAAAGTATGTTTACATACAGTAGTAGGTACTCCTGTATGCATATTGAAAAAAGATGTATGCGTCAGATAACATTTTGTACAAATTTATGCAGTCCTGTGGTTCAAATCCTATGGTTTGAAATCAAAAAAGCTTAAAAGTTGTTGTTGTTCTTCTTCTTCTTCTTTTATTATTATTATTATAATTATTATTAAATTGTTTTTATTGTTATTATTGTTGTTGTTGATAATGTTATTGTTAAAATAAAAAATATATATTTTTTAATTACAATTATTACATTAATTATTAAACACTACTTATTTAATTATTAAAACCACAGGACTCTGCATAAAGATGCGTAATGAAACTTTGAATTACATTTAATCGCTGTTTCAGGAAATGGTTGCGCAGTATCAGATACGCTTTAAATTTAAATTCACAGAATAATGTTTACTGAATATCGGTATATTTTTAGAGTAGCCTGGCGTGTATATTGACTTTAGAGTTAATGCTTTTCCATCACTAGATGGGTACCAAACATAATTACAACATTCCATACACTCGATCCTTTTTATGCGTCTCTGCTATAGATCAGTGATTTCTTTAGTCATGGGACTTGAAAGTGTTTATTAAATTACTTACGAAGGCTATTTAGCCTAAATTTAGAACATATGAAAGTGAATTAACATTAAAATAATGTCTATTTATACAGCTAAAGAATTAAAAAGTATTTTGTACGACCGCAGGGCAGTGTGGTTTCAGGATGTCGATGCGAAGGTGGATTTAGGAATAAATGTATTACATACATTATCTTTTTACATTTTGAAATGCATATATATTGAAAAAAAATGCCAAGCATAGAAGAAGGTATTGTCTGAGTCCAGACCTATGTGACAAGATAATAAATAATAATTGCTCTGGCTGTTCAGGCTTGTTACAACATTCCTTCAACTGTAAAATCGTTCGGTCGACTTGCACATTAAAGTTTAACTGTACTTAATCTTTATACGATATTCACACATTTTAAAATGAATTTGTTAAAAACAATATTAAGTCTAATGCAAATTCTGTTGGTAGTCGTATACCGCTTTATTGTACACATAACAGACCATTGTATGCTAAAATTTTATTTTGACTAGTTCCCGTTGCGACGCAGCCGGTTCTTTGGAGTTCAATAAAGCAATAAAACACTTTCAGTTCTGTGCCAGTTTACAGCCAGCGCTAAAGCAGCCAGTCATCCGTAGACTATTCACTGGCTGATCAAGTTTTGCAATAGCTTCTAAGTCTGCAAAATTCACATTGTGTCATTACGGATACATACATACACTGCAACGTACTTCTGTACTATAGTGTAATTCGTAGCCGCCGTCTTTACGCACGGGTTTTAAGACAGTCCAGTGTAATGCCTATGATAACCGTAATATATATAATAATTGAAATTAATTGGTCATAAATACTATATATTGATAATTCAGAATGTCAACTGCATGCGCATATATTTGCACTTTGGAGTTTATATGATCAAACAGACCTATTTTTCTTGGACCTAAAATCTGCAAAAATGTAAATATGCGTAAAACCTTCTAAGTATTTTACATTTTATCCAGATACGTTGATATTGTAGTTTTTTTTTTTTTTTTGCAAAAATTAAAAACTGACATCAATTTTCAATGTGATTTTGACCAAGCCTGGACAGTCGTAATGTCGCCCTGTTTAATATTTACTTGTGTATTGTCGCCAAATTATACTAATAATTGTTTCAAGTGGGCGGTTTAAAACTTTTGAAGTTCTTGCTCCTTTCACAATGGCGAGTAGTGTTTGAGCAGGAAATACTACGAGACTATACTTGAGCGTCCAGTTTATATTTGGAACAAACATTCAAGTATTTGAGAATTCTAAGAGAAAATCTACTGTATGTATTGTCACATGCCTTTTAGAACTAGCATGCAAGCACACACACTTACGGGTGTACATAAAATTAATTTCTATCGATTCTCTCGTAAACGTTGGGAACGGTGTCCCTTATTGGCTGTCTGCTGGAAGCTGTCACTTGTCTGATTTTATGGCTTCTATGGCTTACACAGGAGTTTAAGACATTCCTTCGCAGTAAAACAGACGACACCCCCACCCTTCCCGTTCCGTTCCTCCTCACTTACACACACGCCACATACAAACACGACTTCCCTGTTTTGCATCAGTGAGACCCATTTACTGCAGCGTGCAGGAAATACAACAAAGAACTTATAGTGCAGAATAAACAGTGTTAATTTTCGTGGTCCATTTTATTACGATTCAGTACAATTCATACCTACCGCTATGCATTGCGTGGACATCGCTGTCATTATTTCTGTACATAATTAATATGTACATTGCCATATAAACCGTGCAACATTCTCAGCTTTTTAAACGCACGGCTATACATTCGTACAGTAATAAGAATAAAATGTACGATAACATGTTTACCTATAGAACGCGATTAAACGTTTTGATCAGTATTTTTTCACTATTGAGAATTAGTATTGACACAATAATATTGAAAAGGAAAGCGTAAAGAAAATGAAATAAGTTGGCAAAATTCTTGGGAAACAAAATAAAATGTAAGTGGTCATCGACTGACAGACGACTGTTTTGTGCTTGTAGTTCGTATGAATGTGCGTTGCTTGTTTTTCAATAATAATTGTGCTTGTATAATCGAAGAAATGAAAAGATAATGTATGCAAAATATATTTAAAGTAGTTATACATTTATATATAGTAGGTCCATTAAAAACTTAACCTAACGAAACTTAAAAGTTTTTTGTCTGTTTGTATTATACAGCTGACTGAGTTGACGGAAGATTACCCTCTATAGTTATTTTTCCATAAATGTGTAAATTTCTTCTTGTTCTAATCACCTGTAAAACGTCGTGAAAAATACGCAATCAACACTGAGTACAAAAATAATTAAAAGAAAGACAACACACACAATAAAAACACATTATTTAAAACTGTAAGTAAATTCCTGTGTTGAACCGAAGCATACACAGTTGCTCCCACTTGGGAATTTTACTTATAAACGGACTAAGTTATATCGTCAATTTCAATTAAAACTGAAATATATACCTAGGAAAGAAGGGAGTTTATCGATCTTAGCGATACTGTGTTGTCAAGATTATGCTACCATCTCGGTTATTGGATTTCTGTACTCTGCGTGCGGTTGGCTAATCGTTATTTCCCCTATTTGCGACAGTCATGGTCGCGAATGATGTATGCCTATATGTATATACATGCCATATGTAGAAGTCCGTCGGAATTCAAATAAATATAAATGTTTTGAAAATATATAGTGTGTGAATGTCGAGTGTATTTTTTATTTTAATTTTGGCAGTATGTTCGAAGCGTGCATTCTCTTTTCCCGCACATCGATCTGATTTCGTAGTTTGGCATACGTCTTAGATATGATATATCAGAAATAAGAACAGAGAAGATACGAAAAATGACCGAAGTACTTTTACCACAGCAGTTTTATGTGTGCGTGCTTGTGTGTGCGCGCATCGCTATTTCCGTCAAATGAAAAAAAAATAATAATACTGAAGTTTTCCCCCCCACTTTCGTTCTATTCCTGGCTTTTTATTGGAGGAACATGGTCAGCTGACGTTGTCATTTTGTCTGACTTGGAGTGAAGCCTTAGCTATAACATTAGAGCTGTGTGCCTCTAGCGAAGCCCAGAAATAAATAAAACAGAAATCACAGTCCCGGCTTGTATTAAAACACAGAAAAAATAAAGAGAACGAGAACAAGAGACAGGCAGACAGAAAGAAAGACGGAGAGAGAAAGAAAAAGTGGGAGGGAGGGAGAGTGAACGAGAGGGAGAGAGACGAGGTATGAATTCGTATTTCGCAAATCCGTCGCTCCCTTGCCATTTAGCGGGTGGTCAAGAAGTTTTACCCAACGTGGCTTTAAATTCGTCCAGCTATGATCCCGTTAGACACTTTTCGTCCTACGGGACAGCTGTGGCCCAGAACCGGATCTATTCCTCACCCTTCTATTCGCCCCAAGATAATGTCGTTTTTGGATCCAGCCGGGGACCGTACGAGTACGGATCTAACGTGTTCTACCAGGACAAGGATGTTCTGCCTAGCTGCAGGCAGACGAGCATGGGACAGAGTGCACAGGGCTCGCTTGCACAGGATTACTCCTCGGATCAGAGCAGAACTGGATCACAAGAGCAGAAAGGAAGCATTCAGATCTATCCGTGGATGCAGCGAATGAACTCTCACAGTGGTATGTATTACAACTCCAAGAGATAAATTAAATAAATTGGCCTGTTTTACGACTGGCCCCGGCAACAGAACAAGCGAAGCTACTTTTTATTACCCCATAAACCATTACTGCAGCACCCTGTCGTTGGCTATAAAAGCCTTTTATCTTTACAGGAAATCCCTTTTGGTCAAGCGACCACCATCCCCCACCTTCATCGTCCGAAATGAACAAAAGTTTTAAAGTGATTTTTGTACAAGATGTGTGAAATTTATATTTGAAGCTGTAACCGTTCATATTTTAGACGTGATATAGCGTGTATCATTGTGTGTTTCTCTCTTGAAAACACACCATTATTTCGACTGTGAATAATGTAATCTCGTATTAAGGTAACAAAGTCTAATTTACTGATATTCCTGTAACAATTATCCGTATTAAAATGATTTATTTATTCCTTATATAATGGACAAGAGACAGACATAATCAAAACGCACTCATTTTACAAAACTACTTCGTCCAAACTTTAAAACAATCCAATTTTAATAGACCATCTAAAGCGTATATACTGTGAACATAATATGTACATATATATTGAGTGAATGTGAAAATAAAATGTATAAATTATTTAAAATGTTTTTTGTTTTGTACAGGAGTTGGATACGGTTCAGATAGACGGAGGGGTCGGCAGATTTACTCCCGGTACCAAACTCTAGAACTCGAGAAGGAATTCCACTTCAATCGTTATTTGACCAGACGCAGACGTATCGAAATCGCCAACGCTCTCTGTCTTACAGAACGCCAGATAAAAATCTGGTTCCAGAATCGCCGTATGAAATGGAAAAAAGAGAGCAATCTAACTTCAACTCTGACGGAAAACGCATCCACGGGAGCGGAAAAAGAATCTGGGAACCAAGAAACCGAAGAAGACGCTGATGAGAAGAAAAAAGAGAGAACGTCTATTTCTTAATGCATTAGCAATATATTACAGTGTAATCAAACTACCTACCTTTTATTTGGCACAATTTTTCAGATAAATATGCACGCATATGCGAGTGTACGAGTGATATGACAGACGTGCACACGCGCGCAAACACACATATACACACACACCCACACACACTCACAAACACACAAATGCATTTAAATAGAAGTCACTGTGCTATACTGAGATATATGCCATCTCAGTAAATAAATACTTCATTGCTTCAATTGTTTCATGTCAGATTTGACTGATCCGCGATGTGGACTGTATTCCGTCTGTCTACTTGCCACCATCATTCCCAGTTGTACAGGAAATTGTGAACTGCAGTGAAATGATTGTTCTAGATCTCTTAATACATGTCGGACGCCTAATATTAAAACTCTGTCTCATAAAATGTGTGTGAACTTGTATCCGGCAACATGTTTTTCCTCATGGAATCTAAGTGCTAGATAGCTAATACACACGTAGACTATTCCAGACATGTGAAGGTAATAATGTATCGCATTTATTATATGAGCATATGTGTTGTGCGTTTTGCAATTTCTGTTGTAAAAATAGCAAATGAACAAAAGTTGTCACGAGACAAACCATACTACCTGAATTGTTAATATGACATGTATATACGGTATAATCTGTGCTTTATTCTTGTGAGAGCTTCGTGTAAAACCTACAGCTTTCTGTGTAGTCCATGCATTGTTTAGCAGTGAGCAGGAAAAAAAATAGCGGTGATGTTAATCCTTTTTGAATTCCTAACATGTAGCGATAGAAAACATGAAAATACACTTTCCCTTTGTTGTATGAGATTCACGTCCAAACGTATTTGTGAGTATTTAATAAAATTGTTACTGAAAGTCTTGGGTTGTATGTCATTAGAAAAAAAAGCCTTAAAAATCTGGAAAAGTTTTCTACATATTCTGAGAAGTTCCATATTACATGCACGATCCCGAGTAACGCGCGATTTTATGAAATTGGACTGATCAATTACAGTAGCAATATATTTACGCAATATGTGACTGGTATATGTTCCAATCGTCAAATCCTTATTTTCATATTTTGTGGTTTCGGGTTTCTAAAGGTATCGTCCATTGAATGGATAGAATTTATAGTATTTTATTTTTATAGTATTATACAGGTGTTATTGCAAAAAGAGGCTCACAATAATAGTTCCTACAGATACAGATTATTAAAAAATGATATTAAACAACCGCCACTATACTATTACAAATGGGTTTTTGCTTGGTTTCTTTGAAGTGAGGACTGAAAATAAACTCAGTTTTATTGCTTTTTTAACTGGAAAGGATTTCCCACAGGATGTTCTAAATTGCTGAGTAAAGCGGTCACAACAAACAACCCTAACACGTCAATATAATAATTTACAGTGTCAAGTCTTGTCTTTTAATTGGTTGACCGTAGCTTTGTCAAACCAACACTCCGAGGCATCTGTTTTTGTGGCAGTGAAGTTACAACTCTTAGTTCACAACAACAGTGTGTCTTGTATCGCTGAGTTGTAGTGAAGAAAAACGGGTTAAATAATGTCCGTTTAATATTTTACTGTTTTAATTTTCGCCTGTTGTATCGGTAAACGTAAACTGTTTAGATGAGGAATTAAGTGCATTTTATAACTCGGGTGCCAGCTATGGCCACTTACAAACTGAATGTTAAGCGTTGGCCGTTTCTGTACCTGTTCGTAATGTTACATTCTGAATATTTCAGGAAATTCTTTAGTAGCAAAATATTTATATTATATATGTTAGCCGATTAACTGAGTTTACGACGTGGTATAGATCTGCAAAATAACTGAAATAGTATGTGTTATATTTTTAATATTCCTTAATATCCATACCCATTTTACACTGTCCTACAACGACATATAAACTCTATGCAAATTAGATGGAATTTGGAATAATTTTTATTTCTTTTCGCATTTGTTTGTCTCCATTCTGTTGATACAACCTTGTAAAATAAAATTCTTATGTAATTATTTATTGCTCCATACGGTTTTGTAAATTATATATAATAGCACTAAACCTCCTACGCTGAAGTTTCCATGACCCACTGAAACGTGCACTGTAAGAAAAAAAAAATCCATAAATTGCAGTTTTCGTGTTTCAAAGTAAATAAGTATCGAGGAGGAGGGTGTGGACGATATGCTCTGACCCAATTCGGGCACCAGGTGACGCTCTCAGTCCACTGTCCAATACCGCCTTATTCGACCCAGCAATTGTCCCCATCGCCACGTTATCAAACATGGGTTTCCAGCTCCCATCACCAACCTTCCGGCGTGATGAAGCCAAATTTACGACTGGCCAACACGAGCACGTGACGTCTTTCCCATATTTGGACAGTGCACGTAGAATAAAGGAAAAAATAAAAGAATCCCCCACCTATAAATCCTGGACATATTTAGAACAAAAGCCCTAAAAGCAGAAATTAATCGCAATAATGATAAGAGCTATCATTACACAAAAATATTCATAACTAACTACTAAGGTTTTTTATTAAGTGCTCATTTCTGCTGAAATGTGTTTGGTCAGTACTAGCTACATTTTCCCATAAAATGAGCTCTTACGTTGCTAACTCCTTTTATAAGCGAACCCATGAGGTACCTACATCCGCCATGCAAAATTACAGCTATGGATCTGTGTCCGAGGTCCTTCCAACCAGTTTTTGTTACGGAGGGATTGATCTCAGCGGATCCCTGTCTATCCCGAGCTCATCGACCTCCCTTAAACGGAGAGAGATGAGCACAAGTCTCGGTAGTTATCCGGACGCCACATCATCACCACCTCAGTTGTGTTCGGCTGTTGGTTCCCAGGATAGCTCCATAAGCGCTAGCAGTAACGGCTCTCTGAATCTGGGGCTGTACGGTGAAAAAGCCGAAGGGGACAAAGAGTTGAACGACATGCACTCTGGCAAAACAAGGGCAAGCGAAATCAAAGTTGGAGGTGCCCAGCCAGTCCAGCCAGGAAGACAACCAAATCACTCGGCTCAGCCAAAGACCAACAGTCAGGGGCCACAGCTGTACCCATGGATGACAAAACTACATATAAGTCACGGTAAAGTTGATTTTCTGTTCTTATTCTTTAAAGAATAAAGATACGGACTCGTTTCTTGTTAACAACACGTTCCGTCTCTTCCGTTCCTCGATCTGTATATGTTCCATTCAAAACTCTTGAGTTTTACAGGCCATACTTGGAAATCATAAAACTCACAGTCGTAAATTTTACGACAAAGGCATCAATTGCTCGTAAAGCTGTCCTGTTACTGCGAAGAGGCGATCTGCGTCCAAATTTATGGTGTCATAATCGGATAAGAGATACAAAATTTTCAAAAAAATTGGCGAATGAAATTGTTTAGGAATATTTCGACAGTCAGCTAGTACTTATTATAATCGTTGTTTTGAATAGAGAGCACTGTACGATAAAACGTTTTGTGCCACATGTAACGATGTAACAATTATCAAATATGAAGTGGACGTAGTACTGCTGTGAACTTTTCAAAGCAATATGACATGTGAGAGCGTGCTCTATTTTTGTAAGAAAATATTACTATTATTATGGTTATTACGTCAATAAAATAATGTGCAAGATGCCACTATGGCACTACATGCTACTAAAAACAATCTGTACCCTGGTATTTTCTGTTAGGATAAAAATCACACAATAATACATTTAGCCTACCTGTCAATACATAACGTTAAAACCGTGCGAGTATGCCTTTGGTAAAGAAATCAATGTGCAATGCGTAACATAGGAAATTACTCAAACTCATAACTAACTGTCAAAAGTCGTAAAGGTTCAACGCTGTGTAGCGGGCGTTTAGCATGAACTTATAAAACGTTGTGTATAAACTGGGAAACATGCGCTTAGGAAAATATTTAGTGTGCGTCATATTGTCTTCATATTAAAATTGATTTACACATCACTGCCTTTTTAAGACTGTCTAAGACGTTTGCTTTTTTTCTGAATATACTCCAGAATCTGACGGCAAACGCTCCAGAACGAGTTACACCCGGTCGCAAACTCTGGAACTGGAGAAAGAGTTCCATTTCAATCGGTATCTGACCCGTCGGAGGCGTATCGAGATTGCCAACAGTCTCTGCTTGAATGAAAGGCAAATCAAGATTTGGTTCCAAAACCGAAGAATGAAGTGGAAAAAGGACTCAAAGCTTAAAGCAAAGGAAACGATATAGAATATGATGTGTCATCAGAAGATGTGGTACTAGATTCAGAAAGTAAAACAAGAGCAAATGAAGAAAGAATAAAGAAAGAAGGATATACAGTATAAGAAGAAAACTGCAACGCCAATTTGATTTGTGTTTTTGTGGGGGTGTTTTCTTTTTGTTTGTGTGTGCGTATGTGTGTGTTTGTTGCATCACGGTGTTTCTCCACTGTATATGATTTGCTTTTACTGCGTTTTGTATGTCGCAAAATCAGAGTATGTAAAAGATGTTTTCCATTGTCACGGCTGCTTACATGTTGTGAAATTTGCTTTGTGTCTTGATAAATAAATATTCAACTTTAAACGGAGTAACAGTGTCTTAAGAAGTCGTTGTTTTCTCTTTTGTCCCAGTCAATGTGAAAATAGGAACTAGAGACACGAAGCGAATAATGGTTATATTTTGCGCCCACGTCTGTGCCCTTTGATCTCCGAGCTCTGTGTCAGTGGAATCACTGTACTCTCAATAGGTTTAACGATGTTTTGGAGGTCTGTATACTGGTGTTGTTGTTGTTGATGTTGATGTCATTATTAAAGTAGCAGTAGTAGAACCCGCGGCAGCATCATGGTAGGGGTGTTGTAGCAGCGCTATAGGTAGTACTGATTATATTGTGTTATCCTCTTTGACCGATTTAGAGATTTTTAATGAAATACGATGAAAGAATCTAAAGACGTGTCAATACTTTTATAGAGTACAATATCTTACAACATATTAACCTTTAATTACAATTCTAATACCAATATTTAAATGATGAATACTGGTTAAGAGATTGGGCTATTGTCATTTTGTTTCCAATCGTTTTTCTTAATAAAATTATTGTTAGGTTTAAAAATAAAGTATCAACAAACAGACAGCACAATATAGACAGACAGAAATTCGAGTGTATGGCGACGTCGACACGTATATCATTATCTAGAGTATATATAATACATATTAAGAGGTACTGATTTAATTTGATGTATTGAATTGTCATCATATTTTGATTGTAAAATGGAATTAATAAATCGTGCTTTAAAATTAGAGTATTGCGTTGATATTCGTTGTAGATTTCATTTCCTTTAAGTAATTGTTTTATTGCGCCACTGTTAGTAAATGTCCCGCGTCATAGCATTGTACACTGAATTCGCCCACTTTTTGGTATGTAATGAATGTTATAAAAGGGAGAACTTGCCTTTCATAATAAAAATTATGTCAGCTAAACATTCACTAGTATTGACCATCGACAGTTTTATGGTTTTTTGTAAAGCTGACCGTGTGTGTGACGTAAGAACATTTAGAATTAAAATCGATCTTTCGTGTCAGAATGCACTTATTCTATACATGAGACTGACTTATTAGTAATCAAAATTAATTTAGAGGTATCACGACCGTGAAACTGATTAATCTGTAAATTCAACTATTTAGAAAAATAGTTGAACTTGTAAATGGTGTTTCAGCATTAATCCTAGCTACTTGTGGAAACACTGACTTATTTTTGTATAAGGAAGGTAGTATCTGACTGAAAATACTGAAGATTTATATATTTGTGGATTGCATATATAAAACGTATATAAATCAAATACAATTGAGTTTATACCATTTTTAAATATTTTTCCTGGCTATCCTGGCCTAAAATAGATCTAATTTTATTTACCATTCTTTCCTTTTGAGTTAGTACGTGTAATATGTGAAGTTTTCTGTTCTTTATACAGCAAACACGAAACTTTCCCATTCACGGTTCCCATTCCGACATTTCACACTTTTTGGGACTGTGTTATCATAATTGAAAACCTTTCCCCACGTAGCTAAGTGCTCTGACTAAATTAGCAAGAAGTCTGAACAATCCATATGAAATACGTGTGCCCTTTTATACCTGTTAAATGCGGATTTAAGTCTTACTTGATACGAATAAGGATTTTAAAAACACGATGTTCTGGCCTTGAAACTGAGTTTCTGGTCCCTTACAGTTTTTCTGGAATTATTTACAGTACAGACAAATGCCAGTAAAGGCTTATGACTCTAACGCCTAATAAAATTTTACAACATTTCCTAGCACCTTTCAAACGACGAGAATTGTTTCCGTTTTACAGACTAATACGCAGTTCAAGAAAGGATTCCTTTCTGAAGCCTTCAATTAGTGCTTTGTGATTTTGCCAGCTCATTCCTTTTGTCAACCCTTTAATCAAGGACGTGTCTCCTTGGGGCGGCTGACAGTTTTGACCAAGCATTGAGTTTTATTATAAATTTTATAATTTTTAAAACTATTTCTCAATACCGAACACGAACAAAAACATCACATTAATTCGTACTAGGTAAACATCGCGACTCAAAGCATATTCTTGTATTAATAATAATACTTTATCGAAATAAATGCTCTGACTTAGAGCCCAGTGGAAATGTATTGTGATTTATGTTCGTCTTACGAGGTTCTATAGCCCGTGAGCAACATTCAGCATTAAGTACCATGTAAAGGCAAAATACACAGCCATTGATCATTGATCATCATGAAGAAACGCATCTTACATCAGCGCTGAGAAGCTGACATGCCCTTGTGATTTCAACAATTACCGAACTTTGTATGCCTAACGTAAATAAATATATGAAAATATACGTATATAGAGCTAATGATCAAAATACCCTCAAAAAGAAGCCCTTCCTGTCGTAGGCCCTAACTATCCAATTACGTGAGTAATTTCTAACAGTACTTCACCAAATGAAAGAACTCGAGAGTGCCCCTGGGCTCTCTGAAAGAACATCAAACTTGGGGCAAGTTATTCCCTCAAACTAAGCAGCAGGTAGCAGTGATTCATTGCTCCCTTTTTATATTCTCTTCGTATTTTTCATTTTGCTACAGTCTTCTGGATAGTATTAACGTCTTGAAAGAGAGGAAGCTGGTTTTCATTACTGAACTTTGCCAAGTTTTCTGTCTTGTTGTTTTTAGGTGTTTTGTGAAGATATTTTTTTTCTGCTCAAATTTGCTAGAAATAACGAGCAAAAAAACTTACCCATTCAGCCACTTAGTTCAGTTTTACAGTTCCCACAGGTCCGGTGTCTGAGAAAATAGAGCACTGAGGAAAAAGGTTTGTCAGTTATCACACAATCTTTCAGGCACAATTGTGTAGAGTAGGTTGCTTTTATGTTAATTCTTTTTTTTGTTTCTGCCTTTCTTTTTGTAGTTCTGAATAAACTTTTGAAGGTTATTAAGCCACTTCTCTCAAACGATGACCCTGACTGGCTCACGGGGAACACGTGGTGTCATTAAAGTAAGTTTTATGGCTTGGGAGAGCTGACAAACCCTCAATATATTTACATCATATATAATCTTAACTGTCCGGAGTCGCAGCTGTTGGCTACTCTTATCTGGACGTCGGAGGGTACCAGGCGTTTAGTGTGGATTACCTTGTCCCATACTATACAATTCTATACTGTGTCCTCGTTGCTTCTGAGTCCTGCAAATGGATCCCAGGCGGCGCAGTAAGTTAATCTTGTTTCTTCTGCATGTAATGAAATCACACCTGCCCCAGCAACACCCACGGGGGTTTAATTAATACTTAAATTTAATATTTCTTTGAGAAATGCTTTGGTGTTCTGTCGCTAATGGATTTTTATTAGTGTTTAACTAGTGGCCAACTTGATTTCTTCCACTTTGTATTGTTGTGTCGTGAACTACTTTGATAACGTGCTTCAGATGTTTAGTTTAAAAATCAGTCAGCTGACCGTGTTCCGAGAAACTCCAGTCGTTAAGCACAAATGTCAGTTCGCCCGTATAGTACGCTTGCAGTGCATAACGTTTTTTCTTGTACTTTGCGTCCTCGTTTGCATCATTGTGTAGACCATTTCAGATTTAAAAGGCTGTTCATTGTGTGTTGACCTTCAGAGTACTGTGTTTAAATTTATTTATTTATTATTTATTTTTTGCGGACTTCAGGCTTGCCTCAGCTGTTTACTGAGCAGGGTGATTCTATCAGAGGAATTTCAGTAAATAAGGCCAGCTGATATCATATACACCTTATTGCAAGGATTGATACTTTTCAGTTTTTACATGTCCAATTTATCTCGTTAAAGCGAAAGTATTACATGGAATTAATTTATTCACGTAAAAACTTATGGCGTTTTGCATAGAGTAGCTTCCACTATGTTACAATAAAATTGATTCAGCTTTAACAACCACAGAGTGAAAGCCAAAAACCGAATCAAACCGTAATCTTAGTGGAGGCCACGTCATCAATGTGGTACTTATTTTGAGGAGACAATTATTTAACCCATTCTTGGCCATTAACTGTTTAGAAAATAACCTTCATTTAAACACAGAATACAAATGCACGGAGTGACTGCTGTTTCATTAAAACACAATGGGAATTAAGTATACATTTTGCAGGGTACCCTGCTGAACAAGTCACTAGCCAATACAAACTATATAATATAATACAGGATAGTAAACATTGCATATAATTGTAAGGATCACATTTCCTGTTGTTCTGTCATATATACAGTATGGTGTTCTTAACATTTTCCAAAAAAAACCAAAATGCTTCTTGCCTACAGTGATATAGTTACATTGGGTGTTGTTAGGTGCTTTGTGTAGTAATTATAATGTTTAATGAAATCGTTTGTTTACGCAAAAGATTTCCAGTCAAAGCCATTATTGTTTTGCTTTTCAGATGTAAAATCATCCCTAATACAGCACTTGCACTTGTAAAGCAGAGGTTTATGGTTTAGTTAAGTACCAATGAGCCCATCTCAGGATGATACTCAGCCTAAATTGGTCCAGTAAAAATATTAAGCTGTGTCAGTGTATAAAGCTGTAAGACTAATTCAGATTTTAAAAAAGTCTTATGAAAGTAAATGCCATGTTTTGTCATTAATAAATAGCATTATATCAATGCACACGAGGACTTTTACATCAGTTTAAAGCATGACTAGTACTTTAATGAAATACATAATTACCCAGCAGTTCATGTTTCATGTTCCTAATTAGACTGGTTGCTGATTTCTTTACAGTCTGTCTTTGTATTTGTCACTGACCATTGTGATGCTGCCGTTGTTGTTTTGTATGTTGCTTAATAGATTTCATTCACTTGTAAAGGAAGTGGGAACTTATCCCATTAATGAATGCTTACTATTAAGTCAATACCAATGCAACTTATACACAAAACTTAGATGGTTCTCAGGTCCAGGCACACCATAGATGGTGGAAACCTAAGATGATTCCAAGGGCTTGTTACAAACAGGGGCCCTGAAAAACTGGAACATAGCAAAAGATCTTAATGGAAAATCTAACATAATATCTTTCATGGGGCCCAAAATCTCTTTCAGAGGCATTGTCATTGTCACAACAGCCAGTGCTCATAGTCAGTTTTGAAAATAGTATATTTTTAGTATTTTAGTACTAATATTAGTATGGACTCTATGTCTTGCAAGGAAATACCTGCTGTCCCAAGTAAAATTTGCTGCCTAGCCTGCATTGGTCTAGTCGAGTTGAGGCACAGGTTTCGTTTCATTGTCGTGTTTGTGGCACAGCACCCTTCGTAGCTAAGTAGACTGACGACTTTTTGATCATCGTTTTTTTTCTAGGTTTCTACAGAAGGTGTGACACACCAGGGTTGCTGTTGCTTTAAATCCGTCCCTCAGACAGTTTTCACTCAGAACTGTGTGAAAACAGTCCTGTCATTGACTCATTCATATAGGCATGATTAAGCCAATACTGCAGTGGTAGCAGGAAGCAGGTGATGACATTTCAAAACACAATTTGCAACTGTAATAACTTTTAAATATTTGAATAGTGTGTGTTAGATCTGCTTCCAAACAACACAGGCAGCTGTGTCCCTTACAGAAAGAGGCTGGACAGTGTTGAGACTCAGTATTTTATATTGCCACTGGCTGCATGCATGCTTTGAAACTGTCATTTCTAGTTAATTTTTCTTGTATGAATGGAACTTTTTGCAGACCATTCTTCTTTAAGAAATGTCATCTTTTAACACAACCTAGTACAGTCTAGTCAGACATACCATGTGAAACAGAATTGGAAATGTCAATAATTAGAGTACAGTTATACCAACAAACCACAATTTACATCCATCCATCCATCCATCCATCCATCCGTTCGCTATACTGCCTTATTCCATTCAGGGCTGCAGGACCACAATTTACAAATCAGGTTAATAAAAAAAATGCCTGTTTTTAATTTTTTTTTTAATTATGGGAATGCTACTGTATTTCCTTTGTTTACCCTAAAGCGAAAAGTTAGTTTCCCAGAAGTGTCAAAATTACTCGTTACTTTAAATGTGAGACACTTTTAACGGTGTACTCTTTGCTTCTCATAAGCAGAAACTGTTTAATGTTAACGGGGTGCTCAGTGACCTAACACTAAAAGTAGTACAGCTAGCCAATGACAGAAGTACAATGCAGATGGAGAAGAAATAGATACAGCTAAGAAATTACTATAAGGGACATGACTACAGCAGTCCACATGAAAAGATGTGCGCCTGTTCAACATAACTTGTTTAAACGTAATGTGAACCCTCTCTGTTTCATGTTATAATTCAGTTTTTTATCTGCTTCCTTTAATTAATACACAGTTGTTCCTGATGACCCAACACCAGGGGGGGCACTACTAATCCCTGGGAGAACCTCAACAATCTGTTGGTATGCTCTTCTCAGTCACAGTTAGCTGTATTATACTTATTTTATATTTATATTATTGTTAGCTATATTTATATTTTTATAGAGGCGTAGAGATAGGCGTAGAGATGTTATTGAATCAGATCTTTTTAAGAAGTTTCTCAGCACAGCACGTTAGAGGCTTCCAGTGCAAGTCATGTGGGCAACCAGATGGCCAAATCATATGTGTGAGTCTAAGCGTAAGGAGAACGCTTCAGCCTGCCACTAGGTGAAGGCACCCATGTAAAACCAAGCCTCCGGTCTGTATTTGCAGTTTTCATAATATTGATTAAGAGTTCCATGAATATTCCTCTAGGTAATGAGTTTCATTTTTATTAATACAGCAGGAAATGAAGCTAATAAAACCAGTAATTATATCTAAGAATATTATAAATATTTGCTGCTCCAAGAGGACAATGTGGGCTCATCTATTACAAACCTCTGTTCAGATTTTCTGCACTTTGGTGTTATTGTAAAACAATTAATGTTAAATTAATAGCAGTTAATGGAGGTATAACCACATGAGGGTCTGTTTCGGGGAGCTGAAGTGGAAGACTTGTGGTCGAGGTGCTGAAGTAAAGGACTTGTGGTGTTTTCAGAAACAGGAAGGATGTGTTGTTTGTTGATAGCTGTCTCATGTTTTACTCAAATGTATCAAAACCAAATGGTTTTGCGTATACAGCTAATAATCCAGCCTACTGCGTATGAGTCTTAATATCCTGACCAACATGTGAACTGGCAATAAGACAAACACAGATTTATTAGAACGGTGTATGTTCACATCTTTACCCCGATGGGCCACTTTAGTCATCATATTAAACTGTGATACATGATTCTTAAATGTGATGGTCTTATTTGAATCAATTCTAATAATTTCTCACAGACAAACATGTAATAACACATTCATCAAGACAAGTTGAAAAGGCAAAAAAATGTTCCCATTAAGGTCACATGTTTATTGTATTTTCAGTAATTATTGCAGCACCTTTTTGTAATTCAGCCAATGAATTGCACTGCTAGCAACTGTACGACCTTTCTTTGTTTTTAAAACTTTTCACTGTAGTGTAGCAACATCTACAAATCCTGTAGTATAATCAATAACTTCAAAGCACATTAAATCTGTGCACTCATTGAACGCATGTACCTTCAAGTCCAATAAGGTGGCCAAGATGCAATTGTTATTTATTAGAATAGCAGAGAACAGAAGGCCAAACTAATAAATCAATGTAGCAGTGATAAGAGAGAAAGAAAGACCAACCACATAGCGATGTTCTTGGCCAAGTAATGGCATCAGACTTGTTTGTTCTGTTTAACTTGTTGATTAAAAGTGTAATGATGTTTCAAAAAGAAGTGGGTGTCGTTGGATGCCGTTGTATGAGGTATTTGAACATGATATATTTGTTAGTCAGCTGTGTTTTTCACAGAACTTTGCTCAAGCTCTCATTATTGTTTTTGGGTCAGTACTGTTGAAACAGGGAAACTGCAACATGCGTCCAGGACTTGGTACAAGTAGCAAGTCACCAAAGTTTGTTGTTAAGGACTGAATCTTTCAGCTGAATGTCTGCAGTTCACTTTGTTGAATTAAAAACACTGGGGGAAACTAACCAAAGTAAATTTTTGATGGAGATATATGATTTTCAAGCAAATTTTAAACACTTAGTGGGAAAATCAAGGCAGATAACATTAACAATATGGAAATGGCAAAAGCCAGTGTAGATCATGAAAACTTTCTTGCTGAGAAAGCGAATAGACATTGTACTATGATTAATGAGGCAGTGCTGAGAATTGCACTTGAACGTGCAAACAGCAGCACACATTTACACAATTCTCATTGCACTTGCGCAGATAGTTACTTTGTTTCACTGTAACAGTGTCCGCCTGTAGAAGGTTAACTGTTATGCTATGAATGATTTTATCACCCTGAAACTACAGATTCATGTGTGTTTAATTGAACTGGGCACAGATGCACTGTATTAGCTGCAGTTTAACTAGTTACTGACATGTTGGTTAGCATCTTCAGAGATTTGCACTGTGCTGTATTATATGTTTGAAAAATCCATCCCTCCATTATCTTAACCGCTTATTCCTGGTGAGGGTCGCGGGGAAACCTGGAGCCCATCCCAGAGCACATAAGGCGCAG
>JABJVR010000071.1:811123-824416 GCA_025773905.1 Chitala chitala
ATTTGGACACACCAATCAACCTAACCTGCATGTCTTTGGACTGTGGGAGGAAACCAGAGCACCTGGAGAAAACCCACAAAGCACAGGGAGAACTTGCAAACTCCACGCACACAGCCCCAAGAAGGGAATTAAACCCCAGCCCTGGAGGTGCGTGGTAACAGTGCTAACCACCACGCCACCGCACCACCTAGAACAATAACATTTTCTGTATATTGAATTTACATTTATGCATTTAGTATACACTTTTATCCAAAGTGATTTACAGCATTTCGCATACAAGTTACACTTATTAGTTCTCTGCATTTAACCCATCCACTGGGGGAGCAGGGAACAGCCAGCTACATACAGCACCTGGGGAGCTAGCATTTGAGCATCTTGCTTAATGACACACCTGGTGGCTGGGCTGGGCTGGAATTCAAACTGAGAGACTTCCGCATATGATGTTCCACCCATTTAGCCAATAGATCACCAAATCTACACTTCAATACAAGTGAAACAATATGTCACTTGTTTTAAATGTACATAATAGCCTACTTAATAAATTTATTGCAAAAATATTTACAAGATTGAATGTAAATTTATTCCACAATTTACTTACTTTTCACATTTATAACATGCACAAATAAAATTACACTAGTGTGATAACAGTAAAAATTTTCATGAAAATTTCATCAACTCATCATTCATCAACTCCTTTTTTTAAATGACATTTTAGCCAAACAATTTAGCATGGGCTTACTTTAACAGTTGAAATAATTATCAGACCCTGTATATGAACAGAAATAAATGCACTTCTAACTTTTTTCTTTCTGCCCTTGTTAAAGTCGATACACTTTTCATCTTTTTCACTACATGCACTAATGTTTGAGGCCTGCCACTGCAATCTTTCTGCCTAAATATTTAATCAAATCTACATTTGTATGTAGTGCAGCACCTCCTAAGTGGACAGTGAAAAGAACTACTAATTACAGGCATACTGCTGGTCAGCTGCTGTGGGACAGCTGTCAGTGACCTTTGAACCAAGTCAGCCTTATGTCGCATTGACTATATGCAGGGGTGGGTGTTGCTGAAGCTAAGAAAGAGAACGTGATTGGCTGAGAAGGCAAATAACACAGGAAAGCAAATATTTGCTGGTCAAAGTGACTATATTTGGAACATTTGGGATATTCAATACAAACAGCATGTTAACCAATCAACTATAAATAGTAATTAAACCAATATAGGGAAAATGAAAATCCTCATACAAATTACTCAGTGAAATTTATGCCCCTTTGTCTGCTCAGCTGACGTTATTTTAAAAGAAAAGGACATTTCAGCATCAGAGGAATTACCTTTGTAATGAAAAGCGAAGGGATGTACAAAATGTTTTGTTCAACTTCATCAAAGATGCCTGACTTAATTCACGCTTCATTAATGCTTTCATTGTACGTTTTAAAAAAATCAGTGACTTTGAGCATTTCAGTGTGAAATACAAAAGCATTGTTTATCTGATTTAAGTATGACATGAATACGCTTTGAAATATGTCGTATTTTTACAGTGCAATATTTTACCTCCTTCCCTCGTTTATGTTAAAATTGTAAATTAATTATGCGCAATTACTTGTGCATTTTGCAGTTGTCTAATTTGTTTGTCAGTAATGTAAACCACTCATCTTGGAATATAAACACTCATGTTTGAGGACATTCCCTATTTAAAGTGTAGTCTTTAGATTACCTCGAATTTGATTGGATAAACAAAATGAAAGCGTGAAGACAAACTATATTTGTTGCCATGGTATTAAAGAAATATATATATATATTCGCTTTGACCTGAGCGGAAGTTTATAACGTAAGCTTCAATAATTCACCAACAGGATGCCCTCACACACGAAAGACATGACAGGCCTGAACTGGCGTACCAACGGTCTAAATAAAACACAGTTGCATCATTTATATTAAAATATCTACGTTGTCTGCATTTTCGTGCCATTTTACTCTATCCTTATCCAATCGGAAACGTGATCATATTTGAAATATCTGTTCGAGTCAAATAACATACATCAGTGCCAAGTGAAATTTTGACGGGAGAAGTAATTTACAGTATGTACTCGATAGTGGTCAGCAAATCTATAGTTAAAACAATGCTTACGAATAACAGGGTAAGGACACATTTTTCTTCGCTATTTAAACACTGGTTTTGAAATTGATATTATTCCTACATAAAGACCTGTGTTTGGGGGGGGGGGGGGGGCATTAGCAATTTATTTCATTTAACGACTATAGTCGTTAACGAAGCATAATCAGTATTTACGCGCACCAGCACTTGCAACTTAAAAGGTTCATCAAAGCGTAATAAAATGTAACAAAACTTTGTTGTCGTTACTCTAGTAACATGACTATTATTACTATCGAAAGTTAGTTAAACTTTATTATTTGGAAGTGTCCATCAAAGTAGGCTACTCCTCTTCGCAGTAGATGGGAAGGGCGGGCCTCAGGAGAAGGTGCAAAATGCCATTGGCCAGAGCTGTAAGGGCACGTCATCTTAAATTACGGATCGAATTTCTTTGCAATATTTGTTTCCCCTTGTACCGTTCTACCGACCTAGTGTATTTAATCCATTAAGTGCTGGAAAGCAGAGTAGTTCCAAGGATGCTAGAATTACTGCGAAAATGAATTCATACCAAGAGTTACTGTATAGCGGAGACAGCAACGCTCAGTGCAAGGTTTACCTCCCAGCGGAGGCCAGTCTACAGAACATGGATCAAAGATCAAGTCAAAAATTTATTTGTGGTAGCACAGAAGACAACTATTTCGTTGGCACCGAGTTTCCCATGCCACAACACATCTCAGAATTCCAGAACGCCACCCCGTCTCCAGTCCTGACCTCCGCTCATCACTGCGCCTTCTCGGATACTACGAACACTTTGCAGTCAGGGAACGTGCACCTATCCTTCAATACTGGGACTGCTAGTACACCCACATTCTCGGAAAATGAGAGCTACCCCTCCCCTTCGACTTACTTTCATCATGCTCATCCCGCCGCTTACCCTAAGGTTCAGGAGGTGGACGTCAGCGGACCTAAATTCCATTTCAGTAAGGAAATTCCAGCGAGCTTTTCTGGGATACACTTCGCACCAGGATCACTTGACACGCACTCCCAGGTTTGCTCTCGGGAGGGAACAAAGATTCACTTGACAGTTAAGGATAGTCCTCAGCAGGACGCTGTCAATTCGCGACATGAAAACGGTTACATCAGCAAAACATTCCAATGGATGAAAGTAAAGCGAAACCAGTCCAAGGCAGGTGAGTTCGAAACGGGTCACATTTTAACTTAACATTTTTAAAATGACACGGAACTTAAGCGTCTTCGCGGGAAAATGTTCTAACACAAAGGGTCAAAAGGGTTTAAAACTGATGTTAAGTACTTACTAAGTTCATTGCCGCTTTAAGGAAGTTTGTCGACGTTTCCACAGAAACTTTGGAGAAGTTCCACAAACCCAAATATGTTCTTACAAATAGTTGATATGAATAAACAGTCATCTTTCAGTTTTTTAAAAATATTTTACACCGGAAAATGTTTTAGTCCAAAACATTTAAAATGACTTAATTGTGTCACAATATCAAACACATAACAGAATACGTGTTGTATATATGGACAAGTGGACTTTTAAAACAAGGTGAACGTGCTTAAAACAATTACACGATCAATCCACAAATAGTTTGCTGTACTATGATGCACTGTTCAAGCACGGTTACGTTTGATCCAAATAATTTAAGGTTTTGTATTAAGATAACACTACTGCAACAAATGGTTTAAATAATGGTGAGATGGAATCAAATGTGTACACTATAGCCAATACAATGACTATACATTTGGCAAAAAAAAAAACTTGATAAGGTTCCGGATAAAGGCCCCGATTCAGGCCCTGGTTGAGATACGACAATGAAACACTAAAAAGATAAAATCTCCAACCGAAAACTAGTTCTCAAGATGTCTTCTCCTAACCGATAAAGTTGGTATCTTTAGTGGAATTACTATTTATCATTATTTTGTTAAATTAAAGCGTAGCTAACTTCAGTAATCGATTCAGCAATCTATCGAATAACGATGGCAAAATGCGAAGAAATGGAAGAAACGAAAAGGCGTCACCTGCTTAAATCCTTTACGCAATGGACAAATAGACCCTACCATTGATTCAGGAACAAAGTGCTTACGTCAGACAGTAAAATGAACTCGTGGTACCATCTGGCCATAAAGCTTAGCTTCTGTCCTTTTTGAATTTAAATAAAATGTTCTTCGAATGAATACGTAGACTAATAACTGCTGCTACAGTTTAAGATTAACCCTGAAGTACTGCTTTCTTTGCATATATATTCCCAGAGCGCAGTTCTTCAATTATGTCCTGACAGTCGCTAAATTACGGGTCAGCTGGATCTCCAAATGATGGACCCAGCATTTATCGATCATTTTTTCTTTAGTCATTCAATGGCTAGATATTTACTACGACCATTTCTCCTTTTTGATAAGAAGGACGGAATAAGTTTTTCTCTTCGATTAAAGTTGATTTCAGAGTTTACGTGTTGGCAGTCACGTGACAGAAATAATCTTGGTCAAGTATGTGCATAAATAGTTTTTAGGACGGTGCAGGACGCTAGTCTGAACATAACTGCACGCTCTGCATATGTCGTGGCCGAATGTCACCAACCAGAAGTTTCTAAACCTTTCTAAACGGTGTGTAGTGTCGCAGGGGCGTAGTCAGCAACGCTGACCAATAGATGAATGGATCACTACCCTTTGAAGTGGCATCATCGAATCAATCATGATAAAACTTTGATCGTGTATCAAGTAAAAGTCCTGCTTTAGAGTATATTATTTATACCACAATTGGCGATTTTTTTCCACTACAAAATGTATCAACCCCACAAAATAGGTATTAAACGTTTAAAAAATATTGGAAGTGGTGAGAACAGGTGTCCGTTTGAAGAAATGAACGAGGTTAACCTTGTAACGTGCTACCGTTTCATAATGTGCATCGCACACTTGTAAGACGTACAGAAACAACTCCGAATATATCTTTGGCTTTAATTCAAGTTTATATTAGTGGGTCGAAGGGAGTATAACGACGGTGTTTACGACCAGTTTTAAGACACAGGGGCGTATTTATAGACGTGATTTGTTGCGCTATATAAAACAAGGCATCAAATGATGTTTATATTTACTAGTATTACACCCCAGCATTTCAAGAACAGCAAAACGCGTATAGTTTCCTTAACACCCTGTCTATTTGCGGCACTTAGTGTTGGTTTTATGGGTATTTCGTTGCTTGGTACGGAATATGAGAAGGTTCATTGCTGCAGATGAAAATTCTAATAGGATTTATGAAGGTGCACCGTGTTTTCAGTTGTATATGCACGTTCTCATCTATGATCTCTGTTTAGAAGAGGAGTCGCAGCCAAAGCACGTGCACTTTTTGATACGCACCTGTACAATATGATAAACTGTTTATGCAGGGTTATATAAAGGGTCACCCATGTTTTAAAAAAGCCACCTTACCATAATAACATATAAGGTTTTAATCGCATATTACCCTGTTCAATGCCAAACGACCATGATTTAACGAAATGGTTTACATTAACGTATTACATATTTTACTCCAAACGGTTTACCTAGGTCTCACTGTATGTGGCTCCTATTGTGATATACTGCACGTCAGTTCTTATAGGACGCGTGTGTCAGGCCACATCTGTTGCAACCTGTATGACACTCAGAATACTGGTTTTCAGCTGCTGCCATCTACGTCCAAACGAAAATGTGGCACCTGTTGTTTATTTTCCGTCAGTGTTTTTTTTTTCAGGTAATGCCTCACAACGTACCGCTGTGTATAAGAAAATTTACTTAACTGTGAGAAGAGTAGATGTTCCCAGTAAGTACTTTTAAAACGCGTTTTCTACGTGGTCTGGATAATTGCTGTTTTAAAAATCATCCCCAGAAAGCCACAAAAACACTGAAAGGCTTCAAAAATCGACATTGAAAAGCAAATGCTATGTATGTCGAAGCTTTGCATTTCGGTGTCTTACGACGTCTGTCATAAGACATTTAAAACGTAAATTTCTCTAAGCACACGTTTATTTGGGTGTACAGAACAATGAAAATTTTTAAGGGAAGCATTGCAATCGGAACGTGTTGTTCGAATATACTAATAGTCCGACCCCCTGTAAGACGAGTCATTTACCCAAACACACAGTCGTTATGTGGGTTTATAAAACCATTTTGGACGTTCTTTCTCGTGAGACTAATGCTTGTATCCGAAGTACAGATAAGATGTTACTTCTTTGCTAAGCATACTAGGCACTAGTACAAACTATATACTATCTTGTTATTTTTTATTCTCTAGTTGTTAAAGGTATTGATGTTATGGTTTCTGTTATCGTCTTGTATATATTGCAAATTTTATTGATCCGTTTAAAACTGGGATGTCGTTACAGCAAAACCATTAACAGGAGATTGTGCAGCGCGGTACTTTGGCCTGAACTTCGGCATTGAGACCGAAAATGACCTCGGCAGAAATCACGCTCAGAGTGGACTTAATGCCAACGTTACCCCAAGGACCAGTTTCACCACCAAACAGCTAACAGAGCTCGAGAAGGAATTCCACTTTAATAAATATCTAACTCGAGCCAGGCGGGTAGAAATTGCGAACGCCATGCAACTCAACGAAACGCAGGTAAAGATCTGGTTCCAAAACAGGCGGATGAAACAAAAGAAACGAGAGAAAGAAGGCTTGCTAGTTGGGCTCCTGCCATGTTCAAACCTTGGCCAGGAGGACTGCCATTCTGACAAGTCGGACATCGGCGCCTCGCCATCCTCTTCCCCTCCTCCTCGCCAGCCACAGGATGTCCTTCCTGATCTGTCTCCTTCATTACAAACAGAGGTCTGTTGGAAAACTGATCTAGACAGTCCTTCGTGATTGTATAATCACGGTTTTCCTTAATTTGCACACATATATTTTTGTTTAACTTGTTTATTTATTTGGTTTGTTCGTATGCATGTTACAGCACAGCAGTCAGTTATAAGCGAAAGTGAACATTAATTACCGTATTGCTTATTATCTGACTGTCTTATTTAAAAACTTGTAAACTTGAATCGCATTTTAACACTTTTACGAACACAGGGCAGTCACTGGGATCATGTACACTCACGTTATTTAATTTTTCTTAAAGTAATGAGTTTACCATCAAAGTGCAACTATTGGATTTGGACATGTTGCTATTGTATGTGCTCCTCAGTGTGGCTTCTGCGGCTTTATCGGTCATTATTTGTCTATGACAGCCAATATGCATTTGAATTATCTGATATTTCTAAGGTGTTTGATTTCTCCAGATCTGCGCTTTGAGACGACTGATTACCGTATAACACTGTAAAGGAAACAAAGATTTTTTTTTTCTTTTTTGTACATATTTTTTTTACATTCTATTGCTATATTTGAAAATCGTAATAAAATGTAAAGAAAAAATGGATAAAGAGACTAAGATAAATACACCTAATATTGGATTACCTTTATTTTGACTAGTGGAGTTCAAATTACCCACCTTTTACACCTACACGTTTAATAATCGTGCTGTTATAAAACGCGCAGGAATTTTGAAAAATGCTTGACACAGGCCCAGGCTAATATAATGCAACTTAAGCACAAAATATTTTAGACATTAACTTTCTGCTGAATCTTTTGGATTTTATCACATTTTATTTTGTGGTAGGAGTGTTTCCGGGCGTTACATGCCATACATAGCATCTTGTTAAGACAGGTAGAATGGAATGTGATTAATCCGTAAAAGTTAATCAAATGCACGGGGAGGATGAACGTGCCTTACAATTGATACAGTTAGTAAGAATTCATGTGGTTATTTGATTTCCAACTATATTTAATAATTTATTAAACTTAATAAAAATTTAAAAATTATTTTCCTGTGTCTCCTCTTGCCTTTCTTAAGATCTTTTCACAAACGTTTATTTCTTCTTACTTGTATACCATTTTGGTTTTTTTTATGTAAGCCATTTGGGTATAACTTGAACACAACATGTGTGCGTATTCCGTTAATATGGATTATTACCGTGTACAGTTGATCTATATTATGCGGTTAAAATTTAATTCTTGAGTTCTGTGACTAGAGTTTTCGGCTGTGTCACTCCGTCTGTACATTTGAAATCAGTTTTTTCATTTGATTTCGTCGTGTAACCGCTATTACCTTTAGTGTAAAACGTGTAAAAAAAGCACAAATGCCAGCATCACGTCAAAGTAATGAGTATGAAGTAACAAATACGTATGTCTTAAAATATGAAATCGCTCATATATATGTTTCCGTGTCGTAATATTTATTTTCTACAGCTTTCAAGTCAGTACTACCTGTGTTCCAAAAGTACAAACATGTTTTACTTATTTGTGTGGTCGTGTTTATAAGTTCGTATACTAGTTTAAAAGTTACAAATTAACCTTTAACCAATATTCACTTTTATAACCAGCATAAACAACAGACGCTACTGTACCTGGTAATTATTTCCACTGTATTTTCATCATCTGATTGTTATATTTTTCGTACAGTTCTGTGCGATTGTACATTATACTAACATTATTTACTATAAAAGTTCTACATAAGGACATTAACGAAGTCCCATTTTCAATTTGCAGCTTTGACATGGACTAGTTAGGCTACCCAGCCGCAATGTCACGTGCTGTTACAGTGCTGTGAGACAAATCCGAGAGCCACAAAATCACACTCGGAAGGCTATAGGTTATCGCTCATTGTAATGAAACGCACTCTGACCTGTACAAACCATAGATAGAACGTACATTGCGTCCTTAACTGCTACCCAAAGTATCACATATGGATAAAAACTGTAAATATGTGTAAAATAAATTTTCTGAGATAAACTACTTGCAATGTATTACGCGTTAAGTTCGGAAATTGTGTTCCTGTACAAAAAAGTTAAATAATGATAGGGTTCAATTAAAAATTCGCAATAAGCAAAATATACAAAGAATACAAACTTTAAAGAGTTACGCTTTTATTTCAACTATTGCATGCTTCGTCCTGTTTTACTATTTATTTCTGGGTGAATTACAATCTTTTGTACGAGAAAGGTTTTACTGTCATATTGACTGCAATAATTGTTAAGACGCTCTTTTGAAGTTAAACTGGATACTCGGTTTATTTTTAAAATACTGAAGTTTATTGCCAACCATTGCATTACTAAACCTAAGGCAATTTCTAAAGATTACAAATTAATCTAAGAATTCAGTGTTTAAAATCAAAAGTTTGCCATTTGAACACTATGCAAATCTTCCATATTATATTATAATTCAAAATTTGTGCTGTTGTGCTGATGCAAATATATAAAATCATGGCTTACTGTTGTGACAAACCACGAATTCGACTGAATCTTTGTAGTAATCTGTGACACGCAGAGCGCGTTATATAAGAATGAGCACTGTAATCATAAAATCCAGAAATGTTTACTTCAGCTAGTCCCAGTCTGTGTCGTCTTGCTCGCTTTAGCACTGTCTTTAAGATAGACAAAAATTCCATGCCCATAAATATTTTTTGTATGAGGACGTACTGCTTATGTTGGTAATCAGTTGTTTTAAAGACGTGAAAACCTTAATATTTTATACCAGTTTGACTTACTATATTGTACTGTGGCAAAAATCGACATGTGGGGGACTTTATTTTCAGTAAAATTGTCATTTTATATTTATTATAGACTTCGGCTAAATGGCCTTCCGGTTGAATTTAAAGTGCTTTTTAATTTTATTCACTAGACGTGGTCTTGACTTTGACAGACATGTTATGTTCCTATTGACAAAACCTTATGAATTTGGCTATCAATGAAATTAATGTTGAATGATTTGCAGAATGATAAGAAACAAAATTAAGCAAACTTCTAATCAATTTTATAAATACTAGCAGACAAAGAAATTTTCTAAGTACTAGCTGACAAAGAAAACTGACTATACATTTTGATTGATAATGTTTGTGAAATTCTGTGGTTATATGGATACTTTTTACTGGCTGCGTTTTAACCAATCGTTGATTTATCGTCTGATTATATATACCCTCTGATAATATTTGACAATAGGAAGGATTGGGTCTTCGTTTATAGTGCAAAACATTAAATAAAAAGGTAGATATAAAAACGAAAGACACCTCTAAAAATGTATTTTCCATATTTGTAATTGTTTCGCATATATATTTTTAACATAGTCGATAAGTTAATCCTTTTATATTACGTAATTAAATGTATCTTGGCAGGTGGACATTTTAACCTTCAAAGGTTAGAATGCACGTGCCATCTCATACTAACGAATGTAGTTCACTCCCTAGTTCAACTTTCACCTCTTCACCTCTAACTCGCCTTGGGAAAAAGATGACCCGGTCACTCGCTCTTGGAGAATCAAAGTCTGTATTCATTTGCACAAAATTTTGCGAGTACTGTGTCTCTTTTATCAATTAGTTACAAGCCATTGGAAGGCTTATTCATTTTCATTACAGATCTGTTTCAATATTTTGACAAGTTTTAAAACATGAAATCCCGTTTAGAAAAACATTATTAATTTCTAAAACGAATTGTTTTGGACCTTAAAATATAATGAATACTGACATAATCATGTTTCTCTTTCAGAAAGTCATTAACTTTCCTATATTTAGTTATAATTAATGCATAATTTACATTTGGTTCCTTACTGTTTTTCTCGTTACTTTAAAATTATGATTTCTCATCTGTTCTTTTTGGTGCGGTTTGAAACACTGTTTAAAACAATGCAAAATTAATTTTGTTCAAATTAAGTGGCTAAAGTTCCCATTTGTTAAAGGACGGATCTCTATGAAAAAGCACTTAGTTTAGGTACAGACGTGCTGGCTTGGGTCCGAGTCAATCGATATAAAAGGCCAGGATGAAAGATTTTGACAACAGTACACATTAAGATAATTAATCAAATGTATACATTTCTATCTTTAATTGGAGAACAAACTTGCAGAGATAATGAATGTAAAATTTGACCAATTTGTTGCGTTTCCACCCTGACTGGATTTAACAAATTTAACAATTTTTTTTAATAATGTCGAAGGACGTGTAGCAATATCTGAACACAAAGGTCGCTTCGATAACGTGTTGATTCTTAACAGCACCTCAGATAATTAGCATGGTTTCGTGATACTTTGCACGTATGGGTTTTAGTCAGTTGCATTTACAAACAAATTAGAGGATATTTGCTTCTCTAATCCAAGACGATGTCCTTGTGCTGCTCTCTTCAAATGAAGGATTAAGAGTAATTTTTAAGTGGGGGCCTGTCAACAGTGACGTTAGATTTCGCTTCTTCAACAATCGAAGCCGAGCTGACGCCGCATTTTTGGGTGTAAGTGTATTATTGATTGCTCCGACAGCAAAGCCCTTCTCTGCGAATGGTGACTAAAACCTTCAAAGAGATGCACTGATAAATCCGTTTCTTTTTGCAGAGCAATCATTGAATCTCATACATAGTAGAGACGCGGTTCTTTTCGGAGAACTGGAATTGTTAAATAGACATGTAGGCGCCTACACTTTTTTATCCTTCAGATACGAAAAACACAGGTAAATATTTTTAATTAGCGTGATGTTGAGTATACAACTATTATTCTGTGAGAAATGGTTCAGCAGTCTGTAACAGAAACTACCTTTTGGGTATCACGTTACTGTGTGTCACTCTGTTCTTTTTTATAACTGTACAGAATGGACGGTTATACAAATATAGTCAAAACTCAGTCTTTATTAAATAACAAACCCAAACGTGCGTCTCTCTCTCTAGCCGGTCTCCTGGCTACTGAGAGTCACACTTAAACTGTTCCCTCCAACAATAACAAATTAACAACAATTCTATTGTTACAGTAATGGATGAAGTTCACAGTGTATGTTGTTTTGGGTAGATGTCGTGGATACTATTTATTATTGCGTTCCGTTTATGAGTTGTGTCAAGTAATATCATAATTATAAGAAACGAGGCGCAAACCTTCAGATTTTATCTTTGTTCTGCAAGTCTACTAAATCCAGTTAAACCGTCTTACATGTTAACGTTTCTGTTAAGGGGTAGAAGTGGATCTTGGTAAGACAAATATTTTAACTGAAGTATAAGTACCATCTTGGGCAAGTGTATTTGAAATTCGTGTGTTAACAGTTTACATACCATACTCATTTACATAAATTAACGCAATCCCAATGGGATTAAAATATCTGATGGTTATCCAATGTGATTATAACAAAGTAATTTTATATGTGTGGTCTGTGTGTAATCAGCACTCCAGTGCCAAACTATTTTAAAATGCACCTAATCTGACTAGTCCATAAACTTTTTTTTTTTTTTTGAGATAGGAGAATAATCACAGTAAATTACCGAGTCTCCACAAACCAAGACAGTCTATCGAACTATTATGTTCTTCCAAGTGAACACGTCGTATGTTTATATTACCGGGACCGTACTTTAAATTATGTTTTAAATGAAAACAAGAAATGTCAGATAAACACATGCAATTAACTCAACACGTTTGAGTGCAGCTAAAATAGGTAACAAGCATTCAACTGTTTAAAGGCAGAGTGCAATTCACACCACGTGAGAGCTTCTCACGCACTACCGCGTAAATTATGAGGAAGAGCAGGTACGGTCCGGCATGGTGCGGTTGACTGACGCCGTGTCTCTTTTGCTGTTGACGTTATAGTTTTCAGATGTACTAATTTTGCAAAGACACGTACGTTGTTTTCGTTTCGTTTGTTTGAAGGACATAACTAAAGTCATTAAAAGCCTTTCAGTTCAACTTTTAGAAACATTTGAATACTTAAGTATACTAGTATTATAAACAGATGGCGTATTTATAGTCAACCTTGGTGATACGTGTTTATGGTGTATTAGTAGGATATTTGTATGGCAAACATGTCAAAGCTACAAATTACCAAAAAAAAAACAAAAAACCACCAAGTAATTTTAAAGTACCCTATATAATTATTACTATAATAAGCGAAATTATTTGTTATTATAAGGGAATAAAGTCTAGTACATAGTTGACATCTCACTTATTTATATTTTTAAGTTTTTTTATTATTAGTTCCTACGAGTTCATCCAAAAATGACGACTCTGGTGGGACTCGAACCCACAACCTTTGAATCACTTCTCCTTGTGAATTGACTAGAAGTCCAATGCGCTATCCATTGCGCCACAGAGCCTGTGCCTTAAGGGGCAGTGTTCAGGTCATCCACTGTCCAGAAGTTCATACCTAGTGTTAGCCTGTGT
>JABJVR010000071.1:826489-843281 GCA_025773905.1 Chitala chitala
TTTAACAAATATAGATATTAGAAAAATAAATATTCGAAAAAATAAATAAACCAATTGATTTCATTATCAGCTGTTTTCACCTGTTAACCCCATATGCAAGAGGTAGGATGTTCACTAAGATTTATATGTGTGTATATAAATCCGCGGGTGTTCAGTTTTTACTTTTACATTGCATGTAAACATTTAATAAAAAATAACTGCAAACACACCACAAAGTTACCATGAAGATCCCTGCCTAAAACAAAGGGATCGGTTCAGTCTGCGTCATATAGCGGTACTGCTTCTTTGATAAAGCACAGTTCGTCATTCCTATAAAGCTACAGTCTCCAACCTTTTTTGCACCACAAACCTGACCATGTAAGTCAATTTTACACAGACTGGCCATTATAATCAAGCATGAGAAGTACAACACAGCACAACACAGAATCGGTGTGAGCAATCCGGATCCTAACCCCGCACACTCTGACAGTCTATAAAATTGAAATAACATTAAAAAATTATATATATATACATATATAATTTTTAAATATTATTTCAATTATATATATATATATATATATATATATATACATACATACATACAATTTTTTATGTTATTTAAATTTTGTTTCTGTGCCGCACAGAAACATACATACATATATGTATGTTTCTGTATTTATAGATTCCAATTTATATTACTTTGTTTCTGTGCAGCCTGGTACCAAATGATTCACACTCTGGTATTACTCTTTTATTTCTTTTAAAGTTTTATGGCTTTATTTAGATTTTTATTTGTTTGAGTGTACTCGTATTAGTTTTTAAGATTCTATGAAATTATTTTATTGAATGTTACTTTATCTGTCTTTGTTTTCTTTTTACCCATTTATGCCTCTTCTGTTTGTTTTGTTTTACAGAATTTTAGACAACACTTGTATTAAATGTACTATACAAATAAACTGGCATTGACATTGACATTTAGTCTGTATTTAGTGAAATACAGTTTCAAGACATTTGTGTACCAAACTAGGGAAAACTCAAGAAACGGTTCTTTCAAATTTATCATAAACTCTATTCAGATTAGACCGTTGCTCATGTAATTGTCAACTATGTGACATTATGTGGCTCCTCTGTAATTCATAGGACGACACAACCTCATCTTTGTACAGAAATGTCTACATTCTGACCCTTGACTTTGAAGCACACACAGCTGGAAACAAGAAATGTTATATGCACACAAAGTCACATGACCATAAAGACAGCAGTATACTATATGCATTCATAGCTTTTGCTGGTATTAAACACTATTTACTTTGAAGGTGATGTTAAATACAAATAATTCCTCCCACACTCTAATTACGTACAGTTTAACAACAGGTGTTTTACTGGTTACAAGTAAACCACATCAAATAATCCAAAAATAATAATATTCATATTGTATCTTCCACAGTAAAAACCAGGATAAAACAGAGTAATATTTTACTATGTAATGGTAATTTGATAATATTAACAATAAATAAACTCTGGGAAAACAGATGTGAAGCAGAACACCCCAGAAAAGATGTTAGGTGACATTTCAGAACCTCGGCCCAAGTCCGTATAGGAGTAAAAAGCAGCACTCAGCATTTTGGACTGTTGAGAAATTTGACGTGCGATAAACTTAAGAAACTGAGGCAGTAAGAGGCATTTATGAATATTACATCTTGTCACTTAGTTGCTCTAATATTTCTTTTCACAATGGGTCCTTTGTTAAGTGAGATTTTTATCAAAACTTTCCACGAGCTGAGGCTTAACGTTGTTAACTTGACTGAACATCTGTGGTAAGAGCCCTGCAAATCGAATCTGCAGAACTGCACGGCTGACGGGGCAGCCGGCAATGGCAGAGATAAGATGATGAGGACGTGCACGCTCATTAGAGGCACACGATGACTGTCCCTGTCCCTGTCACTGACACCGTGGGCTCGGAGCAGAAAGGCAGACACACGCGGCACCGTCGCACTGCAGGAAATTCTCCTCAGCAAGCAACTTAATGCTATTCAAACTTAATTCACTGTGAAAAATGAGCAACACGTCTTTAGTTCATATTTTTTGGCTATGTAACATCAGCTTTGAATTCTTGTTGAAGGTGAAACCCAACATATTGCCTATATATGAGACATGCAATGGGGAGAATGGAAAAGAGGCGGGAATAGAAGGAATGACCCTAGAATATTCTCAGTTTGTCTCACAGGTCTTTGTGTGCTAGTCCCCTGTTTACCCCTGCCCTGAATAGAAGCCCAGTTCATGAACTTAACCTCCTATTCATGGCTCAACTGATATGACCTTCCCTGTCTTTACCTCCCCCAAAGTACTGAGAGAAAAGTATTTTCTCAAGGAGAGATTTGGTAACCCAGAGGATGCACCTTTGCGACAAGTCAGGGCCTGCTCTCCTAGCTTGGGTTTCTTCAGGATACAGGTGCACAATTTGATGCTCTTCGCAGATGAATGGCTGACCCATAACAGATTCTCCATGCATGACCTTGGTGAGTTCCCAGTGCAGAACTGGTGTCCCATACAGAACACACAGAGCTGTCCCCCACTTCCATGGATAGACTCTGGTTCACCACAGACCTAATTGTTAGAGAAAAAAAGGATGGATGTTCTCTGCACCCTTTTGTTTCCTATTCTGCCGCTTCTAAAAATACGCACCTGCAGCCTCAAAAAGACACTCATTATTTAAGACCCAGGTGCTTAAAATCAACTTGGGCATGTGTGCCTACCCTTTTCCTGTTCATGTCTTCTGTCTGTTTCTTAACACTTACACTCTGGCATGTCCCTTACAACTGTCTCCCTCAATGCAGCAGTCAGGGGTGACCTAAACCTGCTCCGAAGTCAAGTGGTCCAAGGTCATTGGCCGGTCATCCTTGCTGACTGGCTGACCTCTGTAAAAACTTCTGTCACTAGCCAATCAGGTCAATTAAATTTTCACGTGAGACCACGTCTTCCCTGCAGGTCATCCTAAGCTCCACGTATAGGGGGGCAGGTTTCATCGGCATGGGAATGATCGAAGACGCTTTTAGTACCTATTTAGAATGAAGCTATCCACACCACACTCTAATTACCCGTTCTCTAATGGCAGCTGCCCAACATAATTGCTTTTTGTTTGTTGACCTAGTTGAGCCCCAAGAATGATGGATTGGGTGCTGGGGGGGAAACACATATAAGGAAAATACACAGCCTTTTTCTTTTTGTACAGTTAACATACCATTGACATAGGCACTCTATACCTACCTTTATGAAAGCATTCTCAGATTTTCCACCAATACCTTAGTCCATCGCCTTTGGCTATAATAGATCACAAGCAGCCATTATCTGCCATAAATCAGGGCGTTCAGTAAGCTACAGAATGAACACAAAGGACTGTCTGTAGGCTGTTAGACAGCTGTTCATGGAGCTGTACTTGTTTCTTAAGTACGCATCATCTTCACAGTCCAGAAACATAAATAAATGGTTTCTGGCTCGTGCTGCAACAGCGTCATGGCGCAATAACTCATCTGTGCACCAAGACAACCAACAGCTTTTACTTTTCACTGATTTAAGTGAATGCTAAATAATAAATACTGAAAATAATAGCAACTTAACTTTAGGAGTGGCAGTATTAAAGCATGGATAGGACATTAGTGCGCCCGCGATGGCCTTGCAGTGTGTACCTCAGCACACATGCCCACAGGCCTGGCATTCCTACTGCCACATCCTGTCACTTATTCCCATGGTGTTGTCCTGTGACTGGTTCACACATAACTCAGGCCTGCCATCTTTAGCTCCAGCTCATAAATAAATCCCCCATCATCTGATAATGTCAGGTTAATGTTTAGTCAATAAACCCCACTGTCATTTTTACCTTCTTTCCTTAATTCATTGGAGCAGCCTTTATTTTTTATCGCGGCTGGGACCGTGAGCATATGGGCAAGGGTGGGCTAGAATATACAGCCGGGCCGTGCGCGTGTTCGAGTGAGATAGTGCACTCACAATGGGCAGCCGAAATGCACGCCAGGGTGAGACTGAGTGATGGACCCTGGCATAATGCAATGCAATCTGAGCATAAGGGCCAAGTTTTTTTTATTTTGCCACAGAGACACACTGGGAAAAAAAGAAGCAGGCTAATCAATTTATCTTCAAGCAATTCCAGAGCTTTCCAATAAAACGCTTAGTCCTGAGAAGGACCAAGACCTCTCCAAACCACAAACTGGCGCATGGACTCTTCATTAAGCATTTTCTGTATATCGTGGATGCGTGATTCATCTCCGTAAGCAGCTGAATGGATGCCTGCATTCAGCGTATTCATTTATCTTTCATTGTCTCTGCAAGACAGACTACCACATTCATCACATATGCAACCTTATCAAACAGGCAATTAATAGTCACCTTGAAATCTGTGGCAAATTAAGAATGTCAGTTATCTATGTAAAAATATAGGCCAACTTAAAAATATGTAAATATATAGGTCACTTGTAGTGACCTATATTTGCAACAGTAAAGCTGTGTTGTTCATTTACACAGATTTTTAAATAAAGTTAAAATGAAAACCTTGAATGTAAAAAGAGTAAAACAAGGAAACAAGTTCAGTAGTATAACTCTACATAGCTGTAATTATATATACAGTATTATATGACCCATATTGAAAATATATACTGGAGTTGTTATACTGACCCTAACAGGTGGAGAAGGTGACTGCTGAAGATCTGTTTTGTGGCATTTCCATTAACCATATTCATAAGTGCTTTCCCACACTGAATAGGTCTTGTATAATTCCTTAGATTCTATAAGTTTCACAGGAACAGCTAAAGCCAGGAAAGACATTAGATTCCCATGTTACAGTTCCAATAACATGTTCATATGTGTACGATGAGCCCTTTTATCATAACCGTGTGTATACACATAGGTGTGTGACAATAATGGACTAAATATAGCATTCTAATACATAGAATATCATTATCATCATTTTTATACTGGTGTACTAAAATTCCTGTTTTCAGTCAGGTGTGAATTTAAAAGGATATATACTGTATATATGAAGGTAGATGATATTTTGAACTAATAATTCTGAAAATGTTTCCCTCAAGTTCATCCCTTACACTTATTCTTTGCAACACTTAAATAAGGACAGAAATATGTGTAATAAACCCACACACTACTTGCTGAAAAGTGAAACAATAGCTGGTAACACAGTCGCCACATTAATTAGTGTGACTTTCTCAGACTGGATTAGTGTAAATCCATGTATGCCTTTAACATATGCCTGACAATTCAGCCAGCTGTCATGTACAAGAGTGGCAAAATGTGAAGTATAAACGTCTCATTGTGTCACTGAATCGTTAAGGTGGTGTGTTGGATAAACAGCTACTGAACATCTTTGTGAATGTAGAGTAGAAGAACAGGTATCGGCACAGTCACACAATGGCAACAGTTGTTTCTTAAAATTACATTTCATACCAAAGACATGAGATCACCAGCCATTCATCATACTCGCTCTGTAATTTTATACTGCTGTTAAGGTAGAATGTGATTTCTTTACCGGCAAAAGTTGGCAGTTTTGCCGTGGCAACAGGCCAGTAAACTATACAGCAGTGAACAGCATGGAAGATCATGACCTAGATAATTGTGGACAAAGCATAACCACAGTCTAAAAGGTGTTATGTAAATTATATAAACATTAATATAATAAATAGTAATAAATAATATCATTAAAAAAGATGACATTTCACACATTCTTGTCTAAGACTGGGAACAGCTAACAATTATGCAGAAACAGTAAATTAAATAGTTTCATATACTGAAAGAGAGCAATAGAATTATTCTAGCAAGGGTGGCCAGGTATACATATGACCCTCAGACAGGGGTGCACCCATACATTTAGAATAAAAAAGTTCTCCCTTCCTGGCCCTGAATGTGAATATCTGGACACATTGAAAAATTCTGAAAGACAGTTCTTTTATCAACATCAGACAGTAACACAGAAAGATTGAGGTAAAGGAAAAAGTTAATATGACGGGAAAAGGGGGAGGGATTAGTTAGGAAGCACGGTGGCATCCAAGCATGGAACACTGTTTCTGAGCCAAACGACCCCTGCAGAGTAATGAAAACAGACACGGCCAGAAATGAGGAGCGACATTAGCAAAAATACCAATAAATAAAGTGCTAGTAAAAAACAAGAGGGGGTCTGAGAGACGAGAAGGGATTAGTACCAAACACAGTTAAAAAAGTACAGCTGTTTATCTGTCTGACAAAGACCCATTTCTATTCACGTAAAGTGCTGTCATCTTGTGTTCATACATTGACTGAATCCCCAAAATACTCCTGCACTGCTCATACCTAAAATGATCACATGATTTTGTCTTTTAGATGCTTTACATTTTTATCTACTAATGGGAAACAAAAGCGGAAACATTTATTACACCAAGCGTGTTTGAGCTGAAAAACTTTTAACGTTTGAATTTGTCTGGTTTTCCTTAACGCACTCCAAAACAACAACAAAAAAAAAAAATTTAATGAACAAAAATGCATTATGCATATTAATGTGTTTTCACTACAAAGCAGTGTTATATTTGAAGGGGACATGAGCACACCTCTGTATGCGAGGCAGCCAGACGGGAGAGGCACATGTAGAAGGCATTTTGTGAAAGGTGCCATTTGGGTTATTGCTGCTGCCCTTTGCTCCGCCTCATGCACCCCCGTGTCATGGCAGCCCTGCACGGTAATAAAGAGTGATAATACCAGAGCAGGGCTGTGCAGTTCCCTAGCCTCTGCAGAGGAACCATTCGCACAATCATTTATCAGCATACCCCCCCCCACACGCACACACACACACACACACACACACACGCGCGCGCGCTCACACACTTACACCCTCGAGCCCCCTCTCCGCTCTAATTCTGCCTTAATAACCGTCGCCTCCATTCATCACAGTATTGACGGGTCTGACAAGCAGGCAGCACACACTAACTCCCTGCCCTTTACTCGCACACAGCCGAGGTCACCGCGAGGTCACTCACTGTCCAATCAATAACTGCGCTGCGAGCAGCTGTCGCTGCGAAGACCCAGGCCAGCGCAGGCGAGAGGATGTGTGCAACGCTGTCCGACGTGTTCTCCCGCTGGGCAATCCCACTGCTTTCGTGACAAAACCAAACCAGGCGGTCAGTGTGCAGACTTGCTGTGTTCAGTCTGCTCACGTGACGTGTAGACGCTGCACTGATTTTTGGGTCCTGTGCTGAGCTAGACAGCACCTTGCCTGTCAGCAAAGAGAGCCTGGAGTTCCAACAGCTGGACCGGAAGCACCACTATGTGTCCAACACATGAAAAGTCAAAGGTCATCCATCCATGGTCTCACAGAGAGGGTGGTGTCTTGTGAGGAAACCTGTTCTACTAATGTGACTTTACAGGACATTACACATAACCAGATCACATCAGATTACCACATTATGCACAGATGTATTCACCCTATGGTGTCATAACAAAGAATTATAAATAATATCTCAAACATAACTAGTACAAATGGAGAATTTGTCAGACTGCATTTGTTGCTTCTTTAGTTTAAGTATTAAGCTTAGACAATGTATGATCACGCAAGAATTTACTCAGTTATTGCTAAGCATCTGTAAATCCCACAAGATGCCTTTAACAGAAAAGACAAAGATTTAGCTGACAGCATCGAACGATTTTTTTCCTACTGAAAGACCAGCAAGGCTGACATCCCATAATGAATCCACAAGACAAAAGGTTAGGTATACACTACATCCGCCCGGCTCAACACCACGTCCCTGTATGATTAGGCATGCTCTGTCAGGGTAGCATCCTGCCCAGCCAATGTCAAGCCAGTCTACCTAACCTTGGGGCTGCTGAACAAAAACTGGCTGGGAGGAGGGAGTGAACAGGGGGTGCTCTAATTCACAGCCCAGGTCCTGTTGGCAAGGATCATTGAGCTAATTAATAATGCGGCACCGAGAGCAATGGGAGTCATTACAGAGCCATGGCCGTGTTCGTCTGCGGAGCTGTGAGGTGCCGTGGGGGGTGCGGCAGACAGTCCTGCTTCATCGCGCACCCACCAGACCCGTTCCTAGATGAAATGCATTCTGGGCAACACCATGCCTCTTCCCCTGGAGTGCTGCCATGACAAGAGTGCCCATAAGGACATCACTGAGACTAAAAGAGGTCTCTGTGGTGCCTGAAGAGGGATGTGAGTACAGCACTGAGTATTACTGAGGGCTCTGTGATGTCTGTAAGTACAGTACTGAGTATTACTAAGGGCTTTATGGTTTTTGCTCAAGGACTGCTGTGAGTACAGCACTGAGTATTACTGAGGGCTCTGTGGTGTCAGAGCAGACATGTGTGAGTATAGCACTGAGTATTACTGAGGACTTCATGACGTCTGTGAGTACAGTACTGAGTATTACTGTGGGCTTTGTGGTTTCAGAGTAAGAATGGCTGTGAGTACAGTATTGAATATTACTGATGGTTCTGTGGTGTCAGAGCAGGGACGTCTGTGAGTACAGCACTGAGTAGTACTGAGGGCTCTGTGGCAACTGAGTATAGTCCTGAGTATTACTGAGGGCTCTGTGGTGTCAGACCAGGGATGTCTTTGAATACAGCACTGAGTATTACTGACAGTTCTGTGGTGTCAGAACCGGAATGACTGTGAGTACAGCACTGAGTATTACTGAGGGCTCTGTGGTGTCAGAACTGTGATGTCTGTGAGTAAAGCACTGAGTATTACTGTGGGCTTTGTGGTTTCAGAGCAAGAACGGCTGTGAGTACAGCACTGAGTATTACTGACGGTTCTGTGGTGTCAGAGCAGGGACGTCTTTGAGTAGAGCACTGAGTATTACTGAGGGCTCTATGGTGTCAGAACTGGAATACCTGTAAGTACAGCACTGAGTATTACTGAGAGCTCTGTGGTGTCACTGCAGGGACACCTGCGAGTACTGCACTGAGTATTACTGAGGGCTCAGTGGCAACTGAGTACAGTCCTGAGTATTACTGAGGGCTTTGTGGTGTCACAGCAGGGACGTCTGTGTGTACAGTAAAGAGTTTCACTGAATTTCAATTATCTCTGCTTTCATTTATTTACTTTGTTTAGCCTGGACTTTTAAATTCAGAGAAAATTTAGTCAGGTGTACTTTGCCAGGATTTCAGAAAAGACATTATTGTGGCACAAAGGTCAGACAGTGAAAAGTGGAAAAGATTTAATTCTACTACCATGTAAAAAAACAGATTATTCACAAGTAGCTGCAAAATTAAACACACCAAATGACATTTCTGTGAATATTAAAACCATATATGTAGTGATCAAATAAAGAATGGAACAATTTTATTGAAATTACATCAAAAACAACCTATACTCAAAAAGAAAATGATTGGACCCTAACTCACTTACAGAGTTCTTTCATGGGGTGGGGCGGTAGAGGCACAATTTCTGTGATTGACAGAGTGGAAACGGATGGATTTCCAAACACACATTGTAAAACAAACAACCATGTTGCTTTCGCCGCTCACCAGCCTGCACCGCACATCACATCTCTGAGATGTGACTGAGATAAATCACCTTCTATTAAACTGCACCACTTTAATTACAGAGCAGGTATTTTCTTAATTAAAGGGGAGACCCGGCACTGTCCAGTCAAGTCTTTACATGTACATTTATTGCAAGCACAAGCTTTTGTGCAATATGATTTAGCGTTAAAATCATAGAAAATCACATGCTTCCTGAGAAATGTTTTTGATGTCCTGGCTGAAACAGGACTTAACACGGTATGTGCAGATATCAAAATGTGCACATATTTCTTTTCCTTCCTTTTTCTGTGACAGGAATCCAGACCAAATATTTACTTTTCTTAAGCAATAAAATCAGCTGTCTGTCAGCCAATTTCCTAGGGCCAAGATTTCAGGCCAGAGCATTTCTCTCAGCATTTCTCTATCATCCAAGCTACCTTCAAGGGTACCAGACATTCAGGAGAAACTACAAAAGACTGCAGCAGCTGTCTTTTTTTAATATTTTAAGCCAGGAATGTTGTTTTGAGAAGAATGATCCATAGAAGACCACCAGGAATATGTTTAGCAAATGCTAACAACAACGTCAGGAAGGTGAGGATCAGTTTGCTGGGTCCATAATCCTTAAACCCTGACTTGAATTGACAGTGTTTCTGTACTCCAGTTTAAACATTTAAGAAAACGTTTTTAATAGGTCACCAAGGTTGTTAACACCTTCACCTGGCCCCTGTAGGTCTCCTCGAGGTAGGTTGTGACATGCTGAAGGGAACTATACCTAAATCTGAAGAAATTGATTGTGGAACATAATCTGTTGTAAACTACAGATGCAGACTTGTGCATCTGTAAAGGCACAGATCTGTACCCAGCCTACCACAGATCTGTACCCAGCCTACCACAGATCTGTACCCAGCCTACCAATATAATATTCTGCACACTACAGCTGACACTGATTTCCTGTCTCCTGTAACACTCACTGATGGGAAAAAGACTGATTATGTAAAGGGCATACGCTGTAATTCCAAAGTGTATATCTCACTACAAAGCACAGATGCAGGAGACATTGTAGGCTTAAGATTCATAACACAATTCCCTTACATTTGAAGTCATTAATAAACACTTTTGCATGTCCATACAGTACAGATACAGTAGAGATGCCGTAATGCACAGCATCCATAAGTGTAACAGACCACAGTGGTCAATTACCTGAGCATCCCACACAGCACAGCCTTTGCAAAACTGGTTAAGGTGTCTGCGGAGTCAGAAGTTCCAGGATACCCAGTTCTGCCAGTTTGGCTGTGGCCAGACTCTCCCAGCCCCTGTTAGCCTGGGCACTCCTGGGGGATGGGTGCATGAGTCCCACCACACGCACTTCTAGGCCGGCTGCTGTCAGGGCACGCCTGGCTCTCTGCTCCGCCACCTTTCCCACACCAACCACAGTGGTGACGCCAAGCACCTGGACAATCTGGCACAGGCTGTCGTCACACGGTGCCAGCAGGGCATCGCGCCCAGCTGCTGAGAGCTCTGGGGGTGTGAGGTTCCTCCCGCTGCTACCCATGAAGACGAGGGGACACAGGTTGTGCACAAAGCAGTGGCGGAAGAAGACCGCCGGCTCCCCGCACAGCTTGCGGAAGAGCCCCCAGAACCGAGCGCCGCTCACTTCACTCTGTGTGCACGACAGCCCCAGGATTCGTCTTTTTGGGTGCTCTTCAGGTGGGTGACCCACTTCTCCAGAGATTTTCAACCAATCACGGACAAACTTTACTTCACCAAAAGGTACCTAATAGTAGGTTAACAGAGAGAGGCAATTAAATTAGCAAATTTATAATTTCAAAGAAAGTGCAATAATTATTCACATCCCCTTTCACACTTCAAATACACTGTTTCACAAAAAAAAAACCTGACCAGTGACTGTTTTATATGAAAGCAAACTTTAACAATAGAAAAACTTTAAGCTTTAATTACAATACAGGTCGTCGTCATCTTACGAGCTATGCGACTTACGTCTGATCGACTTTACGGCCACAATTGTGACTGGTATGTCTGGTGAGTGTTACCCAGCTGGGCGTACGAGCACACGACAGTTTCGCCCAGCTCCGTTCTGTGCGCAGAGCTCAGTGTAAGCTCAGACTCGGTACAGTGCACTTCCTCTGTGTTTGTTTTCTGTGCTCACAACTAAGGGATTGGTTTATCTCTACTGAATAAACTTCATGCACATTTTGAAGGAATGGACCCAAACATTAAACGATTTGCAAGGATTGAACGGACGGCACATGATGCGTTTCGTCCGTATCGCGAAATGTACAAGGAGAAAAATAAACAAACAGTTCAGACACAGCTCACCGTGTTTATGGAAGAAAAAAAAAAATTACCCCAAGCGCTGCCCCAGCTGCAATTATTAATCCAATTGTACTGTTGTATGCAGTGGTTTTGCAATTATTTTGCATTATTAAACTAAATGTACTTTAGTACACTGAACAGTGTTTGACTAAAACCTGACAAACTCAGCCTCAGCTAAAGACATCAGCGATTATCATTAGACAGTTTAAAATATATCAGATAATTTTTGCATAGGCTTATTTACATCCAAATCGAGTTATGGCTGGTCGGACAAAGCTGATCGCATAAGTCGTAAGCCGACGACGACCTGTAGTCCCCTCTTATCCGCAGGGGACACGTTCTAAGACACCCAGTGGACGCCTGAAATCATGGATAGTATTGAACCTTATATGCACTACTGTATGTTTTCTCCTACACATAGATGTCTACAATAAAGTTTAATTTCTAAATTTGGCACATTAAGAGATGAACAATATCTAACAAATCTGAACAATTATATACTCTAATATTGCGTGAATGTGATCTGAGCAATCTCAGCATATGAATTTTTTTCCTTCCTTGAGAACTTTTGCCTTTACGGACTCTCTTTGGCATATGTGAATTGCCAGCATCACATCGTTTGAGCTATATACAGTTCGTATGTATACAGCATGGATGAAATGGGACAGCACAACATTATCACGCTACTCAGAATGGCACGCAATTAAAATTTTTTGTTTCTGGAATTTTCTAGGTAACTGAAACCACAGAAAGCAAAATCATGGATAAGGGGAACTACTGTACATTAAGGTTTTTCTGAAAATCCAATTTCCTCTGCATAATATTAGTCGAACTCTGACAAAGCACTTCAGTCTGGAGCCCACGGTTGTGCAACTTTTTCTAATGGAAATTCATCAATGGTCTTGCAAACTAAAGGCAATTTAAATTGCATAAGCCAACAATCAACGGCTGCTGCTAACCTCAGTAAGACAGCAAAGGCAAAGTGCAAAGCCCACATAATTTTTTTTGCTTCCTCCTGCATTATTAATTTTGCTTCTAATTGGCCCTTGTCTTAACTGACAAGCTGTATCAGAGGCATTGACATAACGGTTCCCTGTCTAGATGGAACCACTCTTGTTAGCCCTAATACACTCCGTCTGGTGCCTTCTTCAGCCCCTCCTCCTGGCACACCGCACCCTCAGTATTACTTCACCTGGAGCCATTGACAGACCTGTCAGTCATGCTGAAGATGGACGTGTGGCTCGAGACAAATCAAAGGCTTTTCATTGACTCATTTGTTTTGCTGATCTAACAACCTTTGAACTCTCTAGTCGGAGGTTGTAAAGTGCACAAGTTTGCATGTGTGTGTGTGTGTGTGTGTGTGTGAGATCCTTCAATGAACAGCAGGACAGCTGTGCACCCAGGGCTGCTTTTCTCATTGCATGGACAAATTTGAACCAGTGCAAAAATGGATTTCCATGACTGACACACAATCGAACAGGACAAGACAGACAAGGACTGGCTGAAATGAATCACGAACTAGACAGCAAGGTAAACAATTGTGGAGCAAGGTCACCGCAGGAGCAGCGTGTCTCCTCACCCCGGTCTGAGCCATGCCAAAGGGCCCAGGGTTCATGCCCAGGAACAGGATACTCTGCCCACCGTGGCAGTACGTGTCCACATAGCAGCGGTGAGTCTCCCAGGCGTACTCCAGTGGATTGTAGATGTAGCGGACGGGCTCCTGAAATGTCAGGTGCCTCAGCCGAGCGTTCAGCTCCAGCTCCACCTGAAGAAAGCGCGAGGCGGTGTCATTTCCATTGACCACCAGCGCTGGAGGCAGTGGAACCTCCTCCTCCTGTGGCACACATACCTCCACCTCGTCGTCTTGCCCTGGTCTCCTGCATATTACAACAGGAGGGTCAATATACCCAACTCTACTTAATACTGTATATATACAAACTTTTTAGTGGGATTCATTTAAAATCTGTTCATCAAAGTTAACCATATATGCAGTGGCGGCTCGATGGGTATCCTTTTACAAGTGTTAATAAAAAAAGATTTGTAAAAAGCTATTTTGACATTAAAGACCTAACAGAAATTAACCTGGATGTCAGTAATAATTTCTATTGCAGAAAACGAAAGCTTAAGTTTCAAAGACATCTGCAAAGGAATCGCAGTTGCTGTGTCGCTTATTCTGTTACTTTTGGTAACAGCATCTACAACTAGATATACAGTACACTGTCATAACATAATGACATTTTTTTTCCGGTAAATGTACAGTGTTTCTTTCTGCTAATTTTCCTAGAATCACCTTGGAGAACTCCTGTTGTTTTCAAGGGGTTTCTCATAAACATGAAAAATGAGTTAAACGTTGCCCTGAACAGGAATCGCTGAGCGTAACTCTCACTCGTTACGATAAGCTTTTGAAATGAATCAGTTTGCTACACGCCAGCGAGAGAACCGTGAGATAAAATACAAAAGTTGTGTATAACCGTATAAACCAGTGTACATTTGCGCACTGCATTGTAGCCGTGATTTTGTAATAATTATGAAAGTGATTAAATCGACGTTACGCCTTTACGCTCCGCTGTTCGTTTATTAATCGTTTGCGTAAAAAGCGAACGGGTGTAAATTAAGTGTGAAGCCGAATACAATGTACACGTGTAGGCAACAAGACTTCATTTCGGTGCATGGGTACACACAGATCAATTCAAATCGTTTCCAACAAATATACGGCACTCTCGATATATTTCGCAAATTATCAGAATGACCGAATCGTCTTCACAGTGTTCAGTACAATATATCAGTCATCACAAACAAGTGCAAAAAGTGTCTCATGATCTATGATTTACTTTAATAATTATTTAATATATTTAGCTCAGAGAGAAAGTTCCCAGTACAACGTACATTTACTGATTAAGACTTTATCTCGACCAAATAGATATCCTTCAAAAGTTATTTTTGTATAATTACATAAGCCCTATTACAAAAATATCATGTTTATCTTACCGACAATGTGTGAAAAACAGGCATTGTATAGAATTCCAGGGAAATCTATAGAATGCCGAGCCTAAAAACGTCCGGCATTCTATAGATTTCCTAGGGATTATATACAATGCCTGCTCTTCACATATTGCCGGTAACATATACAAAAAAAACGTCTACAAATACACAAGTGATTAATTTATTCAACCACCGGCAAGACTGACTTATGGCTTCAACCATTTGTGTTATCACAGCAACTCCATCGGCAACTGACATCCCTTTAGTAAAACACTAACTTGACTGAATATTTACATTAACCAATTAGTACGTATGTGGTGCAATCGTCCAGTCGGTTTAATTACATCGTGTATCATTACATCCTACCTCTCTTTTTCGTACATTATCTTGAACTTTCCGGCAACAAAGAATGGCTTTGTATTGTGGGACTTGTAGTTTTATACAAAAACTACAAGTACCAGAGTACATATACGCGCTCTGTTTTGTGTTGACAGCGCCCCTTGTTGGGCGCTGTCAACACAAAACAGAATGAAAATGAACAGTACCATGGCTGTATGTTACAGCGTGTTTTTCCAGGCTGCGGATTTGACGGCAAATGTCAGGATTTCTAAGTATTTAAAGACAGCAGTTTTACATTGCATGAAAAGCAGATGTGTGCGAACAGGCAGACGTTTTAATAATACAGTGTGACAATCCTACATGCAGAGGATGTAATCAACCCAGTTACTTTTAAGGATTTTGTGTGACGAACGACTATGATGCAGTTTTCAAGGGAGACGGTGACCAATAGGAACAATGTAAAACATGTATACCAGTGACAGACCTGCATATGTCAAAGAGGGGAGCCTTGTAATGTGCACCAAGCATTTGTGTAGCATTGCTGTTTTGAAAGATTCTTGTAGAACAAAAGCACAAATGCACACTCCCAGTAGTCCTGTTTGTTCCTCTCATGAGAGGAGGCGTTTTGGCTGCAAGCTGTGATTAATAGGGAGCTGCATTGTTTTCCATCCCTGTTTGCAGCATCTCCACCTGGATGAGCTCAGGGCCCCGAGGCTGTCCGCAAACGTGCCTGTTCGCCGATGCAGTACCTGGGGAGACTGCAGCTTGGTTTGCACTCCCCCCCACTCCGTCCTTCGCCTAACCTCAGCTCAATAAGGTGAAGATCGAGCATGAGCCTGTACTTTCCCCCCCAGGCTGCTCATACATTCTCATCGTAGAACCCTACAGATTTCCAATGACCAACATGCATGCATTTTAGTGTCAAGCAGTGAAGATTGTTGGGAGGTGATATCTGTATGTTTTAGGGCTGCAGTAACAAATCTTGCATACTTTAAACCCTGGTGTTATTGTCTACCCTTTGGGATCTACAGTTCAAAGGTCAAATGCACTGCTGAAATTGTTGTTTTGATACAAGACCTATATTTTTTGCATTTCTTTCTCTGTTCTCATATGTGCACTGCAGTTCTCCATACTACAGTTATGTAAGTATCCAAGTGTAGTGTGTGTAGCAGCATGTAAAGCTGTTAAGAAAAAACAGCACAAAGGCCATATCAAAATGGATATTTTAGAATTCATCACCTCAGGATTTCACAACCTTTGCAGATGTTTTGTGTGTGTGTGTGTGTGTGTGTGTGTGTGTGTATATATATATATATATTCTGTGCAGTTTTTGCATTGACTCATTCAAAGTCACATTTTGTGTATAAATGGCTGCCTTCATTGCCAGTGTTTGTGTCCGTCTGCTTCCTGAATCTGGTGATAATCACAGGAGACACGGCGGGAAAACTGAACGTTAGCAATGTGTATAAAAGATGCTCAGGAGAAGCAAGAGATAAAGGAGTGAGGGATTACCGCAGCTTAGACTCCATCTCCAGACCTCCGCAGTCTAGTGTTGTTGCCATGGCAGTGGCAGCTGGATCTGCAGCTAAGGGAGGAAGCCTACCCATCCCCCCCCTACCCACACCCCCCCCCCCCC
>JABJVR010000071.1:843381-874920 GCA_025773905.1 Chitala chitala
CACACCCCCGTATAACCCCCCTCCCCCTTCTGCTCCTGACCTGCAGCTGAACCTGGCTCAGATCAGAGGTCGATAGCTGGGAGCGGACGGATGACAGTGAAGGATGATGGGAGGGGGAATGAGAGAGAGAGGGAGATGTGCCACACAGATGGGACAAGAGATGAAAAAAATAGCACGCAAAGCTGGATCTAATTATTATTAATGAGAATGAATTAAATTGACTATATATTTTTTTCTTCTCTTCCCCCAACAAGCATAAAATAAAATTTGTTAAGGGGATAAGTAAGTCACGTTGCTTTTAATTTATAAGTTATTAATAATATTTTATTGTCAGGCTTGCTTTGTTACAGGAAGCTTGGCAGTGTTTGCAGAGAGAAGAATGAGCAGGAACGGTGTTATACGGGGACACTTCATCACTTCCTCTTCGGATCATTTAAAGCGCACATGTGTAGGTGTGTTTATGCATGTATGAGCATGTGTAAGTGGGGTAAAAAAAGAGAGAAGCACGGAAGGAGACCTTGATGAATTCCAGAAAGATTGAATTGCAGATTGTGCATCCTCCTGTTAATGCCCCGCCCTGTCAAATCTGACTGATGTGTATGTGTGTTTTTTTTTTTTTGGGGGGGGGGGGGTGTTGTGTCTGTGGGCACACGCGTGTGTCCACGCAGGTGATCGTGAATGTTTCCCTGCTTATGACGGTCATTGTGCCTGTATGTTTGTGTCACTTTGTGTGTACCATATGTGTGTGTGTCTTGAACTGAGGGGATAATGGAGCATCAACATGGAAGCAGGGGGTCAAGTGGCTTTACCTTTGACCTCCCTGGCTTCAAGAGGTCAGACAATTTTGGTCATTGTGGTTTCTGTATGTATTATCACCCGCTTTTGTCCAAAATGATAGCCCTTGATGGTGTTGATGTACATCTGTTTGTCACCAAATGTCTGTGCAGCCACTGAATATATATATCACAGCTGTATGCTCACGTCAATGACAATGATCTCAGATTTCTCATATTGCTTATTTTACAGTGAACTAAACCTCTTTCGCGATGAGGTGTGTATTTCGATTATGTAATTCAAAGGTTTTGTCCATTTAATAAACTTAACTGAATATTGTACCAATTTATATGAATGAAATGGGTCTGTTTAAATCGATTTATAGTATTTATTAGGGTACGTACGAATATTGTAATACATTTTGTGCGATAATATACTCTGTCTTACAATCGTTTAATATTAAATATAAGATATACTATGCCAGCAAACATACTATAAAACGTGGTCAAAGAAAATGAGAGAAAAAAAAAAAAATCTAATCGGTGCGTCCCCATGTGACTGTGAATCATAGAGCGCCCTCTAGTGGTTTGTTTTGCATCCAACATGAGCTCACCAAAGCTCTGTCGGTGCTAATGACCTTGCAGTTCGCAGTTGTTATTTTAAGAAAACAAGCTGTGTTTAATTATATTTCCCAAGAGTCTCAAATGAAATATAATATTTTGTGAATCCGCCTGCTAAAGAAATATTTGTTTTGTAAACTCTTTAATCTGGAATGATTAAAAGTCTTTCATTCTGCAGAATATTGTGCAATAACTGATGCAACTAAGGAAAACCCAGTTCAACTCACAGACTTATGATCTTCTAGATTTCTAAATGCTCGTCTACACTGGTAACTCTCCTCTTTCTTTCCTCATTAACACCCTAAGAGGATCTCAGGTCTTACCCATATCAAGTACAAGTGGGCAAGATGATCAGTATTCTTCAATTTGTCAATAGAATGATAATAGTTTTAACAGAAATATGCAAACCATCATGGGACTGGAGCACACAAACATCTGCACTAATGCACTGTATGTTAACCCAGCCAATTACATGCATGTATACACACATAAAACTATGTGTTAAACAGTCTGTTTGCTGTGACCGAGAAGCTGTTAGGCAACAACACGATGACCAGGTCGTGACCTCTGAACCCAGACAGCAGTTGTCCACTTAGTATCAGTGCAGCCAGGAGCAGACACACTCTTCACATTTGAAGATCTTAATGTCAGTCACAATCCAGGCCTCAGTCCACATAAATTGTGTCATTTGATCATTCTTCTGCAGAAGCCTCAATTTATTATACTGATTGAATAACATAAGACATAAGCTCTTTAAGAAAAGCCCACAAGTGAAAAAACACAAAAGAAAAGAATGAAATGGTCTGTAAATTAATATATATATAATATATATAAATGGTGTATTAGTTGCTGTGTTGTGTATTCGTTAAAAGAAGGTTTGGTTAAAAGAAGGTTTGGTTAAAAGAAGGTTTGGTTAAGTAGAGCTTGCTTATATTTCTAAGCAGCGTAACTCACAAACTGCTTGTCAGAGTCAATCATATTGACTGAAAGGGTTGTAGGATTGCTGTCCTAGCAGCGATAAAATGAGCCGTGAGTTTAATTGAAATATTTATTAGTGAGGAGCGAGCACACAGAAACAGCACCTTTGTGAATGTTCATAACCGGCAGCAGCAGCTGCTGTGGTACAGAACTGCTCCTAACAGAACACACACTCGCAGACTTGGCGACATTCTGAATCCCATTCCAATTAGAATAATACATATTCATGTGCGTTTGCTGCAGCTAATTGCAAGGTGTGCTCCCACGAGCCTGGGAGAGAGTCTGGGGAGCACGTGACATTCAGACGGCAGGCTGTTCCGGGCTCTGCGTCGTACACGGACTGAAAAGGCTGTGCAGTAATGAACGCCATTCCTCGATTCCTGTACAGCACATTTCACTCTCCATTCTCTTCGTGTCTTATCAGTTATCTATTCACTTTCCCACTGTCTGATGTATTGCCACCTCCTTCTGTTTACCTTTCAGTGTCTGCTCTCCATATGTACATCTGGATACTCCCTTTCCCTCTTTGACCTGCTGCCTCTTCTTTTTCCATGTATCTTGCTCGACCCCTCCCTCCTCCCCTTATCTCTCTCTCTTTCTCTCTCTCTCCCTCTCTTGTTCTCTCTCTCCTTGGCTCTGATGAAACACCTTCCCCTCCCGTTGAACTCCACCAATAATCCAGGGGAAGCAGTAAAAGATCATTGATCAGTGTCACTGTTGGGACCTGCGAGACACTGTGCACGGGAACACCAGTGCTTTGTGTGTGTGTGTGTGTGTGTGTGTGTTTGTGTTTGTGTGCGCGCGCGCTCGCGCTTGATTTTTCTGTACGTCACTGTGCGTTTAGTGTACAAGGTCCTTTGTATGGCTGTCGTCCAGTTCATGTGATGCACATGTGTGGGACTAGTTTGCCTCTTGTCTAACTGCAAGTATGTAATCATTTACTTAGTTGCACAATAAATCGTCGACGTTTTCAAAAAATTTATATTCGTTTTTCCCACAGATACAGTCAATGACCTTGAGTGAGGTTACTTGTGTTATTTGAATGCCTTTAGTTATTGAAAATTACTATTTTTTATGTTTATTATGACATATTAATAATCGGTCGGATGAGACGCCTCCTAATGATTTAATATTAATAAAAGTTATAGATAATTTTCCAGGCAACTAAGGAAAGAGCTCTAAAAACCGTAACGATTCTCACAGTATTAAGATGGCAAATGCAGAAAAGTAAATAAACACGGTGTTTGGGGGAGAAAAAAACGTGACAAATGATTTAAGTGACATTCTTGCATTTTTGCCCGGAGCTGCCGAATGTGTAAAAACAGGCACTAAAGACGCTCTCAGTAGTGGGTGGGAACATGTTCAATTTTTCTTACTGCAAATCCCACATACCAACGGCAAATTCCTCAGCTGTGGCATATTGAATACCTTCCATCTACCGTTCTGGAATACATTTTATGAGGATACAGGACGACTGTCACCACAAATAAGATGGGAACTGTACGTGTCGAAGTCCCTTATTGCGGTAAAATTTTAATAAATTATCTGAAAGGTACTACAGTATAGGTTCATAATACAATTTTCCCCCTTTGTGTCTCATTCAGGAGTGAGGTAGATGTGTGGAAACCTAGGACGATTCCAATGGCCCATGACTGACAGGGGCCCGAAAATTTTTAAATAAAACATGATAATCTTTCATGGGCCCAAAATTTTTAGCGGCTCCACCGATCTGAACATAACAGTGAACTAACAGCCTTATGTTTTGAAAATCTCAGTTTACCAACATAGGCCTACGATAAACGCATGCCAGTTTGTTTAACACATTTTCTTCTCCAAAATATGTATGATACGTGATTGTAGGAAATAAATCACCCGTTAAAACTCCGGCACGTTGCGCCGTCCAAGTGTCTGAAGTGACACCCAGTGGAGGAAAGGAGAACTGTACCCAAAATGCCTTGCTGCAGTTTTAACACTGACGGCGCCTTTCGCGGACGATACGAACATCATTTGCGGGGCTCTATGCAGATAGACCGATTTGCTAAGGCTTGCCGGTGTAGTTGGTGATTAGATACGAAATTAAGTTGTAGCCTACGTGCAGATTTTATTTTGACGAAATTTAATTAAGTGGTTGAGCTTTTTATTTAAAATTGTGACCGTGACCTGAATAATTTTTATTGACGGGGCAGTAGGATATTTGTTCCCATGATAAGACAGTGAGAAATTGATGTATAGTAAATCCCTACGTTTTCACATCCATATGACCTTATAGGACTTATATTTTAGAAAAGTCTGCTTAGTTCCTAGAAGCGTCAGAGACGCAGCTCCACATACTGAATAGACGCAAAGGTCCATTTTTTCTTGATATGTGTGAGTGCGTGGATGCAGCGCGCTGAGATTCTTTGAGCTGGTTGTTCCCGGTCGCGCGTCTTAATTTGCATGTTCAGGACACGTCGGCCTCGAGTACGCGCGCGGGATTGTGTGCGGAGACCACGTGAACCTGCGGTTAAAGGAGACAATGATTGATAGCACGGAATCATACAATTGCAGGTTGCTGTGTCCTGTCATTTTGCTCGTCTGTCAAAGCAGCGGCTTGACCTGCGGGTAGCCAACTCCCTGCCTCAGTCACCTCCGCCAGAACATTGACCACATTCTTGCTGCTGAGGTTTCTTTGATTTTTTTTTCTTTTTCAAAGTTATTAGAGTTGTGCAACGCTTGAGAAGAAAAATGACTGGGGTATGTCTCCGGTTAGATTTTTCTTTGATAAGAACAAAGGGTAAATGTAATCGCTTTTGTTTTAGCAAGCTTGCAGGCTATCTAAAAATATCAGCTGGTATTGCCTTTTTTTCTACTGTATCTTTTAAAGGTTGATTGTGCCTCTGCGTACCATTAAGTGCACCTGAGGAAAGACACAACAATGGCTCGATGTCTCCCCCTGCTGTCCAAATGTTTCTAAAACGCTCAGTCCTCACAGAATCGTGCAATGCAGTTCAAACTGGCACGGTAAATAACACTTGAAAACACTGTTTTGCTCATGCATAATTTAAATTCCTTTTTTAATTCCATAATTGTAATTACTATTATTTTTGTAAGTTGTAATGCAAATCATTTTAGTGCAACACCATTGCCCTCACTGCCTTGCCCTACCCTACACACGCGCACACACACACAAACACCTACACCTGCTTTGTGTGTTTTAGTTCCTGACCCTCATCCTCTCCTAGTTTTTACCTGCAGTTGTTTTACGGTGAGGGCCTTCAGCTGTAGTCATTATCTAAGCGATCTATGGAATGGGCTAACTCAGAGTGTAATAAAAGGGGGAGGGTAAAAGCGAGACAGAGGAAGAAGGCATCTGGAAGACTGCAAATGAAGAAGAAATGGCTGTTGCCACATGCGTAGATGCTGCACACCCACACCAACGTATGCGCCACATACAAGGAGTGCTAGCATCCAGATCTCGCCATTCCTTCTCACAAAGCTTTATAAACAACTTTCAAATCTAGCGTCCTCTGGTGCTGTCTAAAGACACAGATACTCCCCCCCCTCCCCGCTCTGGATTATCAGGGGCTGGTCAGACATGGGCCCCAGGGAGTCACAAGAAAGGCTGATTTACACCACACTCCTGAGAGTTTTATGGCTCGTAGCTGAGAGAGGGTGGGGGGAGATGGTGGGGGATGAGGTGGGGGACTACAAAGATGAAAGAGAAGTTTGGCAAAAGAGAGAAAGGCAGGATTCGGAAGAAGAAGGAAATCAGCCAGAGTAGGTTTTTTAAAAAGCCCCAAAAAAGCAAAGGAGTGTAATCCAAGGACCCCCCTGGAATGTACCAATGTGTACATGTGCATTCTTACTAGGTCCCTCTCACTCTGTCTTGCACACACCCACACACAGTCCACAACGAGGGGAGCTGTGTCATAAATCTGATGGACGGAGGGCTCGATTTAAGATACGTAAAAGCCTGGCTACCTCTGATAGCAGCCAGGGGACGTCTAGGAGTAGCCCGGAAGCAGTCGAATCCATTTACCTTCAGCCGCGTGGAAGAATGCCGAACGTGTTCATTCCGCTAATGTCCTCTGCCTTTTTGGAATGGTCCGAGTTCGATCCAAGATCCTCGTGCTCACACACTCTTTATATGGCCATGCTGAGACATAGGGGCTGAGGGCCACCATGATCCAGCAAATGCAAAGAAAATAACATTCACAGCTCCCTTTGTATACACAGGGAACACAAAAATGACAAACGGTACCGTTGAGTCATTGTGCCAATATGCAGCTGCTATAATTCAGTATCAAATGTGCCAACATCACAACTGTGATTTCTTGACAACACTGTTTATTTGTAACCAATGACAGTACCATCACATTACCTGAACTATAGTGAAACCTAGAATGAACGTGTAATGTATAAATTTCATTCATAAAAAATTCATCATTCCTTTTAGCGAATTTGGTGATCTTAATTACTGTATTCAAGGCTATAAGGGGGAGGGCGTTACAACAATTTGTGGAGGAAGGCTTTCTGAGCAGAGAAGTAGAATCGTAAGTCCTTACCACAGAGCCACCACCTGAGGTGTGTAGGTGTATATATACACACAGTCACATGTGCTCCCACCATCTTTGTCCTCACAAATACAGCTCAAGTTACTCTGATTTATTAGGAACTAAGTGGTTTAAACTGCACATCTCGCTCCAACACCTAAACACCTGACAGAAAAGTCATAAATAAGAATACCCAGAGACTCCCGCGTAATTTACACCTCAGCTATCACTTAAAGTAACATGTAACAGGTCGGCACACTATATTTTATCACAGAGGAAGGCTGAAAGAATAGAGTGGTGGGGGTGGTGCGTAAACACAGGAAACTCAGTCAGCTAGACCATCTTTGTCCAAGAGTGCAGTTAAGTTCTGCCCCACTTCTCAGAGTGAATCAGCAAAGGAGCACCAAGGCCAGGCTCCAACGCAAAGCTAATCCTCAGTTTTCTCTCTTTGATTTAGTCAAACTGAGCTCCTAAAACTGTGCATATCGGTTATGTCCTCGCTGTGCCTCGATACTTACAAGCTTGTTCACCTGCAATCTACAAAAGAAAAGGCCTCCACTCTATCACTGTAGTCGCAATCATCACTTTTGACTATACTGGAAAACATAATATGCTGAAAACAAATTAGTAGACAAAACATTTTAGTGATGATGTTGCAAAAAATCTCCATATTTCCATACCTCTCCTCTCAGGAACTATTAATTATGTCGACTGTGTGCATTGCCAAAAGTGTAGCATCGTACCTCTTGTTTCATTAGGCCCATTATAGAAACATGCATATGTACAAAAAGCCACAAGCTGAATCAAGTGCAAGGAAATTCGATCGTTTGAATGAGGAGAAACGGTTGGCACAAATGATGATGAACACACTACAATGCTGGATAACGCCTTGCCTTGCTCACACCCCACCAGGAAATGTGGTACCACTGCCTTGTTTTTGGGGCCTGTTTTAAAAAATTCCCTCTTTCCATTTCCACGGTGACGGGAGGCAAGGCTGTTCTTTGATGGGATTACAGAAAAGGGTAACGTGGAGTTTGATGGACAGCTCCTCCCATTCCACCCTGGGGCCGCCAGCGGATTTGTGTGGTGAATTGGCGCCAACACAGGTGCTTACATTGGCATTACATGAAAGAATAGAGATAAAAACTCTGTCTCCCACACACACACACACACACACACACACACAGATGTGTGCACATGCATATACACTGGCATGAGCACACAAATTCCACATACACCCATATGTACGCACAAGTACTCACCACATGCATCCCACACACAGATGCAGTTTCAGCTAAAGTAAAAACAGAAAAAAAAACAACCTAACAAAGACACATAAATGTGAATGAGATCTGGTAGCCGTGTTTCGTCTGATGGAAAGAAATGTGTAATCATTCTTTCATTTAGCAGATCACAGCTTCTCCATGCAAGCCGCAACAGATGGCTGCATTCTGTTTTTGTGAGTCAAACTGTGATCCATGTGCCTCCTAACTGTATCAATGGATCTGGATCTTGGCTCTTTTCCCTTTTATAGTCCAAAATATTTTTATTTATTTATGTTACATACAGTTGTTTCAGGGGACAAATTCCTCACCCTGCTGAGCCACAAATATGAATAATTCATTGCCATTGTAACGTAGCAACACTTGTAGCTATAGAACAAAAAGAAATGATGATGACATTTCTTAAAAGTCTTCTTTATTATTGATGACAAATATACCGTACAAGTATGTGATTAAATAGGGCTAACGCTTTGGGTAAAGGAAAAAACACAGTTACAGCGCCACATCGCCCTCTTGTGGCCACACCTTAGGTGGAAAATGTAGTAGGGCCGTAGACACGTAATTCAGTGGTATGGCTCTGTCCTTCCAATTCATCTGCTGTTGATGGTCGCATTTTCAATATGGCTAATATTCCCTTTAGTTAAAAAATATATATATTTTAATTTATGCTACATTATACAATGCTTCCTAAGAAAAATATGAGGTCTTATCTCAATGCTTGATATAGGGACCTTAATTAAGCATAGCTGATAAAGGGAAAATCACTACATGTTAACTGACTTTAATCCCCGTGGAGCAGTAAAATATAAAAGTCTCAGCAAGACGTGTGGTTTATAATAGTCGGTTTGTCAGATGGGGTGAAAAAGGTTGGTAATTTTAAATCCTGAATTTTAATACTCGTTAATATTAATACAGACGACTGTTCTTTATTACAAGTATATTGTACAGTGCTTACATCATAAAATGATACATTTGTGTATCAAAAACTCACAGTTCTACTTAACTGAATAATATGAATAAATATTAATAGTGATATCAGCGGCCAGCACGGTGTTTTCGCAGGTTACGCGTCAGTCACGTTCTGCAGTTCTGAGTCCTGCTCAGTTTTGTGTAGCTGAGGTTACAGTAGGTAACCTAACGTAGCGGATGGTCGCTGCGTCCTCCTAGTTTAGGGCATGCTGTGAATGGTGACTTTGTGTTGCCTTTAGTTAATTCTTGTGAGGGCACATATGTACACGTGTCCAGCAACACAACGACGTTGTTTATAAGGTATACTTTTACATCTGGGATTCTGCCTATGTAAGACGTAATTGAAAATTAACGTGAATACGATACAAAACAAAGCTATAATGCTTAGTCCATACTGATAAGATCAAGTTAGATGTGGTTTTAAAGTTGTAAAGTAATTCCGCAGTCTACATAAGCACAAAAGCTTTGAAAGATCTGTCTCGACCTTGGTCATGGATCCTTGTCCTTTTTCCCCCTTTTTGCGTTTGCTCACTTTGTAGAAATACCTACACCTTCCGCCAGAGGGAGCAGTCAGCGGCTGTTTACCTGGTCCTGTACGTTATTGATAAAACTGGCGCTTGAACTGGTTGAAACGATCATTTGTTCGAAATAATGGTAAAACGTTATCCTTATGTGGATGGCTCAAAATGAAATAATATTAAAAAGGCAGACACATGTATGGTAGAATAATCAGTAGGCGATGGAAAACTGAATCTCACAGTTGCTGGCTTGGTAATCGAAAGTCAATGTAAAAGCATTAAGGGCTTGCGTGCTCAGCGTACACGTGGAGCGGCCTGCGACGGTAAGTGAGCGAGCGCGGAATGTGGCTTTGTGTCCCTGCAGTGCTTCGGCCGAGAGGGTCTTATTCACAAGCACCTGGATTTATGTGGAGGATCCAGAAGCAGCAGGTGTTGGAAACTTAAGACGCAGCGAGCTGGCAGTTGGCAAGGCTCCGGCGGGGCGGTAAGTGGGCCCAGCGGCTGTGCTGTCATTTCCTGCCGCTCCGCGCACCTCGCGGGGGCTGCTGGCCTCTGGGCGGGCCGTGATTGGAAACAGATGGGCCCTTTATTGGGCCAGAAGCCTCCCCTGGCCCTTCCTGTCACCCAGACGACACATCTGACGCACATTTGCACATAATCGAAGGGGAAGTCCTCTTAAGGTGCTCATTAGTAGCTGTAGCTGACACAATCACACATTCACGTCTTTCGAAACGATGTCTACATGATGTAACACTGTGCAGCCTTGACCTAATTTTTAACACTGTCTCAGAGTTAAATCCCCTTTTACCAATGCCCGCGTTACCACTTATTTATTACATTTGAATTAGATCACCAGAACCCTCGACTGGATTAATGAGACTCCAAAAGGATGAATGTGCTTTGAGACAAATTAGATTTTGAGAGTATATCCAACGTGATTTCTTTAAACACATAACTCGTAATGTTAGTTATTACTTTACAGTGTGTCCTTAATCACCCCTGATCATATTTCTAGGTTGTGAAGAACCGAGTTAAGTGTCTGTTAACGGCATATCCTGGCAGTAATGTCAGTCCCTCCGTTTGGCTCTATATTTGCGCAATTTAACAACGCACACTCGCGGCTGGCCTGAAATGCCACACTGTTGGAAAAATTCTGAAAATGGCCAAGAACGCAATTCTGTTTGTTTAAAATATGGTCGATCTGGCTACATTTTGTTTAATTGCCGCGGAATTACGGCCTATGTGCTGTCCGGTGGAGAGATAAGTCCGATGCATCTAAGCTTTCATGAATCATATTCTGCTGCTTTAATGTTGGCGTTTCATGTTTACGCCCTGGCTGTCCTTCTGCCAGACCAGCTCTCGTTTTAAATGCCATCAGCAGTTCTGCCGCTAGCTAAAGAGAAGCAGGTGGCGACACGTGGTGCTCCAAAGGTCATAAGTGGAAACATACGATACAGTTTTCCCTACCGCCTGCTTCTCTTCACATAAAGTCCGCTATATCGAATGTGCCACTTTAAAGCAGTGCGGTAAATCTCGCTGTATTAATTACATGACTTCAATGCAGCCGCACACATGATGGCAAAGAGGGCGGGGGGCCAGAAGAAAAACCAGGGAGACGGCAAAATTGTAATCAACTCTTATTAGTTCCGGGGGCGAGTCGTTATGTACGACGGTAATCTTTAATTGTGCGCAACACGATGCAAGATCGGGCCTATGAAACGGGAGGTGGCGGTGTTTGGGGACTTGTAGGTGTGTACATCACGTGACTGTGGTCTGCCTGACCGTCTTCTCCTCTCAGTTTGGTGAGGATATGCAACACAAGCTAAGAAATGGACTTCCGTTACCACCGCAGGCATACGCAGCCAATTTATTACTTTTATTTAATTTCTCCAGAAGTCATTAGAATTGCAGCCCTTGTGAACTCGTCTGTTTCCCTGAGCTGAATCTTGTTAGAACCTGTTGAATGTATATTTTCCTCTTTTTAATTGGCAACAATAATGCAATTTTTTATGTTTGTGTACTGTTGTACTGCCTTCTACCAGAATATGCTTGTCTTTTCATTTTCCCTACATTTCTGACCGTGTCCACTAACAGTTCATATGATATAAAACAGAACAAAAGAACCAATATCATTCATAAGCTTTCAATTATCCTTCATAAGCTTTTTTTTTCTATTTTCTTTTGTCCTGTTAAGAGTATACAGATGTTTTAGAGACAAGTAGCAGTTTAATGTTTTCTTGTTTTATAATTCAAGTTTTGCATCTCTACACTTACAGAAATGTGGGAATATCACACCACATAAACTTGGTTTATGAGTTCAACTTGGTTTTTGCATTGTCTAAAAAATTTACTAAAAGGTTTCAGTTAGCACTCATAATGCCATTGGTCACCCTAAAAACTAAACATTGTATTATCTGTGCAGCCAAATTTTCCCATAATTCTTTATCCTTCCTGGATTCCCATCTCCAAATGCTCATTATAGAGTCCCTGAAGTTACACTTGTTTTTACTAGCTATACATCAGAAGCAGGTACAGAACGCAATGACATGGGTTGGGAAGGTTGCCATCCTGTAGGGCACAGCAGAAAATTCCAGTTTCAGCAGACATACGCAAAGGCTGGCTCTTATTTGCAGATAAAATACAGACATTGGAAATTATGACTCATTGCGGAAACATTTTGGCTACATCTGCTTACATCTGCCTAGGTGTTTATAAGAACCACAATATTGAATATAATGCAGTAAAATGCCGTGGTACACAGACAGCCCAATTAACAGTTTTTACAATTTACATTGGAGTGTTTACTAGATCTTAAATTTATCACATATCAATGTAGTTATTTTTCATGGGAATGCAATTATGAAAAATAGTTGTTGCAATATATGCTGTGTGAAATACAAAATAAATGTTAAAGGATTTAAAGGCCTGTGTGGCTACACCACAATTAAAATATTAAACTGCCAATATGTAGCACAACAAATTGCCATGGGTTGCAGACTTTACACTGTTATGACAATGCAGCATTCTGGCTCTTTCAGAGCTTGGTTTGAAACAGCCAGACGTTACTTCTGATTAGCAAGTGCTTGTTCACACATTCCAACACCAAAAGGGGGCAGATTATCACTTTTTTTAATAAGATGGGTTGAGGAACCCGGGCCATGCCTTTGACATCTTTTTTAAATTAAGTTCCTACAAAATTATTGCATCATAAACATGGTGTCTGGAGGATTCTGATAATCCGCCGTTGTTTGTGTGCCCAGATGCCATATGTCGCTTGGCTGAAGAGTAACTGGGCATATTGGGTTTGCGTCCTTTTTTCACTACGCTAATACCTGCTACAGAGTGCACTGCGGCATTAGGGGACCTGATATATAACCCTGACACATATGCTAAATCTATTTCCTACCATAACCAGTGACCTCTCCAGGCGACCCCTCTGTACTGCTCACTTTACATCAAGACCTTGCTGGAATTACAGTTCCCCCGCCAGAAATGCATTTGCTAACTTGATTTATATCCTGATTACCTATTTCAGTCAGAGTAAGTTAGGCTTCCCTAATGTCCATTCACGTGTGCCTGGAACAGGGAGGCTGTAATTGTTGTTTGAAGACTCAGGCAAATCCATAGTGATGGCCCAGTTACACAGCTCTAATTTACAAGTGGACACTACCCCTTTGGATCAATTGAGCATTAGACTTTAATCGGATTGTACCCTCAGTTTGAAATTAATTGCAATTAATTCAAGAACCTTGTTTTAGCCAGGCATCACGCTGTAAAAGGATTGGCCTATACTAATTGTGTTTTGCTTCATGGTAGCGGACAACTGAAGACAATTTGTGTGATGGAACAGGATTAGTTGCACTCAAACAGGCCACATTTCAAGAGCTGCTAAAGCTACCTTAGCTTAGTGTAAAGCGGATGAGACACAGCCCGTTTGAACAATACGTCAATAACGACTTTTAACGGTAATCCACGTTACACCGAGAAGTACAACATTTAAAAGTGGAAATAAAAATGTTAGTGTCAAGGTGAACGATTTTTTTTTTTGTTTGTTTTTCTGTCTTGGCCCAACTTCTTACAGGGGAATCTGAATATTTGGCACTTTGCAAGGTTTACTGTGACATAATTACAGAAAATGTTCCAATAGAAACTGAGAACACAACACTGTACACTTACCACATGACCTTTTCTGTCCCCTCCAATATCACGTGATATTTTGTAGATTTAATCCTTATTCTTGAATAAAAACCTAATTTATATGAAAACAGGAGGAATTCCAGTATTGAAATGTTGTGCCTCATTGAAAATAAGCAATTCACAATTGGCTTTTTCTCCTTTCCAGATTTGAAAATTTTCCCTTTAACCTCAATCAATAAGATCAAAACATCAACCATTGTTCATTAAGTGGGTACGTGAAACCAGGAAAAGGGCTCAATTCCTCCTAATTTGCCACAAGAACTACAGGCCAAGGTATTGACCCATTCTAAAAGCTTCCTTAAACCTTGACAAATAGCCAGTTTATCGCTTCTTGTTCAAGTGTTCAAGCTGAGCTGTAAGAGTCAGATATTTAAAACATTTAATGTGACTACATAAACACAATGTCACTAACTTTGTTACGTCTTAAATGTGAAGATACTGGCTGAGTACCTCTTAGTTGTTCAATAAAACCATGTATTTATTACCAAGAAAAAAAAATCACAGTAAACAAGCCACCCAAAACCAAAATATAACCTGGTTCTAAGTGCGTACACTGATACTTATGCACACATACAGAGTTTTAAATTCTAATGCTCGTTATTTTATGCACATGTAAACAGGTGTACAGTTTAAAAAACCAGATAACAATTATCACATTGATTTACAATCAATAACTCGTGAATGTACTTTATAGCATTTGTACAAAGTTTTACACTGTGTTTTATATAGTTGTTAAAATGTCCTTGCAAGCTACATAAATACAGAAAAATCTGAAATATTCATAATTTCATCCATTCATTTTCAGGTCACTAAAGGCCTGGTTTACCACACTAGAAAGTTAAATGGATCTGTATATATTTTTTATTTTTCTATGTCTGATTAGTTGCAAACAAAAAAAAAAAATTGTTCCCATACATGCTTACCAACATTAGGACTACATGAGCAACAAAAGTCCTAATGTTGTTTTATGAGCTTTACAATTTGAGATTTACATCTACAATCTGACAATAAATGCACATTTGAATGAAATGTATGGAAACAAGTGGTGTGAGTATATATTACATAATATATATTACAACAAGGGAGGCTCAAATGATAGATGTCTGAGGAATTTCACCTTTTATACAAAATTTCCCATATGAATTTTCATGCTTCACAATTCATTATCGTTGTGAGTAACAGCAGCGTCTCAGCAAAATATGAATACTGAGAAAGGAAGAGGAAGGGCAGTTTTACAACATAATTCATGTGTCTAGCCTCCTTGGATGAATTCCTCAGTTTGGTGGAGAAACACATTAGTTTGGAATGTGCACCTATTACAGGAACTTCCATAAGAATGCTGTGGGCACACTGACACACAGTGGAGAATGGCAGTAATGACAGGAATGTCCATGAAGATTCCGGAACGCTTACTGTGAGAGGTCAGGCTATGAGCTCTGAAAGCTGAGACAGGAATAATCGGTGCCCACAACACATAGGCTGCAATCCCAGGGCAAAGAGGCAGAAGGCTTGTTTGGATGACAGCGTTACAGCGTGCATTAAATGTATCATTCTGTCTCTCATCAGTCTATTGATGGATTTCCACTCGCCTGTTTGTGGTCTCCAGCTGGAAGCCAAACCTCACATCCGTCAGATAGAAATAAAGACTTCTCCTCTGAGAGCCTTCACTGTAGGGTTCCTGAGGAGATGGAACGCGCCAGTGACACTCACCAGTGCTTCCCAGGAAAAGCCAGAATTTTACGAGGAGAAGACAGAAGAGGATTGAGTTGCGCTGACACTGGATTCCCATGGATGCTTCGGCAGAAGACCCGCCATCTGCCTGGTAGACGCACGAGAAGGAAACAAAAAAGGCAGCAGAAAGACAGGAAGGCCAGTACACACATGCGGGATTCAGTGTGTGGTAGTGCTGCAGGACCAGCCAACCACTGTTTAGCTCTCTGTGGCAACATGTTCCCTGTCTGATGACAAGCACTTTATACTGTATAACCAAGTTATACAAACACTGGAAACACATCCTTCAGAATGTATTCTATTTCTTTTATATAGCACCTCCCAAAAAAAGTTTCCACAAGTAATTTAGCAAAAGTGTAGAATAATGCAAGGTACTGCAATTTACCTCCAACAATGTTTCCTTCCTGGATTAAGTACAGAAGCCAATTATTGTAATTAATTATCTTACTTGTGAGCTGCATTTCAGGATGTGCCAAATGAAGTGTTAAGTACGTATCATGTTTAATTTGATGCATGATCCCCTCGCCTCCTTCCAGCTGAAGCAGCTGGTAATCCAGCGAAGGCTGTAACCGTGCAGTCTGTCCTAGGAATGTATAATACCACTCAGAGCAAGACGGCGCACTAATCCATCGCGAGCACAGAGGAGGACGCTGACAGCTACACACACGACTCCGGGTCGGCGCCAGGCCCACTCGTCGCACCGCTGGCGGAAACTGGAGAGGCCGGGGGGAAAACTAGCAGAAACGAGGAAGGAAACGTGGAAAACTCCGGCGCCACGCTCCATGAGCTGTACTTTGCATGCCCGAAAATAAATCAGAAACGTTGTGTTAAAGAATGTTGACGTTTCCAAAGATGAGACCAATCAGGAAAGAACTTACTAATGTACAGAAGTGACTACGGTATTAAACATAGAGGAACTTTTCGTATGTAAAAACACTACACCTATCATCTGAACTAAGTCTATTTGAAGCATTTCATTCTTGCTTTACGCATTTCACAGCTTAAATCTGTTCAGGGGTTTAAAAGTTCGTGTACGGGGGGTTCGAATTTTGGCAAACAGTCAGCGTTATTTTAAATTCTCAGTGGGACAGGCCAGTTTGCTTCCGTGCTGATTATGCTAAAGAAATTTTAAATATATTAGTTGCCTTTATATTGCGGTGTACGTACATACTGGCCTGCATGAATTCAGTGACCTTGTAAAGAACTCTAGTAACCGCCTACTTAATTTAATTTTAGTCCCAGCATTCCGATCTGTGTTCCGCTGGCTCTTGCAATGTGACCTCTAATTACCATCTAGTTTGGGCTGCAGCAGTTGGTGTCCAGTTTATGAGATTTGCTCACATGCTGTGCTTTCCCCGGTTAAATTGTAAGTGTTGGCAGGGCCCATAATGGTCATGCTCTGATCTCAGCCCTGCTTTGTGTCCCAGCATGTCCAGATTTTTTCTAAACCTGGTAATAATGTGCAGGTAGCGTTTATCTCCAGCAGACCTGTACTTGCACAAGACTTCCTCATTACTGAACTGGGAAAGTAATATTGAAGCGGTTTGTGTTGCGCGAGCTTGGAAACTTGAAGGGAACGTCAAGAAGAAAACTTCTGTGCTTATTTTTGACAGAACTGATAAATACCAAAATCCAGTGTTAATGGGGATTTTTCAGACACCGTCTGGCTATGTTCCAGCAAATAGCTTGTCAGAAATACATGTTACACTATAAGCTGTGACGATTTATTAAGTGGTTTTAATTGGATCAGTCTTTAATCTCTGCTTTCCCTATTTTTCTTCATATTAATTTATGGCCCAATTACAAAGCTTGGACAAGCTCAGACTTATGGCAAGACACAAATTATCAGTCATTTGGTGCAAAATGACATAGCGTAATTGAATATCAGTCCCAGATCAATATTTTGGAGCCCCAAAAGGTTACAACAAGCATGACACCAATCTAGGTTGAATAAATATTATACAGTCAATGTCAGACTAGACCAAGCAGCCAGCTCCCATTCATTACACTCCTCCTGGTGAAGCGCCAAAGCAGGCTGTCCTAAAACTGCTTTTGCATTCCTGTTTTTGAGACTTTTTGGGCAGCTAAAATGAATGAGCTCATGACGCATGTACAATTTTTTTGATCTTGATCATATACATATGAGGTTTACAGGTATAAAGTAGAAAATAACTGTTCGAGAGTTTGAATTAATTGTGCCGTGTCTGTGATGGTCTGTTGTGCTACCAAGGTTCTGGTTTAACCAAGACATATAGCAGCTCACTAAGATCTTGACCAGCCACTCCTTTGAAGGCTGAAAGAAATGTGCAGGCCTTTGAAAGACCGATAGCAGTGTCCAGTGTGCCTCTCAGGTTACAATCATCACAGCGTGACAAGGGAGGCGGCAAACGCCAGGTCGTCCGCTCAAGCCCGCACGTCTTACCTGCTGCCATCTTCTATCCTTTACATCCAACCCATAAAAATTATCCCAGCTTGTGGAGGGCAAGCATTAGCATTTGCATTTTATAGCAGTCATAGAGATTTAGAGCAAGGGATATATCAGCAGTGAGCAGACAGAATTAGTTAACAATGCATTATCTGCCTTTTATGGCAGCTATAACTCTTTCCCACCAGCCAGACGAGGAAAGGCAGTGGGAGGGGGGGCTATCTGAATTTTAGTCTTGCCTTTCTGTCGACGCAGCCTTGATCGTCCCTCTGGTCTGGCACACTCGGGTGCAGGAAGAGGAAGAGGATGCTGAACACTTTACCATACGTTAATGTTAACGGTGACCCAAACCAAGTGCGGTGTCCGAGAGTGGCAAGCACTGCAGAGGCGCTTTAGCGACAGAGAGAGAAAGCGCTGAACTGGAGCCACATTAACCATCAGCATTTTGAACGCTAAAACAATCATAACAACGCCGCAGCATTGATACGGGGCCTTACGCGACCGCACAATGGCCTAACCATCGAAATATGACTACTCAGCACCGGGGTTTTTTCGTTTAAAACCCGAGATGCAATGTACGTCTGCTGTCCATGTGTACTCGTATTTACATTAATCTTTAATGTAACTCGCTTTTTACTCTATGCTGTACTGTAAACGTCCCATGTAAAAAAATTAAGCCTGTTCATAAATGATGCATTTGTAATTGTTGGACACAGGAAGGTTGCATATTGATTATGATTTTGTTTTGTTGTTTTTAAGCAACCTGCATAATGAAATGCAGGCCTCGACGCTGGAGAGGAAACGGTTTACAATAACAGGTCAAGGTCCCTTTCCCACGTACTCCGTCGGAGTTATACACGTGTGGCCTTACGTGTACACTTAAGAACAGGCATTTAATCAGAAACGAAACGGTAAGTTTTCAGCATGTGCACACATGATTATTACTATCTTTAAGTAAGGATAGGGGTGGTTTGCCGAAGAAAAAAAAAACTTTATGCGATGGCATATTTGAAACAACAACTCTGGAATGAATCTGCAACAGTACGTGTGGAATGGACCCTGTTTGCATACGATCGAGGAGAAACTAAAACAGCGCCTTTGCAATAACTCAGTAAACCTAATAAACGGCCATGTGCAATAAAAGATATACCTTATCCATCTGCATTTAAAGCATGTTCTAAATTATCAGTTTCCCGTCAGTGGTTACTCTGGTTAATTTAAAAAGTTAAAATATCTTGCACATTGTTTCAAAGCATTTGCAGTCATTACGTAATCATTTTACCATATACATGACGACCGCTATAAATTTTTAGGTTGTCGCTTCTTGCAGCGCAGAGATTACTCGCCGTTAAACTGCTCCATGCCCGTGTTATTTTACCCTTCTGTATTTTTATATACGAGACTGTTCGGCGTGTTCTCGCTCCCTGGGCCTTAGTCTAGCAGCGCCGCCAAACTTCTGATGGGATTTAGAGTAACGATTAAAGGCGCCGTTATACTTTTTCCATTGCACCTGCTGTGCTGAGAGTGACGTTTACAGTAGGAGTTGATCATAAATACATGGCGGGAAGTGGAAGGACTGTTGAACTTCGTCTTTTCCACATGATTTAGAGCTATGTCGCAGTGTGAACGTTCAGCCTTTCCCAGCTCATGTGTTTCAGGCATATTGGCATATACTCTCCTTAGTTTTTCTGCTGTGTGTATGTGGGGTGGTGGAGCAGAAGCAAACCTTGCAGGGACGATGGGTCTAATTTCCTCTATGAGCTCAGAGTGCCTTCCGCCAACATGTCTATTCAGACGGTTTACCTTTCTGCCAAATTTCAGCATTATTTGTACTGCCCGTATTCACAATAGTTTAAAACAAGTTGGCTGCTACCCCAAATTATACATCTGGCGTGTCTACCACACACCTTATGTCACGTTACCATAGTTACGCTCTCAACAACCAAATAACAAACTGCAGCTTCGGGTTGCTTGCAAACAGTGACCCCTGGGGAGTACTATTTTGTCACTCACTGCAGAGGCTGGAGAATAAAATGTACTCTCAGCCTGCTAACGGACAAGTGAGAGAACTGCGTATGCTGAGACGGGCTGAGGGAGGGGAGCACACTTGTACCGGGGAAGAAGGAGGAATAAGCTCTGAGCACCAGTCCAGAATTGAAGCTGGTTTTTCCTGGCCCAGCAAACTGTCTTTTATTTGCTTGGGCCAGCCAGCTTTCAGAACTCTGAACTGTACTGTGGAAGGTGAAACACGTTCTGACCATTGCTGTACATGTTAAACCCACAGCTAACTATAATTAATGCTGCTGTACATGCCAGTGTACCTCTGGAATTCAGCTATGGGTCTGCTACTGTTTCTGTTATATATTAACTCCTTTTTGCAATCCTTCTCTGCCCACATGTCTACCTGGCGCCCAACTGGGCACCAGCTAAGCAGGATGCCTTGTTAGAGATGCAAAGCAGCAACTCAAAATTTCACTTCAATAGTAAACAAAAAAAAAAACAGTTAAACAATGCATAAATCAGTCCAGTTACAATTTAACAGAATACAAAATGGTATGGAGGATGTACATTATCTCAGTTAGGCTGTCAGTTGTTTTCATGTGGACTTTGCATGCAGCTGGATGGCTATAAAACCAAGAATAAATTAACAGCAGCTGCATTTGTTATACACAAATCATACTGTCAGCTGCACCACTGGGCAGGACTGCATTCTCACAGAAATTTGTCTTGGAAATGTACACAGGTCTTCTGTTAGGATACGTGAGGTTTGTTTATATTACAAATTGTAGGTGCATCACCTGCAAAGGCTATGGATTCAGCTGATTCACCTGCAGTGCACACATACACATACAATCTGCTGACAGCAACCTCAAAGTGATTGCTCAGGTTAGTGTAAGAACATCAAAACAGCTATGAAAATATGGAAGACTTAATCATAACTGTTACTGTACAAGAACCAAGCAGTTATTAAAAGACAGTTAAATCAATCAGCGTGTTTTAACTGTGGGCAGTTGTTAAATTTAACAAACTCAGGTGAAGTAATGCACAAAAGGCTAATTAGTTAAATATATAACCATCAAGGTACTACAATCACGAAAGATTTCAAGACTCCTTGGATAGATGAACTTTTAATTCAGAACAATTACCCTTTGCTACTGCCGTGTACTGTACTGTATTTGAAACTGAATCACCGTTTCCTTTTACTTTGTATTCATACCAGAGCGCCCTCTGCCGGTTACAAGCAGTTGATGTTTGCAGAGACGCTGCCGATGTGCCCGGACTTCAAATATGCAGTAGCTCCAGCGCAAAAACATACGTTTGCGTTAGAAGATCCTGAATGGCCAGGCAGCAGAATCTGCCCATTTCCCCCTACCGCAAACATCTTTGCACCAACTATAGCAGCTGCAAAGGTGTCCAGTTAAACACCAGACGTTAATCACTGCAAATTTTTGTAGACTTGTTTAGCTAGCGTTCGCTTTTGTCCAGGTACTTGCGAAACGGGGCAGCTACGGTACTGCTCGTAATATTACATACCTAGAAGAAATGTTCCTTTTCGATGTTTCATGTGATCAGTCGTTTTTTTTTTCTTCTTCAAGAATTTTGTAGACCTTAACAATTCCATCAGGCTGCACTTACCAGCAGACACTGTATTGATAACTAGTGCTCCACTGGCCAAGAATGAAACCTTTGTGGACCGCGGAGTAGTGCACGTCGCGGCAATGTATGTCTTTTACAGTCTGTTCCATATTCAGGTGCCACACTTGTTCTAAAACTTACTTCAGTTCATCTATGATCACGCTTAAGAATTGATACATAATATTTTTTCAGTTCTTGTTTAAATTGTTTTACTTGGTAAATTAGAATTTGCCATATTGTGCACTGCAACTAAAATTTCCAACAAGCAGAAAAGAAAAATACACACACGCTACGATGATGTTAAAAATTGTCTTTACTACAATTACAGGATAACATACAAAATCAAAAAAATATGAAAAACCTTTACATGTACTGTTTCTACGACATATAACAAATGTGCACCTTTTAGAATTAGTCCAACAGTAAAAACAACAGGTGCTTAGGATGACTTCAACAATGAGTGACATTATTGGAAATCCAACTTGCAGAAAAAAGGGGGGTGTTAACCCACAAGAGACAGGGACTGGAACCTCCACGGCTTTTGCACTTCTGTTCCGTAAGGATTAAATCCCGTTTATCAAAGCTTAAGGGAAAGGAACTGAAATGGGGAGGGTAAAAAAGGAGCCGGCGCGAGTCAGACTCCAGCGGAAAACGAACCCGTTGTGTTTTATGGAGACAAGACCTGTCACGTAACTGGAGGAAAGGTCTTCATTTTCACACTCCTATTACATCTATAACAGCGTGTCGATAGACAGATCCACTCCATTTTACATTAACAGCTTCTTTTATCACTTTAAGGGAAAAGCAAGAAAACAAACAAGTCTGTGGCACCAATGATGTGGCCAAACTTCAAAAATGTCAAAATTCTTTGACGCAATCCCACGTATTTATGCAATTTACCAGTTCACAGTATTATATCTACAATGTGGATAATTATGATAAAACAATTTAAGTTCTAGCAATAGTTATTTTGTATGTATACAGTGCTGCATGCAAGTACTGGACTTCCACAACATTACAACTCTAAAAACTTGAAAATGTATTCTGTAGTCTTTTGTCTGTGAAGGAACATGATTTAATGTCCACTGGGAACGTTGCAAAAACTGTCATAAAAATCAATATTTTCTACATAAATGTGCATGAGAGAAAAATGAGACAGTAACCATTTTAGTACATAAAATACTATTAGTTGTGGACAAGAGAAATTATTCTGCATAAAAGCGTAATGGGGTAAATGGGTGATTAGTCATCTGCAGTGACAACTGTTTGTCAGAGGTAGAACTGGGGTGAATTTAAAACAGTGAAAATATTTTTGTCCTGCAAAGCTTTATCAGAACAAATTGGTAATACCGTCACATTGTTGCAGAAGATAAACCTATTTTGGGAGTCAAAAGATTTCACAATCCACCCAGAAAACTGCTCAATTTCAGTTAATATAATGTTCTATTAAAATTTTTAAATTTGCATGTATTACGCCCCTCCTATTACTGCATCATACAATGCTGACATTTAAATTTCAGTACACATATAAAAATGACCCTGGAATATCTCCTCTGACACGTGCCCGACTGTAGGAGGGATACAGTCAGCAGTGTCAAACATTGTTGCTTCGCTTTCAAGACTGACTCTCTCACTCAGACACACACAAACACGTCACACTTGAGATTGAAAAAACAATCAGCTGTTCCCCCATGGCCCCCCCATTTCTCAGGACCCCCCTGCCCCCTGTGGGGGACACACTGAGCTCCAATAATGGGGTCTCATTCTCCTCTGCACTCCTAGCTGCTTACACTGTAAGTTCGTGCAGGCGGCCATCACACACTTGTGGCCCCCTTCTCCTTCTCGCCGTCTTCGTGCCATGTGAGGCGCTCCTCATAGAATGCAATGACGATCTGTGGGCATTTTTTGTTCGCCTCTTTGGCCAGCACAAGGTCGGCTTCATCCGAGTCCTTCCTGCAGACAGGACGATACCACGGGAAGGAAGAGAGATGCATGTCCGTTTGCTGACGTGCACACGCTTCCCCTCCCCCTGTCCCCGTGACAACATCCTCAGGACCCGCAGTCTAATGTACGTGGGAATTTTCTCCATCCACCCACAGGTCACAGCAGAACATGTACATGCAAACACACACACACAAACAAACACTCACCACTTCATGAGGAACATCAAGTCCCCGCATGAGTCTGTGGCACCGATGATTTTTTCTGGTTGCAGGCCTCTCTCGAACCCTCGTGCAATCAGGGCATTGTCCTGCAAAGCGTTTGAAAGCTAGACTTTACTGCTGAAGGACTCATCTACATATCAGATGGAAAGAAATCGAAGCGTCACCTTCACCTGAATAGATCACACAACAAACAAACACCAATTACACGCTTCTTTAAATCTGCAGTGCTATGGCCTTGCAGGTCTGCTCACCTCCTTCTTCTTCTTTGGTTTGGCACCCTCTTCCTGCTCCTCAGTGGAGCTCTTCCTCTTGGAGGCGGTGCTCTCCTTGGGCCTTGCCCCTGACTGGCTCGCTCCTTTTGGCCGGCTCTCCGCACTGCTACTCTTATTGTAGGTCTTCATAAACTCTGAAATTAGGTCAGGGCAGTCCAGATTCTTCTCTGGCTCCCATGTATTGTGCTCACTGTGGAGAGAGATGACATTAGAGAACAAGTTCAACAGCCAAAACTCATTCTGCATGCATTAGTAGTTCCCTCTATAGCTGTGCTGTGCATAAAGTAGAAACTACAGTCAGGACTACAATGAACTAGCTCCAATTTTTTATGATTTCTGCACCTTAAATAAAAATAAATAAATATAAAAAAGGAAAAAGTTGCAGGTTAAAAGGTCTTCAAAAACAGCAGTTAAGGCATGGAACACGATGTATGGGATGTGAGGAATGGTAGGTACTAGTAACATTCCTTAAATGGATGTTCATGTACAAATAATGGAACTGTCACACTAGATTGCAGCACTTTAACATTATGGATACCAACATAAAGTTCATTTCAAGTCTGCATTTAGACTGCATGTAAAACTAACTGCTCACTTCAGATAGTAGTGACAATTACTGGTTTTCTACACAACCTATGTAACACAACAATGAAACTTGTAGCTAAGAACGTGACAGGTCAATTCTTCTACCAGCTGACTGCACTGCACACTGCTTTTAAACATTTGATGGGAAAACACCCTCTTTTATTTGTGGATAACATGCAAGGCATGCTCACTCAGAAAATCCTTTCCACTTGAGTAAGTATTCCACACGGCCCTTGACAATCCTCCGATCCAGGACTTTCTCAACCACGTATTCTTCCTCATCTGAAGACTCTTCTTCCCGTGTTTGGGACTTCTTTCCCATTGCTTGCACAGCGGTGACACAAATGTAACAAAACATGGGATCGTCAAACTATTAAAGTGCAAATTTGTATCAGAAGAACTTTTCCAGGAACAAAATAAAAGACTTGTGCAAAAAAGAAAAACCCCAAAAAATGTCAATGACATGATTATATATTAATTACCTCAAATAGGAGACAGTTAGCACAGAATCACGCCTTATAGTAGCACCTAACACTCCTATCGTCCTTTGCTTTCCAGACAGTTCCAGGTATTTGTTGTTCTGAAAAATTATGAAAAAGAAGAAATGCTGAGGCTTCATGTTAACAAATCTGTAAATAAAGGACACCATGGAACCCTTTGACACATGTCGAACTAAAGGCATCATAAACTGAGCACCTGTTCTTAACAGAAATTATGCTCGCAGACTGATTTGGGTTCTGCCCCTCCCCCTTATGAACAAGGATGATCTGCATTCCACAAGCAGACCCGACCATGTGCCGCGCATCCGCAACACTTCGCTTTTGTCCAATTCCATTTTAATCTTTAACAAAATTGGATACAAGCTGCACAGCTATTTATACAGAAACAGAAAACAGCACGGCAGGAACGTTTAAAAAAAACGTACTTGATGCACAATTAGGCAAGCAGTAAACCTTTTCGTCCTCTGTTACACCTTATCCAGTCACATAATGACTTGGATGCACAAGTGTAAAGTTAAACGCAATAAAACATACAACGTAAATGCAATATTACGATTAACACTTTACAGCATATAATTGCATTTATAGCGGTACAAAATTCTTGTCCGTTAATGATAATCTTTAATAAAGACAACCAAAGTTTAAGTGAAATCGTAACACACGTGATCATGGAAAATTATCTAATGCATTTTGTGCACCAAAGATAAAAACTCCAACATGACAAATCCATTGGGCCATAATAATGATATAAATAAATAAACTAACAAAAAAATATCAACACAAACACACATGCCTGCAATGCAATCTTACTTACAGGAAATCCCTCCTCCTGACTTCTCGATGATTAGTGAATCCCCAATTGTAAAATATTATATGCGTCATGTCGTAAATATCAAACAGCTGATTTGTCTTCGGGCCTGCCAATCAACAATCTTTCGCGAAATTACCCACCTATTTCATCCATTTCAGATTGTCTCTTTTTAAGTGTATCGCAGGTTTAGCTTGTCTAGCTATCCATCGAACGTTTACTGATACATTGTATCCCATGAGACTGCCAGGAGCAATTGAAAGGTATCACACAAAATTATGTAGTACATTAAATGTCAGAAAGGTGAATGGCCGTGCACCAAACTAATAAGAAACAAAACACAACTTACCAAAAACGTACCGTCTCCAACCCACGTCTTAGTCTATTTTCTCTATGTATTATGTCCCTTCTTCTAGACTGCCTGCTGGACACCTCTTTCTGCACTCCTGACTGCGCAGGGACGCACGCGCCAAAACGCAGAATGGCGGGTCACGTTCGCGCACGCGTACATCCTTTCCGTGATCCTAGAATATCAGCGTCTTTCATACTGTTCGTACTGGAAGTGTGTTAGAATATGGTAAACAACCCATTCGAATCATGCGTTATTTCATACCAATACATTATGGTGTTGTACGGTGTTATTTTTGGACAACACCGGTGTTTTTAAGGGAAGAACGATGCCCCTTAACAAACACGAAATCTTTCAGTAATACATAACGGGTAAGTTGCAACAATTGTGTCATCCTCACTTGTAAGTAGAGTTGCAATTGTTACAATGAGTGGTATTGGACTTCAGGTTTGTAAAGCGTAATGTTATTGGTTGCGAAAAGCCGAAAGGTCCAATCGGTTTGTAGGGAAAAAAAAGTGTGCGCCATCATGTGTCGAACAAGTAACCAATCGGTGTGGTGAAGACGTAGGCCTTGTTATTTGAGGTATAATAGTAACCGAAAGGTCTCACAATTGGTTTGATCTTGTTATCCTGGAGTGCGGTGTAATAAACGATAAAAACTACAGTATGTCGAAGGAAGTAAGTGTTTTTAATACAATTTAAATGATTACACGTGATACGTTAGGCTCGAAAAATAATGTATTATTATCATTTAAAATCTGATTATTTTTTAAAACGATATGTTACCAATTGCAGTGTTAATAGTCAGTACTATGTTAATACGTTAAAGCGTTCTATTTCTGACAATTAAGCATGCTGCAATTTCTGTTATCTATTTTGTGGTTAAGTTGTGTATTAATGGACTTCATGGTACGCATAGATCCGCCATTTTGAAGGCTTGTTGCTGGCCACCTACTCACTTGGGAGAATATATATTCGTTTCAACTCTGACTGATCCATGTTTTTTTTTTTACATGTCAGTTTTGAAATTAAATTGTTTTCCAGTGTCTGCACGTGTACATTGGATAATGTTTTACCGAATGGCTACAGAGTTGGTCTTTGTTTCGTTAAAGATTGCTCAAACATGGCGACGATTCGCCTAATTATTCTCCCTCCTCCCATTCCTATGCTTCCGTCATTTTACGGTTAACTATTCGGCTTTTTTACCGTTGTGCTTTATTTTCATTTAGTCTAGACCGCGATTACAGTTGATATATTCATTTGTTTAAAAACTTAATAGTGGCACACATTGCGTTATTCTTGTTGAAGTCGTGTTTGGTTTGCATCACTCAGAACGCTTATTTGCAAACAGTATTTTATGTATGACATTTTTGTAGCATACCATTTAGTGTGAAACACTTACTTGGCTACAACGATGTGTAGTTTATGGTTTTTAAGATATAGACTGAGTCCGCATTGTCTTTTAATGGGTGCCTTGTGGACGAGCACTAACAAAACGGCGTTTCTGCGCAGGCGCCTCGGGAACCGGAGCAGCTGCGCAAGCTGTTCATAGGAGGCCTCAGCTTCGAGACCACAGATGAGAGCCTGCGTGAACATTTCGAGCAGTGGGGGACGCTGACAGACTGTGTGGTGAGCATTAGCTTTAGAATTAACCCTTTCGTGCATGAATTATAAATGCCAATCGGGATTTTTTTTCCCCTCAGTATATTTATTACTCTTAATGCATGAAAAGACTGAACTTTTTTTGAACATGTGAATTACTCCTTGAAAAGGAGTAATTCACATGTTCACTGGGGACAACTGCATTTTTAATTTTAATGTACTTTATTAATACCAGAGGTAAATTTACTTAAATATCCATTGATCCATCAGGCCACTGCATGCGACTGACTGACCACTGTGCGTGAAAGGATTAAGCAATGAAATGTAGTTTGTAACACCACGATTATAGCTTCTTGATAAATTTTATTATTTTTTTTTTTTTTTATAGGTGATGAGAGATCCTAACACAAAGCGGTCGAGAGGGTTTGGGTTTGTAACATATTCTTCGGTGGATGAAGTCGATGCGGCTATGCAGGCTCGACCTCACAAGGTTGATGGCAGGGTTGTGGAGCCAAAGAGGGCCGTCTCAAGGGAGGTGAGGCATATGTCTGCAGCTAGAGAAGTGTGCATTAAACATGTACTCGTTTGTGAATGTTCATTACTCATGATGATTTGTGTGCCTTGGTAGGACTCTTGCCGGCCAGGTGCTCACATGACTGTGAAAAAGATCTTTGTTGGCGGAATCAAGGAAGATACGGAAGAACACCACCTGCGGGACTATTTTGATAAATTTGGCAAAATTGAGGTGATAGAAATCATGACTGACAGATCCAGTGGCAAGAAAAGGGGCTTTGCCTTTGTCACTTTTGATGACCATGATGCAGTGGACAGGATTGTCAGTAAGTGTGTGTTTGTGTAGTCACTTCTCACATTTTATCTGTGAATGTAGCTGGGTGCTTCTATTAACCTTTTTTCTTTCTGAAATTTCTGTAGTTTCCAGTTTTTTCTTTAAACTAATTTTAAACTTTGGTCAGGTCAGTTAAAATAGAACTGTGTTTAAAAATGTCCTGTTGAAAATTAGGCTGACCTTACTGTTACTTTTCTCCTACAGTCCAAAAGTACCATACTGTAAATGGACACAACTGTGAAGTGAGAAAAGCTCTTTCTAAACAAGAAATGACAAGTGCAGGAATGAATATGAGGGGTAAGCAGAAGTGAATGTGATAGAAAGCTTATGGTAAATAACAAGCTCATAAGCCGTTTATGGTTTTTTAAAGAACCATTACTTGTATTACTGTGTGTACTTTAGAGACCGCTTTTTAATAGAGTCTTTCTGCTCAGGACGGGGAGGTGGCGGAGCTGGAAATTTCAGCAGAGGCGGTGGATATGGAGGTGATTTTGACCATCTGTCCGGAGCCAGCCTTGCATCAACTCCTCAGTTGACTGGAGTGCGTGATCTTGATTTTAATGTTTCATCCTAGGTGGTTTTGGAGGAGGAAGAGGTGGAAATGGTTATGGAGGAGGAGATGGATACAATGGATTTGGGGGAGATGGTAAGTTCAAGAGAGACTTCTTTTGACCCCCCCCCCCAAAAAAAAAAATGTAAAGCATTTCATTGTTTGCTGTCCTCAGAATATGATGCAGCATGTTTCATAGGTGTGAGCTGTAGAAACTATCAGTTTCAAATGCATGAACAGTAGCTGCAAGATTTTATTTTCTTGACAAGTCCTTGAGACACTGGAAAAGGATGTTATGTTATGTGCTGGGATCAGTTTTTGCGCCAAGATGCGTATTTTTAAAATTGTGATTATAGATAAGTTTGTCATGATACAGTACTTGGTCTGTCCTTAGGTGGATACAGTGGAGGCCCTGGCTATGGGGGGAACCGTGGATATGGTGGGGGTCAGGGATACGGCAACCAAGGAGGATATGGAGGATATGACAACTACAACAACGGAGGCGGCGGCGGTGGCGGCAACTTCGGAAGTGGTGTGTTTGGGCAGCACGAAGAGCGTCAGTCTCAGTTTCCTCTGCGTGTCGTAATTTTAATGTTGATAGTCCTGAATACATTCTGCAATGCATCATGGGATGCATGTTAAGATCCAGTTTTATTTTTCAGGCAACTTTGGAGGAGGCGGTAACTACAATGATTTCGGCAGTTACAACAACCAGTCATCTTCCAATTATGGTCCAATGAAAGGAAGTAACTTTGGCGGACGGAACAGTGGGGGCCCCTATGGTGGTAAGTGGTCCCTCATTCAGATCTCGTCTGATTTTGGGCTACTGCTTAAGCTTTGGTTCTATTATTGTACTTGTAGGTGTGATTTTTAGTAAGTGAAACTGATGCCTGTTATGGTAATTGTAGGTGGGTATGGTGGTGGATCTGGCAGTGGTGGCAGTGGCTATGGAGGAGGTTCTGGTGGCCGGCGGTTCTAGTTAAAGGTAAATGCGGAGTTGCCATGTTTTCTTTTTTTCCCTTGTCTCCAGTGCTTTTATGTAGTTTGATTGACAGTTACTCAGACCATAAGACCTTGCGTAGACCCATAAGACTCTTATGAGAGTTGATTCAAGGGACATGAACAGAATTTTTATGCTTATTCTGTGCTGTATTGGGTGTTTTTACAGTAGTGAACACAGGGACCCAGGGGCAAACCTTCATTTTTCTCCCACATATCTGAATTGAAATCTTGAATAATTTAGATCAAATTTTGACAAGTTGATTCATCTTCCACAAAGAAAATCGTCTGAAAACGTGAAGGCTTGCTTCTGGACTCATTTTTTTTAATCCTGAAATGTAGCATTTCTTCATGAGGACAGTGCACAGTTTAACAATGTTGTTCCATATTGTTCAACAGGAATCAGTACTTAGGAGAGGAGAGCCAGAGAAATGACAGGGAAGCTGCAGGTTTACACCATATATCTGCTCAGCCAAGCACAGTTGTGGCAGGTTACAGCTGCGACACGAAGAGAAGTGTTCTTGTAATTTAGAGAAGAAAAATCATGTGGAGGGGAGGGGCGGGGATCTTTTTAATGAAGCCGGGGTTTGTTCTGTAGCTACTCTATTGTGTCTGTGTGTCGTGTAAAACATTCCCGGGGTTTTGTGTAGTTTTTTTTTTTAATGCCCTTCTGGTGTTTTTAATGTAACTGAAAAATCAAGTGTGAAATAAACCATCTTTCAGTTTTTTTACATTGTGCATTTAATTATTTAAACTAGGTTGAAGTTTAAGGCATGGTGCAGGTGTTCCCCTCCCTCATACTACTTATGTGGCTAAAATTAGTTTTAAACTCTACGATTGTTGCATATTGTTTTGCAGCACATATTTGTGACTTCATTTGTAGTAATAGATTTATGGAACTGTAAGGTAATTTTGGAAATTAAGATTCCATTTCAGTGGTGTCACTAAGGTCTCAGCACTTATTCGTGTTTAGCTTCTGCTCTTTTAAATGATAAGTGCTTGGGACTTGACAAGGGGATTGGGTCAGTCTAGCACCGTATGGATTGGTCAACGTGGCACAACACAGGATGAGGCTGCTATAGCCTTTGGACCTGCGGGGGGGGGGGCCGCCGCCGCCGGGGGGGGGGGGGGGGGGGGGGGGGGGGGGGGGGGTGGGGGGTGGGGGGGGGGGGCGGGGGGTGGGGGGGCCGCACGGGGGG
>JABJVR010000071.1:877582-896415 GCA_025773905.1 Chitala chitala
TTTTTTGCATTTAATGTTGCCTTTTTTTTTTCTAACATTTTGGTGGTAAGGTTTTAAAATTTCATACCTTTTTTTTTTTTTTTTTTTTTTCTTTTTTTTCTTTTTAAACTTGCCTGAGCTTGTAAAAATTGACTTTGTGTAAATCCTCTGTTCTCAGAAGCCTGAAGAATGGGTCACAGTGACGAAATCAACACTTGGACTCCACACTTCCAAGTGTTTGATTCTCCTCTGTTCCAATCGAGGTATGGAGTGGCTGAACTTGTATAGCATTTTTCAAGACACCCAGACTGCTTTACAGTGGAATAAGTTGCACCAGAAAGCTCACCACACTCCAACTATACGTGAGGAGGAGAGAGTGATAACAGCTAATTTACACATGGGGATTATTAGGAGACAATGATTGATCAAATCCATTGAAATCTACCCTGGACACTGAGGAGCACCTCTACTGTTTGCCAAAGGTGTTGCAATAGGACAGGCAAGGCAGCCAATTGCCTTGTGCCCCAAGCTGAGATGGGGGCCTTTGAGGGCAGTCGAAGGACGGTGCCACTTTACAGTACAGTGTGCCCATCATTGTACGGGGGTGTTAAAACCAACACAGACTGCAGGGTAAGCACCCCTTGTTTCTCCCTTTAATAAAACTCCCTGCAGCAACTATAGCTGTCCCAGGCTATCTCCCATCCAGGTACTGTTTATCTTAGCTTTCATGGGTTAGCACAGAAGATGAATGGAGAAGTTTGGATAACTGCGTTAAGGTGACAGCAGCTTGTGTACTGATTTGGTCTCCCTCTCTTTTCAGGACTGGACACAACGAGGGAGGATTCACTGAACTGGCTGCTGGGCAGCTTTTAATTTTTAAATAAAGCTTTTTTTAAAAAAAAAAACTTGGTTTTCTTAATCACTTTTTTGGGACTCATCTTTACCATAATACCAAGTTATACTGAAATTATATCAAGCTGCGTTTTCATCGCAAACAGTACTGCTGCTGATACAACTCATGAGTCAATTAGAAGTTTGTTAAATGGGGTATCACGACTGACTAAATCTGAGCTAAAATTTTAATCTATGCTTGTGAGGAAGTCGGTAGCTGATTGCGTTATTCCAATTGTGAAATGCAGGTGAAGGGAACGGTGAAGTCATGCATGGGTTAATGAAGACATCAGCTGATTACTTTCAAGCTTTCATGTGACAGAGTATGAATTTCCCTGTGGCATTAATAAAGTGCTTTAAAAAATGAGAGATGAGCTCAGTCTGTCCGTACAATGGACAGGCTTAATAACGCTAGCCAATGTATTTGGCACAATTAAATACCAATGGAAACAATTTGGTTAGAACAGTTCTTTTTATATTGTGCTTCCTTATGTGTATAGTTGTACATAAATGTGGGCAAGCTGCTGTTAGTAAAAAAAAAAAAAAAAAATCAATTGGGACAATTTTACGGTTCAGTTTAAGTGTAGCCTAAAGTGAAATTTCGTCTGGTTTGTTTTCCTCAACAGGTAAGACAAACGGCATCTGCAGAAGTTAAATGTGACAATTTGCTTTTGCATTTCTAAGCAATTTGGGAAAAAAAATACAGTAGTAAGTACAACATTTGTACACGAAATAGGTCATCGTATAGTGATAAAATGTGTTAAAAACTAAAATTATTTTGTGACTTACAATAACTGACTTCGTCTGACATACTGTATGTCCTAACAAACTAATCGTTTTCTGTGCACACTATCATACGGGTTCCGTGCAGGCGCTCCTTTCTGAAGGAATCTTGTATTACACTCTAAATTGTGACAAATTGTTTCGCCTTAGATTATCTTTACGAAGAACTATGCTTAAACCATTACATTTTTGCGTAATTGCGTACTTTACATTGAAGTTATATTAATTTGCTGTAAACTACATTTATACCGATACTTATAAAGGATTTATTTCGTATCGATGTGAAACAATGCAACACTGTCTCCAGCCAGAGGTGTTTTATGACACGAAAAACTAGTTACCTTCAGCTGCAAACAGCTAATAGGGAACGCTGATTCGTCTTTGTGTAGCCAATCAGGAGACAGCAGGTTTTGACTGACGTAGTGTGACAGCCAATTGGCAGAAATTCCAGTTCTACTACATCCACGTCGCCTGGAAAGGAAGATGGACGCGCTTATTCTGGTACTGTAACTGAGATGTATCATGTAGCTGCTCAAAAGTGACAATGGTGCTGTATACGTGTGTGGAAAGTGTCCGATTTTTAAACAAGTTATGTAAGCGCCTGGTTAGTAAACGCTATGTAGAAGTACTGGTCTTTCAAAAACAAAGATCCCGGACTATACATGAATTGTTGCCGGGTAAAGGACATTGAATATAAGGCTGCGGAAGTAATGGATAGATATGTATAACGTTTTTGTGGCTACTTTCAAAGAAAATGAATAAAATGTAAAGTGCCATAGAATGGTTTGTGTCATCAAGGGTAGTTAATCTGTTTGATTGGGGCGATTTCATTTAGTTGGGAAGCTGTAGTGCCAGATGTTAACGTTGCTTTAGTTTTTCCAGACGTTAGTGAAGTGTAGCCGACAAATGTTGGAACTATTATTTGGTTTAGTATTCTTGTTAAGTACGATGCTTAGTAGAAGAAAGTGTTTCTCTTTTATAAAAACGTTAAAGGGCCATAGTAAGAAGAAACGTAGATAACTTGTGGGTAGGATTACGTAATGCAGAGTGTGAACGGTGTCATTAAAATATTTTACTCGACACAGACAAATGAAGGAAAGTTACTTAACGTGAAACGTTAATGTGTTTTTAATCCTTGTTTGTGTTGATGGGGAAGAGCGTGGTGGAGCGATTCATTGAGGCAGGCCCTTAGGTGAAGTTCTGTTATACACTCAGGCTGTGACTCGTGGTAAGTCAGTGCATCACAGAACTTTGTCTTGGGAGCTTGGCTGCTGCAAAGCCCTCAGGGTCAAGGCTAGGGTTTTCAGTGTGCTGTACTGATGGAGCTCACGCTATAACCAGTCTTGAAAAGTTACCCTATTGTTCTGTTCCACAGGAACCCTCTTTGTACACTGTGAAAGCTGTCCTCATACTGGACAACGATGGAGAGAGACTGTATGCCAAGGTAATGTCGTTTTGGGGCCTAGTAAATGCAGACTGTTTTTGCAAAACGGTTTTCTCAGATGCACATGTGTAACAACCACAAAACAGGGATAAAACAAATACAGAAAGTTCAGAATTGTTGTGCTGTTGTGCAGCAAGCAGCTTTTGAGGACTACTCAAGTTTACTGTGGTTACATAGGATTTACATCTAGCACCAGTTCCCATCTTAAAAACAAACATGCTGTTATTTGTTCAGTGAGTACGGCATCTTATTTTTGTTGGGTTTTGTAGTGTTTTGTGACAAGGAATGGTGAAGCTTTTTATAAACTTGTCTCATTATTTTACCACATCTGTTGTCCTGCAGTATTACGATGACACGTACCCCACGGTGAAGGAACAAAAGGCGTTTGAGAAGAATATCTTCAACAAGACACATCGCACTGACAGTGAGATACTTGTTTGTGTAAAAATTACACCGAAAGCATAACCTCTTGTAGTACGTCTTCTACTTTTAATATAACACCTCTCCAATCTGTTCTTCCTTTCTAGGTGAAATTGCTCTTCTGGAGGGACTCACAGTGGTCTACAAGAGCAACATTGACCTGTACTTTTACGTAATTGGAAGCTCACATGAGAATGAGGTAACTGTCACAACCAACTTTGAGTGGCTTTTTTCCCTCTTACCTAAATTATCTCACAGTCCTGTTTTTGCCCCTAGCTGATGCTGATGTCGGTTCTGAACTGCCTGTTTGACTCTCTCAGTCAGATGCTGAGGTAAGAGAGAGGCTGGTACTGTATGAAGAAGACATAATATCTACAGGTGCTTCCTTATTTAAAGTGGTGATTTGCTTTGATTAATCTACAGGAAGAATGTAGAGAAGAGGGCTTTGCTGGAGAACATGGAAGGGCTTTTCCTTGCAGTGGATGAGATTGTAGATGGCGGGTAGGTGGCAGTGCATATTGTCTATCCATCCTGCGGGTTCCACAGATGACTTTTTTATCACTGTTGTTCACTTGTTGTGACAGTGTGGAAGTCAGGAAGTGCTTACAGGAATCCTCCTTCATGGAGTAGGTTTGAGGTGGGGGTCTCTGATGTGTACCAGCAAATGTCATGTGTTTTTGAAGTCATCTTTAAAAAGACTGCAGATTTGCAGAGCCCACAAACATGGTGTTTGCTAGGTGCAATAGGAGACCAAAAGAGTTGGAATTGGGTGGCTTGCAAAAAAAAAAAAAACTCAATTTTGCGGTCAGTATGATTCTTACCATGATTCCCTGACTCTTCCCCCAGAGTAATCCTGGAGAGCGACCCCCAACAGGTGGTACATCGAGTGGCTCTGAGGGTATGCTGTTCTTTTTTTCAGATGTATGACTTGTCATGTAGGTGGAGAGTGCCAACATTTACAATTTGTTTTCCCTTCAACAGGGTGATGATGTGCCACTAACAGAACAGACAGTCACACAGGTGGGACCAGTAAATTCAGTACTGTTTTCACTGGTTTACAGTGTATTTCAGGTGTTTTGCATGAGCATGTACTAGGCCCTTTGGGTTTCTAATGTAATTTTTGTGGATTTTTGGTGCAAATTTGGTAAGCGATTGTTATCTAATGGGAAATACTATATAGGACTGTAGGTTTAATTTTGAGAACAGCGTTGGGCATGTTGTGTTTACTGACAACACATTTCATTAGAAATAATTTTAAGCCATTGGTTTGTGACTAGTGCCATATCTGATGACTTCAGATGGAAGTAATTGTCAAATGTGAGAAATTGTTTTTGGTTGTACAGGGTCTTCAATTTTTCCTTCTTCTGTTGTTTTTGTATTTTTACGTGTATGAGTGTGGAGGTTCAGGGATATTACTCATCTAGTCCTCTGACTAACTGGACCCCAAATTAACAGTTAATCATTAGTGTTACAGCTGCTGTGCTATTTTCTGGTATTTTTTTTAAAGGTTAAAACACTTGTTCACAAGAGAGACACAGGGAAGATGGTTGGTAGTCATGCACCTATTCTGATCAGCAGCTGTGCATGCGGTTATTCAGTTGCTTGATTTGCACAGTGATTAATGGTGTTACCTGAAAGGTATATAATATGGTACAGGTGTCTCCCTTTCAAACATGGACCCTATGTCCTCACAGTGCTGTTCAGCTTTTCCATTGATTTGGTTATTTTCCTGTGGTGGATTCCAGTTATAAGTTGTGCCCATTTTTATTGAACCACCTCCACCCAGTTTTAGTCTTTACTATCTAACAGTCTAACCTAAATAACTGAACCGTTTTAACTAGGGGTTTAACTAAGCAAAAAACCACAGGAACATTATTTGCTGATTGGTGTTGAATTGTACACATTTCTCAATTGACAAAGGTGTGAAAGTAGACCTGTCCAGGTGAATGCATGTTAAATGAATGGCTGTCAATGGGACTCCAAATGTGCCAGGTTGTGAAAGCGTACATGAAGTGTTTTATGATGCCAAATCACGGTTACTACTTTGCTGTGCTCAGTGTGTTAATGTTTTGTACTGATGTTGGTGTGTGACAACCATCCCTTTGTTTCCCTCAGGTGTTGCAGTCTGCAAAGGAACAGATAAAGTGGTCGCTTCTGCGATAGGACCCCTCTGGACATCTGAAGCATGATGTCACAAATGGAGATTGTCCACACTTTGGAGACCCCTCCCCCAATTCTAATTCCAATAATAATATAATCTGTGTTATACCTCCACTTACTGCACTGAACTGTGACTCCCGGTAATCAGAATCGCGAATGCACCTTGTTCTTTTTTGTCATGTTCCCACACTGTTCATTCCTGCAGGACCAATTCAGCATACATGTTCCTTTGGGGTTAGTGTTGACTGTGAAAATACAATTACAAATTTCTGGTTGCATTTAGGGCCTTCGGTTGAAATGTGTATGACCCCCACCCCACCTCGCCAAAAACCACTACTGGGCTTCTTGCATATTCAGAATGGTTACTTCTGACAAAAGGACCACACCTTCGTAACTGTTAATGTATTTTAATGCACCATGTTTAAAGAATTAGGAATAAACCTTGAGTAGTTACCAGAGAAGGGGAGAGAGAGTGGACCTTGTATCTTTTTGTCATTTATTGCATGTTGAGGTTTTACCTGACAATCTCCAGTGAAGTTACTGCCACTCTGCTGACACAGCTAATGGAGGGGTGATGAATGTGTTTCTGAAGGATGTTTGAGGTCATTATCACCTTTGGTTATATGACTACACACTGTTTCAGAAATGGTTATACAGCAGCAAAAGGGGGGAAAGGGTTTGATAGTAAATGGTTATACAGCAGCAAAAGGGGGGAAAGGGTTTGATAGTTGTAAAGTTGAAAGCTAAAGTTGTTTCTTTTTTAAATGCTTGGTGTAGGATATAGGTCAGGTGTTCATCCTGAATCTTAAAACCTGTATGGAAAGACCTGAAGGACTTTTGAGGACCAAGCCTGTCAGTGACTCGTCTAAGAAATTATTCCTTTTCTTTGTGTGTCAGTCTTTTATAAACTTGTATAAAGTTTGCTAGCTGCTGTGAAGGATTCACAGTACACTCCTCCATGAATCACTGGTCACAACAAATTCACTTCCAAATCATTTCCTGGTATGTCATATTGAAAATCTGGTTGCCACTGCGTCTGATGCTTGCACTGAAAAGCATATTAACTGATAAATATTTGAATTTTAAATTCTGGGGAATAAAATGTAAAATAAAACATTTCAAAGTTCTTTTTCCTCCCCTCCAAACATTTTGTTAACAAGGATGTACATGTATTGAAAATTGCAGTATGTAGATGCTAGTATTTTCCTTGCTTTTTCTTGTCGTGTCAGAAACCTTCATGTCTGCTTGCCTGGTACAGTAAGGTGCAGCAGGCGCACCAGTGCTTAGTCAGGGCACAAGCTATGGCTCCACCTGGTGGTAGGCAATACAAAGCACAGTTTACTAAATACATGAAGTAACGGAGAAAAATTGTCCATTGTCCCTTTTTATGGGCTCTGCAGCATTTCTGATAATCTGCTGTTTTATGTTTTTCTCATTTACTGTAACCAACTGGTTCCTTTCATTTTTTGGTCTTGGAAAAAAGTAATGGAAAACATACAGTGTTAGACTTGTACACTGCAGTTTGATAAAGAGTCTATCCACTTGAAGGTCAAGGAAGTTTTCTAGTGTTCGTCTACAAAAGTGGATAGCAGGCCAAGATTTTGCTGTGAAAAGTGATTTACTGCCAGTGTGCTGAAATAATGTGCATAAATGTGCAAGGCATTGCAGTTGTGGTTCATTATTCATGGTTAAATTCTAAAGACCCAAGTATCTACTGCAATGGTTATGGATAAACTGATTTATAAGTGCCTTGTGAAATGTTACAGCAAAAGAGTAAACTAAATAGGAACTAAGAGCATAGTCTGCAAACCAGGTTTTGTTGGATTCAAAGCCCCAATGGTTGCTTCGCCATCCAGGCCGGGGCTAAACGCAGCCCTTCACAAGTATAAAACTCTCCCAGTTAGGCTGAAAGGTAGATCCTCATGCCTGAAAAAGCCGGGATCTTTAATGTTTGTATTTACGCTTGTGTCCTGAAGAGGTCAGTCCTTCCTATAGGTGAGAACTCTTTCCAACGCCACATAAATCACGGAACCAATACAAAGTACTTCAGCTGAAAGTAATCTTTTCTTAGTAAATGCTGAACAAAAGAAGCGGATGTGTTGTCACTTATGTCAGGGCCGTCGGATATACCGTTTCCTCATGAATTATGAAATGATCTGTATGTTGGAACAAGCCGGCAGTACAGGTGCAGGAATTGTAATCAAATGCGTGCAGCATTTTTGGAATAATTATTTGGCATAAGCGTTAACTGCTTTAAGAACTGAGTGTTTATTGTCCATACAAGAACTGGGCAATGCACTACTACATGTACGAAATAGGATTTTCTTACGAAATAACGGTTGTTTCCGTAGTAGTTACAACGTGCGCCTGGCTGTGAGCGTTTGCGTGCCGACAGGCATCTTAACACAACGGCACAAAATGTAGGTTTCAGTGTAGTTTAGATTGTATTGCGGTTGTGAAAAGGTTAAATCATATTCTTCCTCAAAACAGTCGACATCATTTTAATCTGCTAATTACAGACAGAGTCATAAAAACAAAATGTAATTTATATTAATTATACAAGAATGGGTATAATGGTCCGAAACGCCACGGTCTGACACGCTGTACATAACACGCTGTAAAAGTGTCAGCGGCGTGTGGGATGGAATTGATGAGTGTGTACAGTGAGCTAATGTGCGCTCGAGCCTCCGCGCGTCTCGCGCTACGTGCGAGCGTCTATAAATTATTATCATTCGCAAGTTAGGGACGCTTTGTGTCACCGACTGAGCCTTCGGTGTCATTCTCTGCCATTAGGAGAGTAGGTTCGCAGTCGGCGAGGAAAGTGTGCACAGGTATGAGGGTGCATTTCAAGTTTATCTGTAGTTTCTTAGCGTTCGTTATATACAAATGTTATTCTCTTTGAAGATTAATTTCCTGCAGATGTTGCGCGGTGTGTCACGCGCGATTTGTTTTTACCCATTAGATCGCTCTAGGTTGGTTCAATTAAGGATAGAAGATTAGTCGGCAAACAAAATTTAGAAGTAACAACGCCTCCTGGAAGCTGTGAAAACGCTTAACATACAGTATTTGACAGTTAAATCGATCCGCTGGTTTTGGCTCGCATTCACAGAAGAATATATCCACTAATCGTTAACTGTACGCGAATTAAAATACTGCTCATATGGAAGTTTCTATAACTAGGCCCTATAATAATAATAATAATCATCATCATCATCATCATTATTGTTCTTGTTGTTATATAACAATATGACAGCGTTGTAACACAGTTGGTAAGGGACAACTTTTACGATATGAAGGTGTGGGCTTGGACCCACAGCCATCTCTTAGCAGCTCGCTGTTTTATTGCTATGGCTGCCCTCGCGGCTGCCATTTATGGATTCGTGAAGAATAGAAAGTCATTTCATCCCTGGCTCAAAGCCGGCCAAAAACAACAACAATACCACTCAGTTTTTCTCCCCTTGGGCAATAACTCTGGGCTGGTGTCAAGACAAGTTACTGCCTCTGTGTCAAATAAAAAGTAATACAATTATCAAGCTATTCAAACACTTCCTTCCGTAGGCTAGTGCTGCATTCTTTCTGCCAGGGTTAAAATGTGAGTCGGTTTGCTGTTAAAATACAAGGAAACTAAAGGACACACGAGATTTGTACTTGCGTGGCGGATGCAAATGCTTATTGCACAAAACTGGAAAGGGAAGTCCATTAATGATTACTAGCGGTGGCCTTATGATTTACAGTTGCCTCATTACTGACACCAGCTTAGTCACATCCTACTGCGGCTGTGGCAAGTGGGGTTAACTCCCTAACAGTGCGATCTCTAACGTCACTGCGAAGACACGAAGCGTCATACACCGCAGTGCAGCAGGACGCGCGCGCACTGCCAGCCCCACGCTAAACCCACGGGCACTGTTGTGTGAAAACACACTGCTAAATAACTTAAATTTTACAATTATTCACGTTTTTCTTTGAGACCCTTGTGCCTTCAGCTCTACTTTATGTGTTTCTTTGTTTCTGTGGTCATGTTTGATTCATTAATTCAGCGTAATCTTTGGCTCCAAGCAATGGCTTGTTGTTGTATCTGGCAGTCCTAGCAGGCGTAGAAGAAAAACCGTATTTGTCGAAATATTTCTCATTTTGAAACATTTCTTTAAAGTGTATGTGAGTATCCTTCTTGACCCCCCCCCCTCTTTCTCTCTTTCTCTCTCTCTCTCTCCCTCGCTCCTTTGCTCTCTTTCGCTCCGTCTTTCTTGCCCTTCCCCCAACTCCTCTCCATGGATTCCCCAGCAGTAACGCGGCACCCATTAACAGCCCCGATCCTGACAGATTTACTGCCGTCGTCCCACCACTGGCCGCCAACGTGACAGCTGTGAATTAATGCCGGCTTCCAATTGGTCGAGCTCTGACAGGCAAATTTATTGGCGCGCTGTGATTCGACGTTGTCCGACTTTGAAGTGAGTTACAGCCCCCTCGCTGATAGAACACAGGAGCGGTGTCAGGTTGCAGTCATAAAACTGCCGCTCCTGAGGGAGGGAAGGTACGGCTGGAGTTTGGCGTCATGAAGGGTGGATAGAAAGAGAGAGAGAAAGGAGAAAAGGGTGAACGACCATATACAAAAGTATTTTTGAGCTACGTGTAATTTGTGTATTTTATGTACTTATTGACGTCAACACTTACTGTTATTGCACATATACACAAAATGAGCAAACATTAAAATTCGAATTTTGCGGCAAACCCTGCATCTGAGTGGGTTACACCTCCGTATTTGTTGTAACACTATTCACATAATGATTTACAGATGTCTCCGGGGATAAATACTCTGGATTCTCAAGAAAAGGCAGCTGGATAAAATGCACATTATCACTGACCATGAAAACACTAATAACAAATGGAACATAATTCCAGATAATGAATGGTCTGCGATAAAACAGGACTGTGTGCATTTTACTGAAGGGTCTATAATTTACACAAACCACGTGTGTGTGTGTGTTTTCAGCACATAACATTTACCATGAATTTACTAACCATTTGTGGATTTATCTACCTCTCCACATGCAATTATATGTAGTGCTTTTGTGTTACTATGTTGTGAAGTAGCGTTTTAAATGACGGTGTGACACTGCTTTACAAGGCTTATGTATGGTTTATGATGGTGATGTTGGTTTTTATGGCGTTTTGCTCTCTGGTGGTGACTGCTAGTTTTGTGTGGATTGCCGCCTGAAACGCTTGAGTGGGTTTGTACTCTTTTCTCCAGAGCTGAAGTGCACTGCTTCGGTGCCGAGTTTATCCCTGGTCCCATCCTGTGTCTGAATGTGCAGCACAACATGTGACATGCTGTGTGTTTAAGGTCCTTCCCCCAGACATCAGTAAACTTTCGCATATTGGTTTTATTGGTTACTACATGTGTTTCTGCACACATCAACCTGACCATGAATGCCAGATGCTTTGGTCACACGATAGTTGTGAAAGACATTAAATTTCATCCATAATTTTGGAGATTCATCTAACCCTCACATAAGCATTCTCACTTTCAGGGTTAAATCACAACATTTCAGCAGCTTTTTAATATTTGAAAAAATACATAGTGTGTAAGGCATACTAGTCAAATAACTCAGGACATACTGTGCCAAAGGCTTTTATGCAAGTAATAAGGATCATGTTGTTGATGTAATGTTCTACAGTCATCTGTCACCACAAACATTAATGTAAACCTGGATATGCAATTAGGAAAGTATCTGAAGTAGACCTTAATCCATGCCAGCACACCCGATTTCTCCATTTATCCAACAAGCCGTTGGTTATCTTAATAAGATATGTTGTATGTGTTAGCATATGGCTGGGGGCCAACAGAATGTCTGAGAACCTCCAAAATAGAGAAAAAAGGACTTTCTCCAAGGTGCTTGTAATACAGCAGCTGGAAGGAAGCTGGGACTAGGCAAGGACACTGCACGGCTAAAGTATTCCTCAGCAACAGGCGGGAAACTGACAGGCTCAACAAACTTGAGGGTGCGTTGGCCTCTGTAGGATCGGAGCAAGTTGATGATGCTGTCTGGAGTAAATGCCATTTAGTTCATTCATTCATCAAAAGTGCTTTTTAAAGCTTTCTCTCAGGGAGCCAGATTGTCTGACCCAACAGTGAAATCCAAACGTGTTTGTCTTCCTGGTGGGTCATTGGTGGGCTTCCACACGACGGAGTGTCAGAACCATTTTCTTTGTTCTCAAAAAGATTAAAATCTGGAGAAGGCAGTCAACACACTTAACCCATCACCTCACAAACGGGGCATGATGCAGGTTAATGCCGCATGTTCTGTGCATATGAAGCAGACTTGCATGCTTTTCTTTTCAGCAGGTGCAGTATTATGTATCAGGAAACTTAAATTTAAAACACGTGAGGGTGGTAATGTTCTGTGTTTCTGCATATCCCCTGTCAATCACGTCGCCCTGCTTGCCTACAGCTCTTCCTGAGCTTTTAAGAAAAGAGCTGGACAAAGCAGATGCAAGACGAAAACATCACTATGGCGACATGCCAGCCACATGCTAGCTGCATGCCAAGTCACCCAAACACTAACCTGTGCTGTGGAGGGTGCCTGAGGTAAAAGACACACAATCTGTTATTTACAAACATCAAATAACTTTACTGTGTGTTATTTAGGTATTTATGTTTACCAGATGTTTCCAGAATAAAAAATAAACAAGAGCTAAAGGCAGAGCAATTAAAAATGAATAAAAGTAAATACAGGTTTTGTGATATTAACTTGTCTGCTTACCAAAGGTAAAAATTTGCTGCAGCATAAATAGTCTTATAGTTTTTATCATAACACACACTCACACACACATACATATATACTACCATACTGTTGTCAGGACAATGAGACACAATGGACTGCTTGCTTTTTCATGTTCTGTAACGTTCTTTAATTTCAACCCTGTTTCTGCTGATATGAGAGTCTGCAGATGGTATTTGTTTAAGAGTTTTGAGAGGCTCTGAGTGTAACAGTGTCCTGTTTGCTCCAGCGTAAGCCATTTTGTCTCAGCTGCTACAGGGAGAGGAATGGCCCAAAATGGCTGCTCTTTATGCCATCCTTGGGGAAGATTTTTAATTCTCTTATGTGAGACTTTTTCTGTTATAATATAATGTTGCAAAATTATTGCTTTGGGAATTTTGTCTTCAGAATATACCTGAAATTTATACATTTTCATTAAAGTTACATTCAGAAGATTCTTTGAAATGGAACTGTTCCATCTTAATGTTCCAGAATCCCTAATTTAATTTCAGATGAAACCAATACAACAGAACATGAAGAACAGAATAACAGAATAATGGCTCTAATAAGCTTTGGTATTATAAGAAATTAATAAAATATGAGATCAATTTTACTGTTTGACTTTATTCTCAAACTTCATGTTCTGTTTATTTTAATCCCACATTCCTCAAAGTCTCCCAGGTCAGTAGTTTTTTTTATAATAGTTGGGTTTTCATTTACATACAAAGCAATGTCAATTATATTTAGAACCATCCTGAATATAGAAATGTTTAAACCACATACCTTTAAATATTCTACAATTGCATAAAAATAATGTAGCAGTTCATAAATATCTTTAAACTAAATCTCAAGTGTTTAACAATGTCTGATAATCTTTTTTTTGCCAACTAGATATCTGTATATTTTTGTAAGTGAACAATGATGACAGTGTAACATATGCTATGAGCTAAGTTATTACTGAGCAACATATTAAATTAACATTTTAATTTCTTACATAATTTAAAAATGTCTCTTATTCAGAATAAGTTTTAACGTATTTCAAGAATTCTTTAATAATTAAAATCAATATTTATTACTGAATAATATTTTATTAAATGTACAGATTTATCTATAAATACCAATTTAATAACATCTTGGTCTAGTAATTGCTAGGTTTCAAAAAGACTGAATACTGGCCTTGGTGGTCTAGCCAATATTTAAAAACTACATCAAAGGCAAATGTATTGAATGAATTAACCTGTGCTTTAATATGTAAAGCACACAGCAGGTATTCTTAAATGTCTTCAATAACTGGTAAAAAATTTCCTATTTTTTAATTGAAATCTTTTTTCCAGCATAACTACATATAATGCAATTTTTAATAGCATAGTTTATTGTTCTTGATCAACTTTAGTGACTATTCTAAGAATGTCCAGCAATTTAAAGGCTGTGAACATTTCCTGGAGTGAAGCACTGCACTGTTTGGTGCAGTTATGTACTTTAAATCATTTTTATTACACAGACATGGAGCTTCGATTAAATTTTTTTTTTTGTTTTGTTTTTTTTCCCCACCTCTAAACTCCCTTCCACTATCCTGTAAATTTGGTGTAATGTTACAGTATACACTACAATTAGTTTTTCTTTTTGTGGGTTTTATCATCATGTTGGAGGAAAAATATGACTCACAAATTAATTATGAACTAAGGTATTATGCATTTCAAACCCAGTAAAGAACAGCACTGCAGAAATAGTTTGTCCTGCCTTATAGCCAAAGACAAGAGTTTACCAACAGAATTAATGTATTGCCAAGTTTGTTTAGTGAAACCGAAACGTATCAACAATAAAATTTATGTGGTTGTTTTAGCTGTTGAGCTTTTTGCTTTAAAAAGTCATGAATTATTGCCACACAGTCCTAGAAAGTTCACAGAAGAGTAGCCATGCCTGGATCTAGTATCCAAAAGATACCAAATGTTTTGTAAGCTACGTAAACATGCAGAACATTTAATCATTTAACATTAACATTTGTCATCAAACACATGTATTATGGTTTTCAAAATGGGGTTTTAGTGGATGGATAATAAAGGGCAGTTGTGCTGACGGCAACAGAATGTCCACTTTCTTCTAAATCAAAACTAAGTGTGGCAGCAAGGGCCTTTGCCAACCATGTGACAGGGTTGAGAGTGGTGGAAATCACTGCTGGACAGGCAGTTGTACCATCCAACAATTAAGCCTTAAATGAGATGCCACTTCTAGCCAGACTGCAAGGAAGGAATCTGCTCAAGAAAAGAAAAAAAAAAATCGAAGGGAAACATTCAACAACCGCTTTAAGGAATTCACATCAGCGAGGAGCTTAGCATGAACCCAGGGATGATAACGAGAGCTCACACAATATAAACCATGGATTAACATGAAGATATAGATTGCTGCTTGCTGATGAAGTTTTGACAGACGTCTTCTTTTTTTTTTTTTTTATAGTATTCGCAGGCTGTAGGGTAAGTACAGAGCTTTTTCATCCAGGAAGTAGGTAAAACTGCGTTGTGAACACAGGAGGGAGAACATCAGAACACCAGATATATCTTATTAGTCCACATTGATTTCTCTTCTTTGGTCCTCATACCTTTTTCTCCTCCCAAGATGACACTTGGCTAAGTGCCCCCTGGCCTCGGAGGTGCACTAAATCAGTGCTACGACCGATGTTTTCCACCCACGTTTCCCTCGAGGTGCAATTTGGCCACTCCAGTCGGCTGAACTAACCTCATCACACTCCTGTCCTCTGATTCTGTTCTGATCAATATGAAGGTTGCAGGCTTTTCTGAGGACAGAAGGTGCTGGAAAAAAGCCCAGAGTGCTTTCAGATTTTCCCAGCTGTTCTCTCAAGATCCTTGGTGCAAAATCACGATTGCTAACGGATGCCTGATGGTGAATTCATTTTACTTTGTGTGGTCTTAGTGAAAACCCAACACTCAAAGATGAAGACTCTAAAATGAACAAATGTCTGTCCCTGTAAACCAATCTATATATAAAATATCTGTATTCTTGTGCATAGCAGAGGATAATGGCCATGTACCCTGTTTTGATATCTTAGTCAAATGAGGAAATGTTACAGTCAATGATAACTATTTAGAGAACTTATTTTACTTAAATATGATGCTAACCCAATTTTCCAACTTACAACAGATATCTTATCTGCCTTGTATTTACCAAAACTGGACTCTTGTTAGATGAATCAGCTATTTATTTACTTGTGCTTTTAAAATTAAGTTTCTTAACAATTGTACTAATCATTAATAAACCGTCTTGCAGTAATAATCTGTTTACCATTAAGTACCACTTTTTTTTTTTTTGCAGCTGGTCTCAGTGATGTCATTTCTTCATAAAATTGTACACACTACAATGTGACCAATTATGGAGACTTGATTTATTGATCTGGAGTCTTATTAGTTAAAAAAAAGCACAATGTCATACAAAAATGATTGTTCTCACATTTTGTCACAGGTTTATCTTAGTGTTCAAGCACATTTGGATACACTTTGCTAATGATTTTATACTTTACAAAAAGCCAAACCATGAAATATTAACACATCCAAAGTCTGTTTTATTAACGCCATTGAGAGGCATAACAGAATGGATGGGGCATGTCTCCCGATATTAAAGGTTTTGCTATACTGTATATATACTACATACTTTTTGTGGGCTCAGGGTCTATTTCCACATTCAGCAGTATTGAGATTCATGCATAAAATCCATGTGAAAGTTAACAAGTTCTGTGTCACAGAGTCATCATTCAATGTACAGAAACAGGTAGGAGAAAATTCCAGAAACCAGTGGTGTTTTGTTTAAATTTGCACTTCTATTAAAAGCTTCTCCTTTTTTCCATTTAGTAAAATGTGGACATAGACCCAGATAATTCTCAGCCCACATTGCTCACATTGTAAAGTCTCCCCTTCCCCACACCATGAAACTATTTTACGCCCTTGGTGCCATCCTGTTACTTTCATAAACAGCATGGCACTTTCCTATGAATGTAAAGGTCCTCATTCTTGGCATTGTGTGTGAGAGCACCCTCTGGTGGCGCACAAATGTGTGACAAGTATGTAAAATCGGTCTACAAGACAATCTTTGGAGTATGTAACGTTCAGTGAAACAAGCTCTCCTCATTCTGACATTACAAAAAAGAAAAACTAAACAATACACACAGAATACCTTTGTGTTTTGTGGTTGCACTTAATTGATATCAGGGAAAAACAATTGTTTTCAGACCCAAGTACATAAACATACCCTGTGTATTCCTGTTTACCTGAGTAAATTCTAAGTTTCAGTTAGAAAGCCTCATCCCATTCTATTTTCCATACATCCCTGGTACTACATAAACATCAGCTGAAATTATGGTATGTTGCCAAGAACACAAAACAAAACAGCAGACATTGTCCAATCATATAGCATGAAAACAACAGTTTTATTATTAAAAACAAAAAAAGCGTTATTTGGTTTAGGTTCCTCTCAGTGTTAACACAAACAAAGCTGTGCGTCGTATCTACTGAAAAAATAAGGCAATAAAAATTTTCATAAAAAGTCTTTTATTTTATTATAAGCAAAACTCTGCTTTTCACGCCATAAAACGTAAATGTAGGTGGACCTCAAAAGTACATATTATTTTACGTGTTTTAACAATAATGATAAAAAAATTACCCAAATGTTTTTACTTTTACCTAAACATAGAATTCTATTTAGCCCAACTCTGCATGCAATACTATTTAAAAACGAGAATACGAGCTTTTTGACTGTAATACTAAATGCAGTTTTCTATAGTTCCTACCAAGACCCATTTACCTAAAATGGGGAAGGACTGCAGTATGAAAACTACCATTTTCTGAGGTAGGAGTCACACTCCAAACTTCCAACCCCTGGTAAAAAGAAAAAAATATCTGACATTTTAAATTACTAAATCTTGAGTTCCAATACAATACTAATATGCAAGTACTGGTCATCTGTTTATCATTAAAAAATTAATCTTCTTAAGACAAAAATAATGGTTTAAGAAAAAAAAGAATACACCCATTATGCAACTGTTTTTATAACTCCAGTGTTTAAAAATAGACTAGAAAAGCAAAGGTCCTTGAGGTTCATTGACATAACATTATACAGAGAATACAGAGAGAAAGCGTTAAATAACAGTCTTTCTGCACACGTTCTCTCTTGCTCTTTGTGTGATCATCGTTCAGAAGGTGTCATCATCAGACACGTATTCAGCTTCGGGAACTCAGCTCAGCTTCCATGAGATCCGCTATGAAACCATGTAACGCCCGTGACCTTTGGAGGTGAACCGGCAGCACTGACTGACATGTTACCTCGTTGTCACACAGTCGTGTTTCTGTGCAGTTAAATGACAGGAATTGCCTGGCACACATAATGTAAGCACGCTGTCAGCTCCTCTGCAACACTGTGGAACCAGTATCCTACAGAAGCTTGGTAATGGTACCAGTTCCACACACACATCTAAAAGGCAATGACTACACCAAGATTTGGGAACATCAGAGGGGATTAGAGAGTTACATGTTACAGTCTGTTAACAGAACTTCTTTTTACTGATTGGGCCATAAAAATATATTTTCAGCATAATACAGAATAGAGTCTCAGGTGTTTCCCACCTCAGAAGCTTACACAAAAAAATTAAGAAAACTGTCAGTAGAGATCAGTATCTATGTGTGACTGAACTGAACCTGTCCCTTCGGTAGAGTGAAGTATGAAAGGTAACAGGCCCTTCACATGGCGTGAACCTCCTCGGCTGTGTTCATACTTTAAGTATACATTTCCTTCGTTTGACTGACAGAATTTCATCATTTGTGACTTTTGAAAAATAAATTCCAGCTAGACACAGCTGCAGTTCTTAACTGAAGCATTTGTGAAAAATCTAAACAAATCATGTTTCCTCACAAAGCGTGTGCGTGTATGTATCAACTGAGAAGGACGCAAAGGTTTTCTTTTCCTGGTGTTTCATGAATACATCTTAAAAGAGATTCTTTTCTTGTGTCCACAGTTATCAGTGCCGGTCCATTCTTCAGCATAACCTCATTCTCTCCATGTGAAATGTAAGCAAAAATGTACAACTTTTATTAATAATCCTGCTAAACTACAGATCACAAAAAGGCCAGATTTTACATTTAAATACTTTCTTTGAAATATCAAGTTTCAAATGCTTTTTAACTGGGATATATCATTTTGCCACAACATCCACCATTGACAACTACATTTGTTTCTTAACACTTGAGTTAACCCATTTTTCATTAGTATGCTGGTTTAGTTAAAGTTACCTCTAACCCAACCAAGTCTTCTTTTCCCTGAATTTCAGTACCTTCAAAGTCAACAGATGTGTATGGAATAACAAACAAAAAATACAACTTAGATCTTAAAAAAATTAT
>JABJVR010000071.1:896515-916841 GCA_025773905.1 Chitala chitala
CCTCCCCCAGCCCCCACTCTCTCACTTTGCAGGGCGTTCCCGACTTCCTGTTCTTCTTCTTCAGCTGAAGGTCCTCATTCTCCCGCATTTCCTTCTCGTCCAGCAGCCTGGACGAGTGGAATTCGCCCTCCTTACGGATGAGCTGTGCGGGGGGAGGTGTGTGCGCGCGCGTGCGTGGGTGGGGGTGGGGGGTGTTAGAGAAAACCAACGTCTTAAAGCTGTGGCAGGCTACAAGATTTAGCACGAAAACAAAATGAACCGTGGAGTGCAAAAAAAAAAAAAAAAATGCAAAGCAAACGCCTTTCCAACCCCACCAAATTTCTCAAAATCCCTCACTGCATTTTCAAAACAGAAAAACATGCATGCTCATACTTCAAGTGTATTTTATTTCTTAAATACCAGTTTTACAAAACTTTAGAAGAGTTCAACCATTAAATTCAAGTTTTTAACAAAAACTTAACAGTGGTTTGCCTAATATTTCTGCCATATTGGTAATAACGTATTATTGTGATAGCAGAACGTCATGTAAATAGTGACAAAATTTTGTAATAGCACACCTTTACCATTTTAAAGGTTCCCCTGGCAGCGCAGTATGTTTTTACACACCATTCACAGCTGTATGTACTTGAATTACAACTCAGTGTAACATACAGCTCACGCTCAGGGGAAAGAGGACCACGAGATTCTAACGCACCGCTGCCCAATTGCCTCAACCTCATTCCAATAGGTTACATTACTGCTTCCCAATGGACTGAACCAGGAAGTGATTTAGCGCACAACAGAAACTGCTTCACACTAGTGGACGACACGTCCCATCAGCGAGGGAAACCGATCGCTCACCAGCGGTGGACAGCTCATTCCGGACGGCAGGATCATGTGACTCTGCGGGGCCCGCTCTGGGCTCTCCCTCTGCCCGTGGCCCAACGGGGTCATCATCTTCTTCTGGCCAGCCATGGAGCTGGCCTGCATGAGAGCCATGCTGGAGAGGACGGCCTCACAGCCCAGCAGTCCCGCCTGTGGAAGGTGAGACAGGCATGAGCCCTCCACACACTCCTGCTCACAAGCTTCTAATGCATCGCAGTCAGGAGAAATGTGACGACTACCGTCTTCACGAAGCCCTTAACACATACCCATTTCATGTGGTCCCGGACTGAGCCGCTGGGCAGGTGTGTCATTGCCGTGGTCACTGTATCAGGGCAGGGGAGCAGTGGGCCAACAGGGGTGGATATCACTCGCGCTGCTCTTTCAATTAGGAGATTTTACCCCACCCAGTCATCTGGCACCCGACCCTGCAAAGACACATCAGGGGAAAATTCTAATTACATAATTCATTGCAACAAGGTTCCCAAATACATGTTCAAATGGAGCACATTTCAATGGTACTTAATAGTTAAAACTTTGATTTTAATTTTTGCCGTTAACATTAGCTAACAGACTTATGCAGAAAAAGCAAATGCATTTTATTCCATGTTTTAAAAATTAAAGAAGAAAAAAAAAAACGACACTACAGCCCTATGAGAGTTGTTATACAAACCGTAAAAAGTATTGCCTTTTAAAAGGAAGGGAAAACTTAATTTTTTACACTAACTGGAACACTTGTAATTTAATATAGCTGGTACTCTTTTATAGATTATAATGAGAAGTAGGGGAACAATTCACCCATGCATTATAAATTCTGCAAGTCAGTGTCCAGCTGCTGTGAGTAACACTGTTTGAAAATGAAGTGTCATGATAAAATTCAATTTTACATTAACCATGCTCTAAACAGAAGTTGCACAAGTAATAAGCAGGTTAAATTTAATTTACAAATTACTGATTTGGTACGCATGGTTAACCAACAACTGAACCACAGCAATTAGACATTTGCTGAAATATTCTGAATCACCATGCAAAGCCTTTAGTTTTTAATTACAGATTTCACTGCATCTTATATTTGCTGCATCAGTTTCAACTACAACATTAACAGAAGGCTGTGGACGTTGACGCGTATATTTGGACGTAGGCCTACGTAACAGTTTGTTTCAGATTGGAACTCCTGATCATCCCTGAGAGACTTTCTATGAGGACGACAACGTGGGCATAGAATCTGTGGGAAATGTTTATGAAGAGCCAGCACTGAAGTCCGTCTGCTCGCGGTCCCAGTCACTCGTGACAAAGACAAATAAGTTTCCCGCATTGCCACGATGGCGGTGAAAACCAAACACCGACTGCCTCTGTTACTTTGGCCAACACGTTATCTGTGATTTCTGTTTTATAGGGAACCAGATATTTCAACTTCTATAACAATTTGTTTCCCTTAACAATGTTTTACTTTGTTTTGAACCATTTCAGGTCTTGACAAAATTTGTGCTGTTGCCACAACTGCTGTTTCCATTTAAATTCAGTCCACAGGAACTACAGATCACGACAATCACAAAACAGCAGAGTGACACGGGCAGTTTTTATACAGTCAAAGCATTAAACCAGGTTTTATTGAAGCATACTGTTCCACATTACTCTGTGCAATGGTTACTGCTACAAAGCCTGCCATATTTGACTACTTAAATCATTTACTGTTGGAAAAGAAACTAAATTAAAAGCTTGTAAAGACTTGGAATTAACCTAATGACACAAAGGCAGAGAATATAAGTAACCAAAAGGCAGCAAATGTTTCATCAGTTCACGTAAACAGCCTTCTTGTGTGCATGTCTGCCCACAAAGCATCAGTCACAGAAACGTTTCCCAACCAGGTGTGCAACATATCAGTGTGGACAGAAAACTCATATAGAGCAACACAAATCCCCATCATAAATACACTATTACTACTCCAAAAACTGACGTTCCTCCCATTCTCACACGTTTGTGTTAAAAACTGTTTTGCCTGGAAAGCGCCACTGTTCAGCAGGTGTGAACGCACGCTTCCCACGTCACCTGATGATTCTTCATGTTTATTGTATGACGGACAATTATGATGCTAAATTAATTTGGATTTAAAACTATGAAAAGCCCTAGAATAAAATCCTCACAAATATTCAGTTCCTTCAGTGGGTAATGGAAAAATAAAGACTTTCAACCACAAGCAAACAAATTTTAAGTATTTCAATTAGACACCTTGTTAAAAGTGTTTTGACCAATTACAGCATCGGTATATAAAGAGTCTCCAATGTTTTTATTCTTTCCAACAAATTTATATTACAATTGCCTTTAAAATGGTTTACCTGAAGTTTCTCAAAGAACCAAACAATAGTATTTTTTGCTAATTTAAAAAACGTACACATTTCCACTCTCACACCAGTGGCCTCCATGAAACTAACTTAAGCTGGCTCAAAGCCTTAAACACAGAAATGGTTCTGGAACTGAAAGTTTAAACATATTAAAATGAAGTTCCAAATTATTATACATTTTACTTTAATGGTAACATTAACATTCAATATTGATTCCTCATTCAGTATATACCAAATGAGCCATTTCTTGATATGATCTTGGTATTGATGCAAAATCAGTAACAGTGGCAGACCCCTCCAGTCCAAACATAAAGCTCTATCCTCATCCTGAGGTAACAGCCTTTCCAGCCACCACTCTAGTACAAAAATCTTAGCGTGGACACCAAAAAATCTACCAATTTCTCCAAAAGAAATCAAGACATAAAAAAGCTAATTTAAAACGATTAAGTAATTAGTCAACAATTGTGCTCATCTGTACACAAATGATTACATCTGGGCATGGCCAATAACATACGAACAATCCATGCTTTCGATGTACGAAACGCTCAGAGGAAGACAACACATGCACTCGGACATAAAACCGCAAAGTGCGGATAATTCCCTTAAGCGCAATCATCCACCGGACATCTTCATAAATACAGCCGGACACACTTCAGCTCCACCACTCTGTGTATCAGCTACACCTCCGTCGCTGTAAATGCTACCGTGGGATTTTTGACTCGCACAGCTCATATTTGCTTTGCTGTAACACATTTCATAAAGTAGTTAGTATTAAACGTGAAAACGCGTTTCTCAATTCGGAAATTTCGCCACTGCAGCCTACCGTCCATATTAGCACCTCATAAAGGGTTAATCTGATTTATCTTGTGCCCTCCGACCACTCTACGTAACCAAGAATATTATGAAACTCCAAACTGTGATAATTTACGTACATTTCACTATTGTGGAGATTCAGAACAAAAAAGCCAAATTCGCTGCAAGTAAAACCAACCCATTTAAACTACTGGCTTAAAAAAATGTTAAGCACAAGACCTTTTTAGAAGTGGTCATTAGTTAGCGATCCCTGTGAAAGCAGGAGCTAAACGTGCGGTTTATTGTGCCTCCCCGCCCGTGTATGCGCCCACTGTGAAGAACAATGCGTCCCATTTCGCTCCACTTGCTAGCATGCTAGTTAGCCAGCCAGGGGAGCTAGCGTGCTAACGAATTAGCCGAGCTGGCTGCCCGCTTAAGTTCCCGAAACAACAGAGGGGCAGCGTTGAAGCAGCCGGCCTTGGGACGACCAACGGCAAAAGGCCGTCACTGTAACGCCAAGCGGAGCGCGGGGGAGATCGCGCGGCTCACGTGAGCTTTCGCCCCCGATCGAAAGGTTCAAGCGACGGGCTCGGCGCGCACTCCCCCGCTTCGCCAGTCTGCACCCTTCGCAACTAGTCGTGTGGGTCACGTCTTTTCATCACAAGTACGGAGCCCCCGCACACGTTTATTTTCGGTACGATCACACGTGTTCAAACCGGTCTACGACCGAAGCCGATAAGCGGTGGATGTGATTAATTTACCTTATTGGTTTCCTCGTGTTTTCGGAAAAAAATTCAGCCTGTCCCTCGAGTTCCAGTTTTTCCTCAGTTTACAAACACAGGAAACGCTACCGGAAGTGCTCCCCGGGGAGAGGGCTGGCACGTGACCGGAGGAAAACGGCGTCTGCCATGTTTGTTAAGGTGTAACCGGATCACAGGCCCCTCCATTTTGGTTAGGGTCATCCGGCCATTTACTCGACTCACGGTTGAATTTAATTGGTATTGGTTTTATTTTTAGTATAGCGACTTATCTGATTTATTTTCAGTTTATAAACGGTTCCAAACGTGAACGTAATGTTCACGTTGTACGGTGTTGATATATGATTGCACCAGTCACAACCTTGAGCACTGCAGTGTGCTAAAATGTAATGACTAAACAACATTTTCTTCCAGATAGGGTTAGATCATCATAAAAATGTTAATTTTTGTAGTTGCATGATGGCATGAAGTGATTTTCGATATTTCGAGAATTTTTGTTTTTGGATTAAGGTTCAAATCTAGAATTGTGCAAAATGATGCACTTAAATTCTTATATGCATATTTGCCCCTTAAGGTGCAAGGACATCAACATGTCACTTACATGGTGACAATAGTCAAGGCAGTGCAAATGGAAGACTATGACTGGGCAGACGTTTTAAAAGGAGCCTTTTTAAAGGCGTTTTACTTAATAAAGTAACACCATTTTCAGTGAAGAATAGAGGGTGTCTATTTTTATAAGTTTATAATGAATATTACTGCTGTAATATTGTAAAGATTAACACCAGAAAACCCAAGCATGATGATTGCACATCAGCTTATTAAATTATTTAACATGGAGCTATAATTTATATAAATTTAGCATTCTGAATATTATAAGACCTTACCTACCAGAATCTGAACCTGTAGTTCCATTGGTGCACAATTTGTTGTCCTGAGTGAGGTCCATCAAGCTAGCAAGCTATAATTCATTTAAAACGACTCCATCTTAATCATTATGAAAGCCTATATGAAGGAGAAGATCATACACCCTATAATGAGATGATTTACTGTCTAAGATGTACCCTACCTTGTATGCTCCAGCACCCCCCCAAGCCCACAACCTTGTTTATATATGAAAAAAAGCATCCATCAATGACTCGTCAGTGTGATGTATTAAATTAAGTTAGCCGTACCATTTCTGTGCTGAAATACAAATGAAGCATTTAAGGGAGAGAATTCAGAAGTTCCTTTACTTCAAAGATTGTTAATAGGCTTGATTGTGTATATCTCCACACTCACACACACGCACCTTAATTGGCCACAAGGTCCACGGCAAACAAAACGGTGTTTCATATGCATCACAGTAATGGTCCAAATACTTATGAACCCAGACTGAGCATGATGACAAACCTTCATCAACCAGGGAACGCAGTGAATCACTTCTTATAATCATCACTCATTTATCTAAAAGATTAAAATCATTTACCAATTTATAAACCAAGAAATTAATTTTAGATATTCAAGTCAATACATGTGTAAAGGTACAATAGCAAAAATATTTCTTGGACTTGTACCTTCAATTTGCTATAACTAAAGTGTATCCAGCAGCACAGATCCTGCTGCTCTTTGGAGGGGAGAAATTACTACAGCAGCTGCATTATAAATCTGCTCCCAGTCTCTCGATCTCATTTAGGAAGAAGTCCAAATCTTGCAAGCAAATCTGCGGGGAAACGACCACCATGCGGAAAAAGTTGACTCTTCCTCTTTGAGGCTGATATCCTACCATCATGCTGCCTTTACGAACCATGCGTTCCTTTATGACTGGCGCCACCTATGGAGAAGAAGAGGTACTACTGACATTTTTACTGAAATGTCTTAAAAGATGCACAGTAAGATGCACAGATGAGTAATACAAATTAGTAACTGAGATCATAGAAATAATAATGATAAGGAGATTCCCAGTTTTGAGTCACCCTCTATTACACATCTTATGAACAAACCTTAGAGAGTCTCTCCTCATAATCTTCACAATTCTCTTTCCCACGTAGGCTTGGTGGAACAAACCAGAAGCACACGTTCACAAAATCTGGCTGCTTGCAATAAAAGAAAATACAATGTTTCAACATGCAGTGTACTGATGTCAGGAGAGACTTGCGCAGCTTCCTCTTCAAATTCAATTCAATTTATTTTTATATAGCGCCTTTCACAACAATGTGCCTCAAAGTGCTTATCGCTTGTATTATACAAAATGCTTGTATTAAAAGTATTCTAAATTGTACTGCAAACAAATTTTTAAAAATCAGGGAGAAATGCATTACTCACATCAGCAACAAGTTTAAATCCATCCCTCTTCTTCATCTCCTCTACAAGATACCTAGAATAAGTGCGTATGGAAAATTCGAGAATATGAAATATGGTGTTCTTGTATTGCAAGACTACCAGTAAAACAGTGATTTAAAAGAAACCACCACATATTATATATAGGATCCTGTTCTAAAAATGCTAATCACTCCAAAGCAAAGCGGTTTGTTCTCATGTGACCTCATGCTCACTGCAGCGAGACGGACGTATGTGCCATGTTTGCACTTTACCTCGTGTTCTCAAAAGCCTTGTCCACACGCTCGGCCAGACCACGTGTGCCCACCGCCTTCCACATGAGCCACAGCTTCAGACAGTCCACCTTACGCCCGCATTGCAGCGACTTGTCCCCAGTGTCCAGACTCACATCATAAAACTTGTCTTGCTGGAATAAGTACGTGGCATTGGCGCAGTGGCAGTGTTTGAGAAGGTCCTAAACACAGCAGGAACAAGGAGAAGGTCGACATCAAGAAGCATGCCATTCCACCCAGAGATGAAACCCTTACCCTTCAGCGGCTTTTCAGCAAGCCATGTGTCAGACAGCATTGTGTCCTATAGCCTGGCATCCCTGGCACCAGGTGAAGTAGGCATTTGTCTGATCAGGGTGAGGCTTGCTGTCCCTTACCGTGGTGTCCTTAAGCAGGAAAGCTGAACACTGCAGGCCTGTGAGCAGCATCTTGTGTGGGTTCCATGTCACAGAATCTGCCCTACATGCAAATCCCAATAACAAACAAACTGGTGATTGTGCTTCTTATTCTTTGTACAGCCACGGAAATTTTCAGAGTGGCACAAGAAGAGATGTATGTATGTATGACCCACAGAGCATATTCTAAGAGAGTATTATCATTCTGAATATGGTGCAGTAACATACATCCATTTTAAATGTAGCATGTACCATTAATTTTTGTCTTTGTCTGTGTTGGACTGAGTTTAACCAAAAAGATATTTACCTTTCGATTCCCTTAATCAGGTGTCTATGTTTCTTGGAGAACAGTACACTTCCTCCCCATGCTGCCTGCAAGCAGTAATTCAGTGCTAAATTACTTCAACCAAGGCATTCACAAAGCTTAAGTTCACTTACATAGCTGCAGCGGTGAACATCTATATTCCTTACATTGTTAACATAATAAAGATTAATCTACATTTTCCAGCAACATATAGAGTGTAAACAATTAACAGTTTTATTTTCAATGCGAAAACTACTTTCACATGCAAAATGACATCTTTAATGTAGCGTGTCAGCATTCCATCATAGCAAACTTTTCCTCTCTGACAGGAGGCCCTGCAAACACCCCAGCTTAAATAAACACTCCTAGCAGAGCGCACTTGCACACACTGGTCTAATTACAAGGGCCAAGGTGCCCCAACCACTGGGCCTTATGAAACCTCCACTCCAGAGCACTATGTGAGCCTAGGCTGTGTGTGACCATGACTCACATCTACATGCATCCACAGGCCAAACTTTTCACAGACGTCTGCTATGGAGTCCAACGGGTCAAAGGTGCCCTGTATGGTAGTGCCAGACGTGGCACTCACTAAAAAAGGCACAGCACCCTACAAATAAAAAGAAAAGCAAAGAGCGAAATGAAGAACATCATGATGATAGAAATAAAGACTTCCATAGATAAAGCTGTAAGAAATACGAAGTCATCACACACACATAGACATGCACACCCATTTCACATGAAAAAAGCTTTCAAAGGGGTGCTGGGATATTTTTAGCTTCAGCACGTTATTCAAAATGCAAAAATATTATTTCCATATAATATATTATAAGCAGCAGCTTACGGGAACCCAGTAACAACCTTGTCGTGTAGACCGCAATGCTACTTTGTGGCTGTGCTGGGTATGTAAAAATGTAGCCTACTCACTGCCAATGGACACCTTGGACAGGAGGAGAAGAAAAAAATCAAACTTGCCTGTGATTTAGCAAGTTCGATTTTCTCAGTTAGGTCCTCAGGAAGCATCTGTCCCCTGTAAGATATCGTGAGGAAAATTAAAATGAGATGAAAACCACGTGCACATATCGTAAGAGAAATCTGACTGCTGCTAAAAGAGCAATATTATTATAAAATTTAAATGTACATCAGGTACATCATCTGCAAATCTATTTCCTGCAAGAGACAGTAAAGTAAATCACGTAAAGGTATGGTAAATTTAGATTTGAATACAAGGACAGACCAACTGTACCAGTTTGTGCCTTAAAAGCATAAACTTTTCACTTCTGGTTACCAAAGGTTTTAAATACCACAGAAAGAGAAAGTGAAAACAATAGAATACAAACACAGGAATACAGCTAGGCGATTAACATTAAAACACACAGGAAGAGAAACTTCTTATTCCCTAAGAACATTTACCTTTCATTTACTTTCACAATAAACATGTTGTCAAGCCCGATGCCTTGGAAAGATGCAGCTTTACTGATGGAGTAGTGGCTCTGTGGGCAGATTGACATGGAAAACTGTCACTACTCATCACCAGCTCTCCTTTGTAGCCCACGGGAGTCTCAGTGCTCGCTTTCAGGACAAAACAGCAATGGCACCAGCAACACTCATGTGTGAACGCACCAACACGTAAAGTCCAAAAGCGCCAGCACGGCACCATGGCCCACAACGCTCACCTCCTGGGACGTGAAGACAGCCAGTCGCGGCACGGCCCATAGGCCCCTCAGCTTGACCTGCGGAAAGGCCCGGTAGCGCGCCACATTCATGGCGTACATGTTGGACACGGAGCCACCAGGGCAGAAGATACCATCTCCCTCAGGCCAACCGACCAGCATGCGCAGCTTGGAAAGCACCACCTCCTCCATGAGCACAAAAACGGGGGCGACCTCGTATGTGTACCTTCAGGAACACAGCAACTCCTGCTCAGTCACTTCTTAACGGCTAGCACATTAGAAACAACAACAGAAAATTCTCTAATTGATTTGTGTTTATTGCATTATACACAGGGGACTGTGGCATGTCTGGGTTCCTCTGACTCACTGGCTGGTGTTGAGAGCCTCGGTAAGAAACCGTCCTGCCAATGCGTGGTAGTCCACCCCTGCAAAGAGCTGATTGAAGAACCTTGGGTGATCTGAAATCCAAAAGGATGAGCTTTATCAGGCAATACAGTGAGAATGACCTCTGTTTCACTCTTATAATAGTATAGAATCTCCCAAAGGAGGTTAAGCGAATGAACGCTTTGGACCTGCTTGTGGAAGTGTATGCAGGGACCTTGGAGGGCTTACTGGTCTTGACACTGAATGCAGCCACATCTCTAACACGTTGCAGAAGCTGGTGTTGAGACTCGGCATCCTCCCGCAGCTCCAGGTCCAACAGCATCCTCAACTCAGTCGGATCTCGCCATTCACATACCTGACAGGGGCAATGGAAAACCTAAGCCACAGAGCTGCTTCTGGGATTCTGCACAGCAACAGGAAGAGCTTCAGCTTCATTTCACTGCTAAGGCTCAGTTTAGGAAGATTTCAAACAGACAGGTTTAGGAAAGGTGAGAGATCAGTTGTACAAAAATCAGCAAGATTTCACATGGAAAACAAAAGCAAGCATGGAACTTGTGAAACCTTCTCTTTCACATCAGAGCCCTTGGTGAGAACTTCTTCCAGAATAACTCTGAAGGCTTCAGTTAAGAAGTGCTGGCCCTCGGCGTGATCAGACAGCGGCCCATTCACCTGACCATCTTCAGGATCCCCAGATTTCAGCGTATAATCTGAAGATGGAAGAAGTTGAAGCAGATAAAATACTGAGTTCTTACTGAAAACATATAAAGCTATAGCAAATCCAGATACACTTCAATGTCAGGAGTTAAGATGCATACAATTACAGTCATGTTGTTTTTAGCTGAATAGTTAATTAAGGAAAATATAAACAGGTTCTGCTATATCTGTTAATCAGAATTAACAGAGATCATAGCAAACACGAAAGTAGGTTGATAGTGTAACACAGCTACCATGTACAACATCCACTCCATCGATTATCCAACCACTTATCCTTTGAAGGGTGACAGGGTGGTCTAGAGCCTAACTCAGGTAGCCATGAGCACAAAGCAAGGTACATCCTTGGCTTATACGCTCCAGGGTACACTCATAAAGCAAATTTTTGAGTCATCAATCTACCTGACCTGCATGTCTTTGGGCTAGTGGAAGGAAACCCATACATGCACAGAGGGAGCATACAAACTTTGCACACCTGTGACCCTAGAGGTGTGAAGCAACAGTGCTATGCACTGAGCCACCATGCTGCCCTGAGGTCCTATTCATTTCTGTTCATTTTTTCTCAAGTCACTTTCCAAGGTATTGCTAATTCAAGGTACATGTTGGGTGGTTCTTTGAGGTCCTCTTTTCTTGTGTACCTGTACACCAGTCAATGAATGTCCCCTGTTCCCTGGAATTTTGTTTATTATGGATAGATATGTTTTTTTAACTTTCTGGCCTGACTTATTAGTTATAACTTTGATTTATGCACCATAAAATCTAATTTTTTTTTACTTTACTCAGAAAAGGTATGGAAACCAACTGCCTTAAAAATTCTATGGTACTTTACTGAAGTAAAGTTGATTTAAAACGTCATGTTACCCACTTGAATAAATAAATCTCTAAAACGTTGGTATTATAGGGTAAGACTTAAATAAGATTTAGACTTAGACATCTCACTAATATAAGTTATTTTTGCAGGTGTGAACTAGGTTTAGCAGCACTAAATTACTGGTACTGCTACAATGTCAATGATCAACATTGAAAACATTACATAAGGTGATGCCATATCCCTGTTGATGCCATATCCCTGTTGATGCCATATCCCTGTTTTGTCAGTGAATTTACTCCTTTGAATGTTCCCTCTGTATAAAAATCTGGCGTGTAAATAAATTTGCCTTGCCTTGAATGCAATTCATGCAACACTTAATATTAGAAAACGTTTAATGGCACAAAAGAATAATGAACAAGGCATACTTACTTATAAAAAAATAACATCATAAAAATTTCAAAACAAGATTCCAACAACAGCCCTGAAATGTGAGGCAGAGAGAAGTAATCGAAAATGCAAAGAAATCAGAATCAATGTATTCAGCCAGGTGTGAATACACACTAGGAATTTGTTTTGTCTTACAGCAGCTCTCAATAGACATAACTGTCACAAAAAATAATGGAATTAGAACAGATACTGAATAACAATACAGAAATATACTATACAATGTAGAATGAGACTACCAAAAAGTTAAACTAAAAAAAAAACAGTCATCTTCTATACCACTGCTAAGTTCAGGGTCACATGGAGCCCATACCAGAACACACCAACCTACCACAGGGCACACACACACACTATGGGCAATTTAAACACACCAATCCATTTGGACTATGGGAGGAAACTGGAGAACCCAGAGAAAAACCTCCAAGCACAAGGAGAACATGCAAACTCCACGCACACAGACCCAAGGTGGGAATCGAACCCCAGGCCTGGAGGTGCAAGTGCTAACCAATACGCTACTGTGCTGCCTCTTCAAAATGTAAAAACTATTTATTTACATTTTCACCATAAATCACCTTAATGCTTTTACTAGGTCAACTTTGTAAGCCAAATAGCCTTTATCCAAAACCTAGTACAGATACAAAATAGTATGTTATCCAACAGTAACTGCTATGTTTTTACAGTGTGTAAAGAAACTTGATTCAAATTTGAGGCTTCCTAGATGTGTACTACTCAAGCAGCTTGCTTTACGACATAATTATTGGCCAATGTGCATTCTGAAAAGCAAGTTCCCTCACTTTTAAGGGTTAGTTCAATTTCTCCTCTCTGTGATGATTTGTGCAGTCTGGGGCAATATTCTGTGTGACTGAACTCACGTTACCATAACACAAAGCCTTTCTAACATGAGCTTGGCGATTGGACATCAACGTTTCTCTGATTCACTGCCAATGTCTCTCTCTCTCTCTCTCTCTCTCTCTCTCTCTCTCTCCCTCCCTCTCTCCTTCTCTCTCTCTCCGACCAAATACACATTTAAAACAATGGGACTGAACGCGAACGTAACATAACAGAAGATCACACAGTTGTTGCTCTCGTTAGACTGTTTGCACCGCCCAAGTCCTTGTTCTTGTTGTGTAAAAATTTGTGCGAGTCGTGTATACATTTGTCCTTTCAAATTCTGCTTTACTCTTCTGTCCATTTACTTGTTTCTTGTTTACAAGCCAGATAAAGTGTAGTTGGTTATATTTTTTGGAACATAAACATTGTAATGGACCCGCTCCCTCTGGCCGTTGCCATATGTACATCACATAGAACATCCACGTTTCCTCATGTACAATAAAAAGTTTGGATTCATAACTCATACTGTCCATAGTGTCTAAAGCTTAATACTGTAAAAGACTGTAACAAAAACGACATGTATAAATCTGTAAGGTGGCTTATTACACATTTTATTTCAGACATCATCTAAGCATCAATATAAATGTCTCGAAACAAAATATTTTTGTTTTGTTTTTATCGAGTAAAGGAAACGAGAAACAAATACATAAATGTCTTACACTTCTTCAAACTTTTCGACCAACAAAACAAGTTTTCCCTAACTATATTTCACTCTTTTAGTACACTTAAGACTTAGGGTAACGGATTTCATTCAAGTGATAGTTACGTAATGTCCACATTTCAATAGACAAAAGACCGGCACCGCACGTTATATAAAAACCAATGAAATTGCAATATGAAACGCAATATTATCCAGAAAATAATGTTTTCTCCAATATGTTTTTGTTCAGTAGTTGTCGTCCCCATAAAGTTGCAATTTTTTTTTTTTTTTTTTACAAAAACGATGACTGGAATTTGTAACAATATAAATTTACGTTAAACAAGTAAGTGTTTAACATAAACTAAGATAATGCGTTAAGTAAATGCGACTTATTACCTGTTACACATGTATAAAATCAAATTCTGTAGAAGATGGTCTACTATAAGAAAATTTACCTTCACGTTCTTTAATGTTCTTGTCAACTTTGTCTGATATCGTAGCAGCATTCATAGTTATCTGTAATCAGATCGCGTGTTCAAGATTCAGAAAAGAGCAAGTAAGTGCGGACAAGTCTTTTTGATAGCGATTACTTTAAAATTTTTGTGTCTTAAACATGCCAAGAGTAACAGAGTGTATTTTGAGACCAGCTGTCCGACAAAATGGAGGGTTGAGATTTTTTTTCCTTCAGGGAGGTAATTGGATGAGGTGCGCTCCAGATCATATTCCCCCTACATTCTAACTGAACACCGAGAATTCATAGTCATAGAACAGCTATGGTCTCATAGTCTTGTTTTTTAATTAATCCAAAACAGGTACAGGTATAACAAAAACAGTAAACGATAAAAGTACAAAAATATATGGTTTATGTATGGTTTTATAGTCAATACACAGTTAATGAACATAATTACTGTGATCAAGCACTCTGAGGCAACTTGTTGCGAAAGGCACTATATAAAAATGAATTGAACTGAACTGAATTCACGAATTTAAAATACTATTGTACTAGGCCAGTAGGGTGACCGTTGCCCATGGTGTCGTTGTATTTATTTAGTCCAGTATAAGTTATTGCACACTCGCCTCTGTGTTGGTTTCTGTGTTGGCAAGATTCAACACATTTTGAGGGGAAGGATATAGGTTTCAGGCTGACTCCTGTTTTTCTCTCCAAATTCGGTGGCTTGTTGCACTTTTTCTGCACGGCTGTTGACAGCAGTTGCTGGTTGGATGCCATTCCCTTGGGAAGGGGGAGCTAGCATTTGTGTCTTGCCACAAATCTAAATCTTGTCTTACCCACCCCACCCTGCCTGCACTCTCTTCTTCGCTTCTCTACCATGCTCTTCTTTACTTTGAACAGTTGACCCGAAGTATTTAAAATCATCGACCTTCACCACTTCTACTCCTTGCAACCACACTTCCGCCACTCAGCCTCTCGTTCATACGTGCACTTTGTCTTGCTCCTACTGATTTTGATTCGCCTTTTCTCCAGTGCATACCTGCATCTCTCCAGAGCTAATCCTTGATACAATCCCACCTCCACCTTGAACCAGACTGTGATCCTTACCGTACACCTCACCGCTGTCACATTGTCCTCATACATATCCTACACCATCTTCACATACTTCTCTCTTACCAAGTATCTTCCTTGTTGACTCCCTCACCACTTCTGTCATAGTTGGCAAATTGTCCAGCAATTTGTCATGACAATATTAATATAGTTTTCCTTCAGGATTACCCCTACACTGTTTCTTTTTCAGTTTATACCATGGTAGAATAGTTTGATCCCACCGCTGATGCTCCTTGCCTTACTCCCCTTCCACTTGGTCTCTCGTAGACACAGGATTGGTCATTTGTAATCCAGGCCTGGACCAGTCCGATATGGAAGTGAGGTTTGTGGTCCGCATATCTAATTTGGCACAGATGTTTGACTGGCTGCCCTTCATGACGCAACCCTTCCCCCTTTTTCAGGGTTTGGGATGGGCGCTAAGTGCACTGGCTTGTGCAACCCTGTTGGCTGGGTTTTTGAATTCTCTACACAAATCAATATAAATGGTGTGTTTTGGTTTTCTTCAACCTATCCCATGTTCCATTTCACTAACTGGAGGGAAATTCTAGGCAATGCTTTGATAATAGTAAGCGCAGAGGTTAAACTTGTTACCTTTTTTATTTCTATCAGTTCTGAGCAGTGTTATGAAAGAAGGTGAATACAGATGCAGACTTACCATGAGATACTTCAATAAAAAAATACACTACTGTAACCAAGTGGTGGTTATTTCTAATTTGGGAGAAGTGTCCTAAAGTGGAATTGTTATGTAAAAGGGTAGAATGATGTCTCTTTAAGACTGTAGTTCTTTGAGTGAGGTAATAAAGTGGCTGTGGTTGAGACGAATGTGAATAAATGGTGTGTGTTTCTGGAACCATGCTGTTGAGAATGATACCAGTAAAAGAAGCTTTAGCATTGATAAGCATTGTTTGCAGTAGTTGTCAACTTTTCAGATGAAGAGAGACTCAGTATTTTTCATTGGGAATCACAAGGGGTGTCATTTGTAAAACTGCATATGCACAAAATGAGGCCAAAATGTGTGTATATGTAACTGACGGTCTCCGTCTCCGCGTTGTGTTCTCTTGTGAAAGAAGCCAGTCGTCATCAAACTGGGTCTGTACCGAGCTTTTATTTCACACAATCATAACCTTGATGTGTAAAGCGGGAAAGACAGGCAACATAATATACAGTGGACACCGAGATGAACCAGTCTCGTATTAACACACAAAATAAAATCAATAAGAACAACTCAGATTAACACAGACAATACAATAAAGAATGAGCCAAAGTCTCATATTAATATATACAATACAAATAACAATGAACCAAATCTTAGATTAATATATACATACACAATACAAATAAGAATATACCAAAGTTTCATATTAATATATACAATACAAATAAGAATGAACCGGTCTCAGATTAGCGCATACGATTAATAGCGAGTTCACCAGGGTTGACATACCTTGATGTGTAAAGCTGGAAAGAGGCAGACAGCGGGAAGAGTCCTCTTTTTATCCCGTAGGTACCCGCCAGATCTCTAACCACACCCCGTTTTTATTGTATGCCGCCTGGGTCAAACTTAGACAGCCTGTCCCAGAGAGACTGGACTGCCAAGACACATCCTTTTTAATACTGAATGTGAAATCCTGGGAAACCATTGTTACTTCGGTTACATATACAACATTTGATGCAAAAGTTGGGATTTATAAAAGGTGACAACAAGTTTTGTCCCAGTGCTGTTATACTGTATATCAGCACTCTTGGAATACCTCTTGTCCAACAAAGCAAAATGTCCCAGGGTTCTTATACTGTTTATGAGCACTCTTGGCCAATCTAATCAATCCATATTCGTTGGTTGGAACTTTTGTATAAGTGAATTTATATCTCAGTATTTCTAAATAACCTCGTTCATAATTATCAGTCATTACATTCAGAATTAGTATATCTGTGAATCATTCCCTGGCATGAACAGAGGTATAAATATTGCCCAACCATAATCACTTTGTGGTTAATTAACATTCTCCTCCCTATGTGTTGTAAAGCTTAATGTAGTTTGTAAATCAGCCAAACTCCATTCAAGATTAAATCAAAATGGTAAGGTATTAAGTGTTCAGGATGTTTACTGATGGTGACGATTCAAGTCACATCTTAAATTTGAGTTTGGCTGACTTTCAAATAATGTAAAACTTCACAACATAGGGATGATAGTACTGTGAAAAGCCAATGTTTTCTTAAGATCTGCAGACTACGTAAACTGTCAATCAAAGTCACAACAGCCACTTGTCTTTTGAGAAACAAAAAAAAAAACTGATTTTTAACCAACTTATTGTAATTACTTATAATATTGCTTATTGTTATTCATAGAGGACAATGCTTATGGAAGAATGAGAGAAGAAAGGCACCATAAGGATTTATTTTTTATTTGTCCCATGATGATACCTATCTTGTGAGCCAGTACTTTAGATTACAGAAAACAGTACTCTTAGAATCATGTGCTGAGAGTAGCATATTTTTAGAAAATCCAGTTGCTAGAATCATCCATGTACAGACTTTAAGAACACTTTAACTTTCTGGCAAACAGTACATAGTACAGAAAGAACTGTGACAGATCCAAATATTATAAATGTTATGAATCTGCCATTGATCTTATGGATTTCTGAAAGTCTAAATGGCTTACCGCCATAGTTTAGTAGTCTTACAGACTTCCCGCTTTTCTATCTACAGCAATTTTCTTAGTGTGAAAGTTTCAGCCTGCATGGTTACAGTGATTTAAGGGCATAATTGTACCTGCAATGGAAGAACAGTATATGCTTACCGTACAGTTTGTGTGCGAGACTTTAAAGATGACGCTTTGGCCATTTATAATTTCAGAAGAACGTCATGTCAAATCTTTAGTTGCTAAAATTGAACCAATGCCAAAATCAGCCCTAGTTGATTGTTTGCTAGACCAAAAGCTGAAAACACTCCTTCAAATGGTTTGAAGGCTTTGATTTCACAATCAACATTTCTTGCTTTCTTTCTGTCCACCATCTCACAATATAAAGAAGGGTTAAATTCCTTAATTACATATGTATGGCTTAACCATGTTGTTTCTGGGTGGGTTTCCTGGCAACACTACAGAAGTAATTAAAAAAATTAACTAGTGAAAAAGGATCACAAAAAATTCCAGAAAAACACAAACAGCCAAAAACTAGCTGGAGATACAAAGCTACTCTCGCAAAAAACTTCTAGTATGTCTCATGAAGTAGGATTTAGTGGTTCGCTTGCTAACACCAGGATAAGTTTGCTTTAAACCTGGATTTTCATTCATGTGAAAGTGAATCACTTTATAACCAGCCATGTTTTTGTGGAATGGTTTCCCAATGTTTCCCATCAATCACAGTTTCCATAGTTTCTTCCTTCAAGTTTGGGTACTCCACCAGAGGCCTGGGAGCTTGAGGGTATAAAAGAAATAAACGGTTGAAATATATCACTATGTGTAATGAATCTATATAATATACGAGTTTCACTTTTTGAACTGAATTACTAAAATAAATTAACTTTTTTAATATATCCTAATTTATTGAGATGCATCTGTATATACCACTATGCTTGCCGCTTGGCATAGTTTACCTATGCGTCCCAGTCGCGCGCATCTTAACGAGACCCGAACGTTCCTTTGAACTGAGAATTCAAAAATAAAACGTTAATTAAACGAAACGGACTGCACAACGAATGTAACCCAAACACCCAATTATGACAAGTATTGAAATTATACAAAGTGTAGATAATGACTGTAATAATCCATTAATTAAATTTTTTTCCTATGTATGTATGCGAATAGTTTCGTGATTTGGGAGAAATATGATCGACGAAATAAGAAAAAAAAACTCAATTTTCAAATTGTCATGCCAAAATATAACTTTTGTCAAGGTAATATTTTGAATTTGTACGTCTCTCTTACAGATCTGCAAGTGAGAGTTTTCCCAGTTTTTTCAGGTGAAAAAAATCCCAGATGCTGACGTTGCTTCCTACATTGTAAATGTACAAGAATATTGTTACATTAGCCTACCGTTTTTAATAAATCCTTCTATAATGTTGTAAATAAATGAAACAGAACAGGAATTTAAGGTGGACCATTTAAGACATTGGGAAATATACTAAAAAACTAAAATGCAAAGATTTGTGGGAACTTCTATCTATCCATGAGGCGAGAATGTAAGATGTTGCTACGAAATCCATACTCATATTAGTTTGTGGAATCCATGAAACTTCCATTATATATTTTTATCAATTTTAAAGTAAATTTGTATATTAGACGCACACTCATCTAAGCACATCGTTGGCAGTCTAGGTCAGACCGCGATTCGTTGTCCAGCTTACTGCCAGAGCTAGATGTGTCAGCTGTGCATGCGAGTTCTGCTGCATCCCAACATGCAAAGTGCACCTGGCTACGGGAGCCGCATAGCTGAACCTTGCTGCATACTCTTTGTAGTTGGTCAGTATCAAGGTCGGATCATGTTCACACTACAAACGAACTTTGTTTGTTTGGGACCGGACCGAGACCACCTCCAATAAAGAGTCTCGATGTTTATGTTTTTTTGGTCTATGCCCGAGTGTGATTGCTGTATTGAGACCTGTCCAAACAAACCACACCAACAGGTAAACAAACCAGAGTTAATTTCAACCGGACTAAAAAAGGTAGGTGTGAAAGCACCCTAAGATGCATACCCGTTGGTAAAGTACTTTCTCTGGAAGGTCCTCTGCTTTCATTTGTATTGTGCTAAATAATTGCGATCATTGTTTTAACTATTGTCGAGCAGTCTTAGTTTGCCACATGCTATAATGTATGTGATGTGGAGGTTAGTCCACAGGTAGGATTTTCTTTTATCCTACAGAGGGCAGCAACTCTTCTTTTGTCTTATCTGCAACTGGGATCTTTTTTTAGTCTGCATGTCTTTTTTTCTGTGACTAAGTAGGTTGCAACTGGTATCAAAATTCTTTACTAATTTAGCACAAAGCTGTATGATAACTATGGGACCCTCTCGAGAAAGTACCGTAAATTATGTTTGTTGCAATTCACCCTTTGTTTTCTGTAGATTTGTTGGCTTTTATGTTTTCCTTGTGTTTTTTTTTTTTTTTTTTTTAATTTTTTTTGGAGTATGTTGGGTGAATTTCCGTTTTGTTTTGGTTTTTGTTTTTTTATTTTTTTTTTA
>JABJVR010000071.1:921814-948251 GCA_025773905.1 Chitala chitala
CTTTGGGATGTGGTGGAACGGGAGATTCGCATCATGGATGTGCAGCCGACAGATCTGCAGCAACTGCGTGATGCTATCATGTCAATATGGACCAAAATCTGTGAGGAATGTTTCCAACATCTTGTTGAATCTATGCCACAAACAATTAAGGCAGTTCTGAAGGCAAAAGGGGGTCCAACCCGGTATAAGCAAGGTGTACCTAATAAAGTGGCCAGTGAGTGTATAACTGTAAATAGTATCTTCTTGTAATAGTCTGTAATACTTGTGTTTGTGTAGCTGTATGTATTTGTACGTGCATTCTGATTTGTGTGTGCCCATCAAATGTGTGTAATAAAGACTTACACTGTGCTGTGTGTGAGTGTGTGTGTGTGTGTGTAGCAGATGTATAAACTCTACTGTGAGAATCCCGCGGTGGTCAGGACAAGAGTACGATTAGTCCCTCAAGTGAGAGAGTCTGATGTTTAGCTGAGTGGGCTAACCATCTTGTCTGCTAATTCTGCAGGCTGTGAGGTTGGGAGTTCCAGCCTTGGTCTCCCTGTAACATTGGTGCTGTGACCTGCATAAATACAGGCTACTATCAAGCAGTCAGGCTGTGGTTGCTGTGGATATTTATAGGGGGAGGATGTAGAGGCTGTGAAAGTGCTATGGTGAGAATTCCCTGGTGATCAAGACAAGAATATGATTAGTTCCCCCAAACAAGAGACTCTGGTTTTTAGCTCAGTGGGCTAATTGTCTTGTCTGGTAACTCTGTGTGGGCTGTAAGATTGTGAGTTTGAGCCTGGGTTGCCGCCATAACGTGTGCATGTGGTGCCAAAATAAATCTGCTTGTTTGATACAAAGCAATGTGTGCTTTCTGAATGATAAAAATGAGTGCTATGATTTCTCCAAAATGGTGTTAGAAGTGGGATAAAAGCCCTTCCACTGAGATAGGACAAGGTTGAAACATGGGCAATGAGGGAGGTAGTGTAGTGAGCACTGCATGTGGCACTTGGTTGACTGCAGTTATGGTGATGTCACCCCTAGGGTCAAAACAACACTTTGATTACCTCCCAGAGCCAGAGATAACCCCCCAGAGCTAGAAACTAGAATCTTTAGCTCAGTGGGCTAATCCTGTTGTTGTCTGGTGATGACCCAGGTTTGAAATCTGTCAGCTCCCTTAGTTTGTTACTATACGCGTGTGAGATATATAGTACAATGTAATGTGTTGTTTGTGTGGAAAAAGTGATACAAAACATACTGTGTGTTTTGTGGTGACAAACAGGAAAGAGAAAAAACAACAATGATAATAATAAAAAGAAGTACAGATTGCTAATTTGAAAACAAACAAAGCGGTGACCATTAGTTTAAAAAACTGTACACTGTATAGTGATCTGTCACCACCTTCTGGACAAAAATACCAAATGCTTGTGCATGAAAATGTTTTTTGTGCATGATGCTTGTGCATGAAAATGTTTTTTGTGAGATCAATTCTTGTGCTTAAGGAACATTATTGATGTGTTTATTTTACCAGCTAAGGTGCATGAAATAGGATTTACGTTATCGAGGGTTAAATTTCACTGTCAGAACTAAATGGGCCCAGCATCCCACATTGTCCATTGTGATGTTATCATATCATAGATCTCTTGTAACTTTTAATGTGTAACGTAATAAAACCAATGTATTTACTAGACAAACCTTATTATTATTATTATTGTTGTTGTTGTTGTTGTCGTTGTTATTATTATTAAAAACTATATGCTGTGTCACCATCCTGTTCCTGCCCTGTTTTCTCCATTTTAATCCTGTCTAGTTCCTTTTGCTGCCTCTAAGGTTCCACACCATTCTAGATTCTGTCCTTTCTCTATCTTCTCTAGTTTCCTATAGTTCTATGCCTGTTTTTCTTCCATTGTGTTAGTGTTTGCACCTGGGCTTAGTTCTCTCCTGTCAGTATACTGTATAAGGTCTGTCCTTCTCACCCTTCCTTGCTGGTTACTGGGGATATCCTGCTTGGAGGTACATATTCCTGTATACTTGTGCTGCTGTTAAGATTCCTGTTTGTTCTTACTGATCTCTATCCTTCATATGATATTTGCCTATTTACTCTTTTGACTTCCTAGTTCGTCCTTATCTTGTAACTCCTGTTCTGTAGTTTATTGTTTACCTTGAGTTTTGTTAATAAATCCTGTCCATCACTTACATGCTTCCTTTGTTTCCTTTTGGCCACCAGCCACAGAATGTTACATTGTGTTTATTACTATATTCATATTATTATTAACCATTAAAGAAAATGTCCTAGATATTGTCAAAATGTTTGGAGCTGCATCACATAAAATGGTCTTTTTTTGTGTTATTTATCAGCTTTTTCTCTAGGCTAATTCCATTTCCTGGTAATAAGTAAAAGCAGAATGAGCCTTGGGCATAGGCAGTATAGACAAATTCTAGGGGTGCTGTCCATCCATAGGGGTGCCACTGCAGCAATTGATAGCGGAATTGGTTGCAATGTAAGGGGCACAAGCTAAAATCTTGCCTAGGGCACCAAATTGGTCAGGGTCAGCTCTGAGTAAAAGGAAACCTGGTTCAACAAGGTAATGTTCTATTGGTAAGTTCTTTTTATAACACAGTTCATAATTAACATTGGAATATTCATTTTCCATATTGGCTAATGCTGTTAAAGGTCACAGGAAGCCTGGGGCCCAACCCAGGAAACATAGGGCACAGGGCAGGGGACACCCAGGGCACACATCACGAGTAGTTTGGAGACACCAGTCAACTTCACCAGAATGTCTTTGGACTGTGGGAGGAAACTGGATGACCCAGAGAAACCGAACTAAGCACAGTGGGGCAGTGTTGGTGTGTTTTGAGAGATCAGTCCAGCCCCTGATTTTAAGGAGTCTTATGACTTGGGGAAAAAAGCTGTTACACAGTCTGGCCATGTAGGCCCAAATGCTGCAGTACCATTCACCAGACAGCAGTAGAGTGAACAGATAGTGTGATGGGTGTGTAGGGTCACCAAAACTTTGTTTTTGGTGTGGTCAGCATAACAAGCTTGAGCAGGTGTCAAAAGAGCAGCAGAAAGAAGTTGTCATGGAAGCAGCAGCATCCTCCTCTAGCAGCAGTGATGCTGCCCCAACACCTGCTATGTCTGCTAGCACAACTTCAACAACACCTCTTGCTTTAAACAAGTCAGACCACCTGTGGCCATATCCCCAACAGATGTTTTCCTTTCTTGGCGTGAAGGATTTCTTATATTGATTGAAGTGCCTCCTGTGCTTGCCAAAAAGCACTAAAATACTAGCATTCAAAAACTCCCTGTGAAAACTTAAAAAACACATTGATCTAAGTTAAAACAAAGTAACAATCATTATAGAGTTGTGGTTAAGGTATTAAACAACACTTTAAACATTAACGTTAACATAATGTTATGTCTACTGTGAATGTGAAGCTAATGTTACAAAGGCTTTGTACTAGCCATGCACATTATGGATTTTGTAACATTAACCTTAGTTAATGTTAGTTGGTCACAAAATGACCAACTAACATAAAATTAAGAAAAAAAGAAACTAAATGGCCAACAGTAATAAAATTACCAAAACAGCCCATTAAAAAATTTTTAACATTAAAACATTATGTCAGTACTATGTCAGTACTGTGATTGTGAATCTAACAAGTAGGCTACATATTAGCCATGCTGCATTATTGATTTTGCTAACATAAATGTTAGCTAGTTGTAAATAAAGATGAGAAATTTGGCTGTAGGGGTGAGCACTGGTTAGTTGTAGCATAATTTTGTTTTCTTTGTAAAAACATTGAAATAAATTTAATACATGTTTCTATTAATTTTTTCTTTAGAATTTCATAAAGTAAAATAAATTGGCTGTTTAAATTACAGAAGCCTATTCAACATACTATTGAGATAACATATATTTTTTTCTAAACTTAATATTAAACATTAACAATATACAGGTTATTATCTATGGTATGGTATGTCAGGGTGTTGGCTAAACAACAAAAATCTAAATTCCACAGTTATTATACCTATGTACATTATTCATTAAATTGAAAGTAATAAACCCGAGCACAAACTAGGGCTAGTTAGTTAATTAGTTAAGTTTAAAAAAATTGTTGATAAATATCAATTGGGAATTGGAAAGAGGCCTGCTACTCAGCTTTGGGCAAAGTAAAAATGACTTCCCAATGTAACAATGACTTAGCAGTGGAATGAACAGATCTACTTTTACTTTCAATACTTAACTACATTTATTCACAAACTACTTTTTGTACTTAAGCACAGTTAAAAACAGATACAGTACTTTCATACTTTCACTTAAGTAATATTACAAGATCCAGTGTGTTTTAAGGTCTTGATGCAAAGTTCAAATATTGTTGGAATGTAGTGAGCACTGCCTTGAGATTCACATGGTTGAAATGTCTGGTGATAATAATCCATCTGTGGAAAATTGCAAGGATCTCTCTCTCTCTCTCTCTATCTCTCTCTCTAAAGAACAGATTCAAACTCATGACCTTGTGCTGAAAATTACAGCCAGATCTGGAAACTTCCACAAAAACAAATCCTACTTTATATACCTCATATGACATGATGGTAGGATCCATAGTGTTTAAATTGTTTTTTTTTTTTTCTCAACAAAAAAGCCTTGATATTTGACGTAATCCTGCAGTGATAATTGTTATTTTTTTCAGACACCGTCGAAGTGATGTATCTATTATTTGTTAACCGGCTTTCTTTAGTCATGTAGTTTAAGACTGCCAGACTAACAGACACTCTGCTGTGTAAAATTTCTTTATATTTATAATTGTTATAAGAAAAGGGTTTACACTGTAGTACCTCACATTCTATCTCTTTCTTTCAAAGTATTTCAAATCCCTCCGTAAATAAAATCAAGGTGTGAAGGTGACATTTTGACAACAGTCTTGCCCCACCCCCCTTAAACTATGAAGTATTTCATTGTAATTACCCATCACAAGGTGCTAAAGTGAACCGAAATAAAGAAAACAAATGACGGTTCAGATTGGTTCGTTTTTCCATTCTTTTGACATATTTCACTGTGCTGACATTTTAATTACGAAGGGCTGAGAGTTATAAAGGAGTGTTTCCAAACAGTACAATTCATTACCATAACTCACACCTGCAAACTTTACAATGGTAATTCATTATTTCAGTTTTTCCACCACTAGGTCCAACAACAGTAATTGTAAAAATGAAAGTAATATCTAAATAGTTCGACGCACTACTGGTTGTGTACACGTCTCATGGATGTCGGAGGTGTTTTGTGGGGCGTGCCCTTTGGTGCTCCACAAGAAATGGATCACTTTCCTTTTTACACCTGTTTTTAGCCAGTTGGAGTATGAAAAGGGAACTTTTAACTATTTATTATCAGGCACAGCCACATTGATCGCTTTTAAGGTCGAGAGAAAAATAATGAATGATTTTAGAACTGCATTTTCAAATGCTTGATTTTATTCCATTTGTATTTTCTCGTTCTTATCCTTCTATTGTCTTATATTATTTATTGTTATATTGTTTTATTGTTGTATTGTATTTTACCTATTATTATCTTTTATCGTAATAAATTTCAATAAATGAATGCCGGAATGATGAGAGACAAATGCCCAGTGGTGAATTCACTCTGGAGAGATCTTTCTGACCGGTGGGGGGGGGAAGAAAAATCTAAATAGTTCGACTTATGAAATCAAAGACGAACAACATTTAGTGTGACCCTTTGCCGAGTAACACGAACACGTCCGGCAGACGCTGAAGGCGGACCCTCCTCGTCCACCCCAGCGATGACGACGACAAGGAAGCTGACTAGGACTCGCCGGTTGCTGGAAGGAAATCCGTTTTTTACATTTAAAGAGGCCGCGGTGCCTTTCGTTCTCAACTAAATTAAAGTCAACAACAACGGATTTTGGCAACTGGTTATATAACTAACACACTAAGCGTTGTGAACATGGTGTGTGGGGGATTTACGTGCTCCAGAAATGCTCTTTGTTCTCTCAACGTGGTCTATATGGTGAGTAAGCGTTGCCAGCAGCGCAGTTTTTGTTAAACGCGGTGAACGTTACGTCTCGTGAACGGTCGTTGCCTTTTAAAAAACAAACTAGCTACGCCTCGTGCAGGCTAGGTAATATCTGTAACGGTTTTAACCGCTGCCCAGTTAATCCGAGTACGAACCTACAGAACATCGACATCACTGGTGTAGAAAGCGGCTAACGTTATACTGATGGCCGCTAACTCAGAACACCAAAAACTTGCGGTGGCAACTAGCTAATTAGCGATACGTTAGCTAGTTAGATGTAAAATAGTTTATTTAATTTATGCACAGTGCACTGCTATTTTTCAGTTTTACTAATTAGTAAAAAAAAGTATAACAACATTAGACGTATGATGTTCGATACTGAGTTGGTTATAATTTAGGCAGAACTGCACTGTTAAATAAATAAAACGCATTTTGTAAAACAGGAATGTTATTTCATCTGATTAGTGGTCGTTATAGTAGGAATTTTGTTGTAGTTTTGCGTCAAAATATGAATTTTACTGTTGGAGGAAGTGTTCGTACTACTAACGCACACTAAAATCACAAGGTCTGCAGCAGCATGGTTACGAAATGCGCTGTGGTGACGTCACTTCTGGATCAGTTTGCTGGCCAAAAAATACGTGAAAAAATAATTTATTCTGTTGCCAGGTGGAAATGACTTTACGGTGAAAACATTACTTCCTTTAAACATTCATAAATCGTAGTGTTATTAGTATTTTAATGTGATTTATAGCTTTGGTTAGAGATACTTACTTACATTTCTTTTTTTAATAGTACTTAGTAATCACAGTAGGAAATTACTTTTCTGCAATTAACCCATCCCCTGGGGGAAGCAGTGGGCAGCCGCACACAACATGGGAGCTAGCATTTGAGTGTCTTGTTTAAGGACATACATGGTTGGATTGGGATTTGAACCAGGAGACTTCTACAGCCCAGCCTGATGTTCTACCCATTGAGCTACCAGGCTGCTAGCAAGATACTTGCATTACAGTAGATCAAACAGCAGGATGTTTTGACCTAAATGAAAACAACAGTATTTTAGTGGTGACTAGGCTTGCTTTACTCACCAGTTAAGCCTGTGTCTTCCATTTGTATGTACTGGTGAGTAATGCTGCCAAAAAAGACTAGGTAAAAATGTATGCAGGAATTGCATTGTAAAATTCTGTTGGAATCTTGTAAAGACAGGAGGACGAAAACAGTTTAACAGTGTAGATTGAAATGTGTCCCTTTTGTTCTTGCTTGATTGTAGTCTTTATATTTTCATATAAAGTACCACTTACACTTCCTGTTATATGTTTTAATTAATTACTTTAGCCTTTTTTTAAGATTCTGTTGCACAGAGTTTTTGATGCTGTTACATGGAAGCCAGTGTTGTAATTTTAAACAGCTGCTCCATAATGCAGATTTTGCTTCAAAGTAAATTGCCTCCCCCCTTTTTTTTCTCCGGCCTTCAAACTTGATGTACACCAGGGAAAATTTGTATTTCAGGCTAAGGCTGACAAGTGCACCTTCCCTCTCAAGTGATCAAAGTTAGTGATTTTTTTCTACTTGTCACACAGCCAAAGACAAGTTTCATTATGCTGTTTATAGAGTTTTGTCTTCATATCGAAGCTATCTGCCAGAGGGAACAAATACACCAGTAAGGCAACAAAATGTAATGTCCACAGAATATATAGCCTACGTGTCAGTCTTTTATTTCATTGCTGAAACTGAAATCAAAAGACCAAGGTGAGGAGAGAACTGTGGCATCTGGCCAAAGTTAGAATGGCAAATAAATGTAATTACTTTAACTTGCTTAAAATTTTACTAGTTTTGTGAATGCACATATGTGAATTCACAAGAGGACAGCACATATTCCCTGACCTGTACTGGGTACTTCTTGATGATGATGATGATTAATAATAATAATAATTATTATTATTATTATTATCTTTTTTAATGCAGAAACAGGTATGTGGAAACTGTTCAGCTAGTGCTGCGTGGTCTTGATGCTGTCAGTGTGCTTGTACTCTGTGCTTCTTAATGAATCCAGAGTGTGTCCTACTCTGTTGCCTGTGATTGGTTCTAGGTCTCTGTATCATCCCCGACCAGAAATGGCCTTTTTGCTTAAATTATTGAAAGCTCGCTGTTGGTCTTCTTATGATAGAAAAATGTTTCTGCACCTGTGGAAGCAGCATGTTGCCTAATGCATGTTTGTTTTCTTTTTTTTGTTGAACCATATATCTTCCCTGTGTCTTGTAGATGGTAGGACTGCTGCTGATTGGTGTAGCAGCTTGGGGGAAAGGATTTGGCATAGTGTCCAGCATCCACATCATTGGTGGGGTCATCGCTGTTGGCGTGTTCCTGCTGATTATCGCTGTCGTAGGCCTCGTCGGAGCTCTCAAACATCACCAAGTCATGCTGTTCTTTGTATCTTTTTTTTCCCCCCGGTTTGAGCCTTAGGGAAAGAGGCTGAAGGTCAATGACGTTGTGTCATGGTTTGAAGATTAACTGCCCTTCAGGTTTTCCTCTTTGTCACACGTTTATTCCTCCCAAGAGAAAGCCACTGTACTTTGAATTGGGTGTGAGGATAAAAACAATGTAGAGGTTTTCCACTGGTTTTGATAATGCCTTGACGATTGTCTCAGTACATGGTCATTCTCTTCTTAGTCTTCCTCTTCCAGTTTGGAGTGTCTTGCTCCTGCTTGGCTATGAATAGTGGACAGCAGGTGAGTGACCATCCTCTCTGTTCTGTTCTACTCTTGTTCTGGCCAAGTTTTCACTTCCTCATATTTGTACAGAATATTGTCCTCTTCTTCTGTCCTCATTTTTCTCCTCCTCCTCCTGTATCCCCCTCCCACCTGAGATCCGTAGCTCCTGATTCCATTTGTCACTTTCAGACACTGTCCTCACACCTGTGTTTCCTGTGCAGTTGACGCTCTTAAATGCTACATGGAAAATACTGGACAACAAAACGAAAGGGGACCTGGAGGACAACCTGAACTGCTGTGGACTCCTGAATACCACGGAGAGCCAGAGGCAGTTCTTCAGTGACGTGAACGCCTGTCATGCTGTAAGTGTCCATGTGCTCAGGTGCTAAGGTGTGCACGCTATTCATACAGGTGCACAAGGCTACTCTAGTGTACCAGGTAACAGCTGCAGGTGACATGTTATTAAGGTTTATTGAATGCTGTGCATTCGCATGTGCATTCATACACGTTTTCAGTCAAAAATAAAAAATTCACTTTGGGTGAGTAAAGTATATACAGTTCAGGTATACTGTATATTTTTAACATGTAAAATTGTAGTACGTATTGAAATAAATGCTTCTGACTTTAAGGCTGATTTACTATTAAGTGAATTGCTACCGATATATGCCATAAAATAATTAACACAACAGAAAACCGGTTTATAATAACTTTAATTGGATATACCAGCAAGTGTGTTGTGACCGATGGCAAGTAAATGCAGAGTGAGCAATGGATAACTCTGCGAGGTTTTTAATACATATGAGCATTTAACATTGCATCCGTCAAAGATGAACGGGTATAACTGTTTTACCTTTACTTAAGCTGTGATACCAGTTACTTAGCAGCCAAGACACTAGGGGGAGTAACATAAACTAGACACGACACAGTGCTTTTTTTTTTTAAACTTGTTGCAGTAAAAAAACACCAGAGTAACAATGCAAAATAACGCAGGCAGTTTGAATGGCGACAATGTTATGACATTTGCATGACTGCAATTTCTTCAGAAAAACGAAACGTTTTTACGTTTAGGCGCGACTTTATGATCCACACTGTACTTCTAATACTTTTCTACAAAAACAAATTCCAAAACGCCATGACTTTAACATGTGATTTTAGCTGGGTTAATTGATATGTCAGACTCATGTGCACTGCAGTTTTGTGGATGGATCTGAGTCCCCTGTGTATTGCAGTTACTCTGTGCTTTAACAGACATGAATGAATTTAATACCACAGTCCAGCATACTGAAACTCATCAGAATCTAATATGGCAAATATGGCAGAATACCTGCCTAAATAAGTGTTAAGTGAGGTATGAAATACTTTATGCTGGCACTTCGTATAAGAACCAGTCAAACTTTAACATTTTTGACCATAAGATTTGTAGTAAGAGATTAGCAGTCTTTACTAAAAGCCAGACACCCATGAGACCAAAACAAATGTAATTTTCTACCTTTTTCTGCTGTTTAGAAAAAAGACTTCCACTTTCAATAAAATGGAGGCATAAAGCAAGCAATAAAATTTCTGCTGAAGAGTAAAGAGGAAGATTGTCATTTTTCACCTCTTATTTTTCACAGTACGAGTATTGTTATAGTTCACCCACCACCCATTCCCTTCATTCCACTAAATGCTAAAAAGCATTCTTCAGAAGTCATGTCTATGGTGGATATATATTGCGTTCCACTTTATTGTTGAAAAAGTCTAGTGAAACAAAACTTTTTTTTTTTTTGTCGTCAGTCAAAAAATGTTAAACTGATACAATTCAGTTTTGACATGTCCACTGTGCATTTGGTTGTTTGAAATATAAGTGTGCCTTTGTGTACACAACTTGTGTCTGGCTTTACTTTCAGTTTCACAGTAGTCTTCGCCCTTGTCTGTCTAGCACTGTGATTGAATAGTTGAACTTCCATTACATTGTCCTAAGAAGTTCAGTTTACGTGAACCAGTAATTGTGGCGTGGCGTGCGTGCGTGCATGTGTTTTCTGGGATTGATTGGCTATTTAGGAGACTTTTTAGTTTTGGATTATTATGCAAATATTGAAGATCTGAAATTATTGAATGTCATCTGAATGTCACACTGACCTCAAAGTGTGGGTGACAATAACAGTTGATGTATTTCAACACAGGATAGTTCTCTATAAAGTTTTAATATATTAATACGGTCTGTCATGTAATTTATGTAGTGAAAATAAATGTATCAATTACATTCCCTGTTTTGTATTTACCCTTTGCTGTTTTATGTGTGCAACGTCATTGTGGTAACACTAGTTTTATTTCCACATGGAAACCAAGTGGTATAAGATGAAAGCTGGCAAAATAATGATAATTGAAATCAACAGATATGCATTTTGGCTGGATGTTCACGGTATGTTCTCACTCATTCTGCTTGTTGATGTTCATGCAATCCATAATGATCGGTGTACGCAGTGGTGGCTACCATTGGTTTGTCTTAGTTGAGGCAGCACGCTTGAAAGCTGACAAGCTCTGTCACACACTGCAGTGTCATTTTTCTTAATTTATGTCAGAACATCAGCCATTTCTTGACACCACTGGCTTTTTTTCAACAAGAGGCACTGCTGCAGTGTTGACATGTATACCCTAAACACAGCATGTGGGCTGTTATGATTTCTTATGTGTGTCAAACCTCTCAATGTCAGTGTAATTGTGGTGAGTTTGACACATAATAGACGCGGTCTGATTTTGCCATTTTTTTTTCCTCTCTGTTGCTTGTTAAGCCATGCCTGTAAGTACGCAGTTCAAAGCATAATATAACTAAGTGCTTATGTAGTACAGACATGTTTTCAGTGGAGTTTCCAAGTAGATGGGAATTTTGCATTGGAACCGTTAATGATTACTTTAACGCTAGTAGTCTATTTCTTATCATATCAAGTTAAAAATACATCATTAGTATTAATTATTTGTCTTTAAATGTGTGAATAACATAGATGTGTGTACAAGAACATGGAATTGTATGTTATACTTTTATAACGTTACAGCTCCCAAATATGGCTCAAACATGTACAGTTCTATTGCAGAATTTTTGGTTGAATATGTTCGCTTTTGTTTTTCGACTTAACCTTCACTTTCTGCTTCAACTTTAGCCAAATCAATGCTAAAATTCCTAATTTTTCATCTCCTCCTTGACAAAATACTCATTGCCATCGTTCTTTATAAAAGTTGTTACTGCGGTGATGTCACACTACAGGAGAGCATAATCGCTATACTCAGAATAGGAGCACGTCTGCATAAAGGTTCAGAAGGTAATTGCCAAGCAAATGTGCATTGCACCCTGATGATACTGGTACTAAATGGAAGCATATTCTGGTCTTTATTTCACAAACATTGGAATATTGTCGTCCACGCATTGTGTTCATGTATAAGTGATTGATGGCGTGATGGTGATGTATCTCAATGTGGAAAAACTGACTAAAAGACCTAGAAACTCATGGGCTAAAATGCTGTTATTCCCGTGGATTTGATGTTTCCTAATGGTTGTTTAAATGTTTATAAATTTGTAATTTTCTGTCTTTACATTTTGGCATATTTACTTAGCTCTGGCCTAACAGTATGAGCTGTGCTCAACACTGTCTTTTTTGTTATTCATTGATTTTCATAAATGATCATATCACCATGATCCCAGCCATGAGAATTGTACAGACTGGGCTTTTAGAAACTCCTTTGTTAATACAGAATATAAACCAGCCTCAGTTCCTCTTCAAGCGAGGCCTTGGGGAAAATGTATTCAGCACAGAAATGAGGCATCTTCCTCCTGTTTTCCTGCTCCTAGCAATGTAAATCCACGGGTGTCTGTGCGATGTGTGGAGATCGGATGCTACAACACGCAGCCCAAGCCCTGAAGATACTTGGAGGGATTGGCCTGTTCTTTGGCTTCACGGAGGTTGGTTTCCATTGCCTGGATTTGTAGAAAAATCTGCTATTTGTATGCCGCCACCCCCCTCACAACTTCACCTTTGTGCTCAATTAAAGTTATTTTCATCATTGCAGATTTTGGGCGTATGGCTTGCCGCACGCTACCGGAACCAGAAGGACCCAAGGGCGAACCCAAGCGCTTTTCTGTAGGGATGCTCTCGTGCATGAGGGAGCAGCGGAAGATGTCAAAGCAGTCCTTGGCACCAGCGGACGAGGACTTGTATCCCGCGACACGGATTGACTCGAACATGTGCACACACAACTGCAAGCAGACACACGTACACAGGGATCATGGCGTGCCATAGTCACTCACAGTTGTGCTCGTTTTGTGCTGAGCCTTTTGCTGTATGCACATGCATGCATACACACACACAAATGCACACACACGCAAACATACACATGCAAACAGGGTTTGAAATTTTGCATTGATGAGCAAAGCTTATGTAAAAGAATTACTGTGCAGTGTCCTCCTGGTAATGTAGGTTGTACAGTAGTCCCTAAGGTTAACCTTAGTTTCCTTGTGTATGACAGTACCATGTTTCTGAAGATGTTTTGCTGCCTTTGAGGACTGTTGAATTGTTGCTGCCTTGCCCTGAACACACCGTTGGTCTGTTTTGGTTTTCCCTTAAATTAAGGATCACTTTTACTGTTTTGCCGCTGCCTTTCTCTTATCCCTGCAGATTTATCCCTTTCTACCCTTGTGAATGAAGGTAGTTAATCTTTATGAACTAACTTTTTAAATTTTTTTTGTGGGCGGGGGCGCAGGGGGTACGGTGTTGTCTTTTAACGATTCCTACCTTCCTCATCCCTGAATATGTTGTCTTTTAGTTAGTGGACTGTTCAGGTACGAACCACACAAAATATGTGAACTGTGTTTGAAGTACAACATATATTGAAAATGAAGCGTGCAGTCTTAAACTATTTTTTGAGCATATATTAGTTTAAAGTTTGTGCCAACTGTACAATCCAGTCATATATGTTTGTGATAGTTTCTATGGATCGTGTTTTTGTACTGTAATTTTTCTTTACGTAGAGGGTAGGAAGTACAACAGGCCTTGTGTTTGTGAAACTGCAGGCGGATATGACTAATTTAGCCCATAGCAATGACAACTAAGATAAGCACTTTGCTATGACAGGAGCAGGGCTGGGAAGGTTATCATGTGCACCAATCCTACAACCCTTAGCAGAGGCTGGACACAGCTACTGAAGCCACATCAGCACCTCTGTGCTTCGTTTTCTTTGGATTGGCTGCCGTTTCCTTCCCTAAGTCCTAATTGGGGTCTCTGACCTCATGGGATGAGTCTGAAATACGTTAGTGAAACACAAGAAAACTGATTTAAGAAAAGAGCATGTGTCGTGGGGTGGAAAGAGAATTGTCAGAGCCCCCCCCCCAATGATGTATAAAGATTGTTTCTATTTGCCTTTATGCCACACCACTGGGGTGTGATATTTTCATGTCCTGCAACAGAAAAGCAAGTGGTTTCCCAGGATAGTTATGTACATTTTAATCTACATGCATACCATCTTTTTAATGAATATTACGTTTGCCTTTATAAAATTTCTCCAAAGGTAAATTTCCTTTGCTCAATGCTGAGAGTGAAACCATTATACTAAAAGCGCTGGTATAATATGTAAAATTTTATGTTGGGGCAGATTGCATAAAGAAATGTCACTAAAGAGATTAAAAATGCAATTGTTTTTGTACTTAGGCAAAAACCTGTTCATATGTGCATACACACTGTAACTGGAGGTGCAGTAATCTGCATGTAGTCACCTAATACAATGCTGATAGTATTTTAAAGGGTGGTTCTATAATGATTCATTGTGCCCTTGAAAAATTCAGTGTATACTTCTGATTAAGATATTGAAATTGTAGGTATTTAAAAGAAGATACTGTTTGAGTCTTAAGCCTCATTAAACAAGTAGAGCAGAAACTGGTCCATGGCTGTTTTTCTTTTTTGAGATACCTATATAACAGCACTGACACCTAATGCTGATGAAGCAGGAATGTGAGAAGAGAATTCAGTTCAGCTCCGTTTCAAAGGTAAAACTAGACAAGCCTGCCACATTTCACGTTATTTGCATCAGTCCAGCAAATGTATCTGTCACTGTTCCCCATCCACGTATTTTCATAAATTTACAGAGTGGGAAGCAGTGTGATAATCTTAGCCATAAATAAATATCTTTTCTATTGACATTTTAGAAAATATATATAGACTGAGGTACACTCACCTACAGTACATAGTGCATGTTTTCCGTCACACCAGTTTTGTCAATCCTAAATTTCTGAGTTACACAAGCTTTAATTATGCAAACTATTTTCCAACATACACCAACAGGTCAGGCAGCAGCCACCCCTACACTCGTCAGAGCAGCTAACAGGTTCGTCATGAGTTTTGAGTTCAATTCCGACTACCTTTAGATCCTCAGCACGCACGTACACGTCTTAATTGCAGTAACCTAATGATCTTTACACCGCTGCAGATATTTTTCAAACCCTAAACACAACCATGGACGACTTTTGAGGAATTCACAAATCTTTAGGCTTCCAGGTGCACAGCAGGCCAGTCGGGAAGTTGAAAGAGTGCTGGTTAATGACGTCTGTACCAAACCCTTGAGCAGGGCGGATAGCGGGAATAAGCACATCTTGAAATAAACTAACCAATAAGCCTGTTTTCATTCACTCATTCACAAACCAAGCATTTCCTTATGAGCAGCTTTTATTACTCAGGACTATATCAATACACTTACTTTACAGTGATTTGTACTAATATCCATGTTAGCAAGGAACGATTAAATAAAGCAGCAGATGGCCGAAGGAAGGTTTCCACGTTATGTCAGGAATTAAACGAAAGGCATGCGGTCAGACTCGATGTACAAAACACTGACACATTCCATAGATAGTGGACTTTTCCTGAAAGGAAGGCAATGGCACGTGACCCATTCACATTATCCACCACAACACATGAACACTTAATTATGAAGACATTAACTGGGCCTATCAGTGTCTTTAAACTACATAGACAACCCATTTTGGGATAACTGGCAGTGCTTAATGGCCGGTTGACTGAGTCTCAGGTTTTAGCCCTCCTTCCCCAACCAGGTCAAACAGTCCCAAGAACAAGATTCCTCCCACAGATGTTCGTTATGGCTGTCTGCATCTGGTGCTTCCAAATGAGAGGGATACTGCAATGCACTGGGGCAACACCATCACTCAGCAGTGCTGTAACACTGGACACAATCTGATCATGGAAACCTCAGCAACGCTGGGCCGATTCTGTAAAAATACTGGCATCAATGTCAGAGCCCACCCACCCCCTCCCCGTTTGAAATTGCAGTCCAATTGAATCTTTACAGCTTCTTGATCGTCAGACCTTCTGTGATCATGGATGCCTTTGATGCCCAAAGGCCAGTCCTGGTCATACTTGTCCCCAGATCTACGACCCAAATCACACCTCCTGAAAATACGGGTGATCGAGAGCATTCAAAGCAGAAATTCTCCGTAGAGGGTCAAAGGTTAACATTTCCTGCGGGGGGAGGAGAGGGAGAATTGCATTTTATCACAGCGAACAAGGACTTCAACAAGTCTACCAGACATTTCACAATTTGTAATTTAGTGCAACAGTAATTAACCTGTACATCTGTTATTCCAAAAGATGCATTTCAAAAACATCCAACTCAATACAAATTGCTTTTGACTAGACATATACCACTGCAGACATCTGCTTGTATGACTTTGAAATGTTTTGTAACCATTTAGCTTGAATGTCAACATCAGTCTGGTAGCAAACACCATTGTAGTCCACGTTTTGATTATGTCAGGTTGACCTTTACCCACCAGACTAATCTTACCTTCAGCAACTCCGCCCCCTGTTGGCTGATTTCAGGAACACAATCCGTAATTGGGCGGGGGCTAACAGGGCTGAACAGGCAGCGTGAGAGTGTGACATCGGCAGGCCACTCATCTTCTAGTGGCAAACCAATCACACTGGGAGACAAACACAAACATGGAAATAAAGCCAGAACAATACTAAGCATTTAAAATTGTGGGCAATTTACCCACAGATTACAGGCCATACTCACTCAAATATTTTTCGAAGCTGGTCTACTTCCGAGTCACCGCAGAACAGGGGCCTGAGAGAAGAGGAAGACTGTTATCCAATGCATTCCCACAGTGAAGATGTAAACATGTTTAACAGAGCATGTGATCGTGAGGCCTGCTCCCCATCACGCCCGCTGCCTCCTGTCAAAGTCACTGGGAGATTAGAAGGACCTGGGCCGACCCTCCCTCATTTGCACGTTGTGGCAGTTGGTCTTGGGATAGGTTGATAAAAAGCATTTGGATGCTTTGGTTATCAGCAAAAGCACAAGACAGTGGCTGCAACACCTCAATCAGCCACATGATGTCAGCAAAGGACTTGAAAACCTGAAGCACCATCTACAGGCTTATTCGCATGCTGTCAAATGAGGGTTTAAAATGGATGACATGCAGGGAAGAGAACGCAGCATGTAAAACAAAGCCGCTGCATTTAGTTGACGTGTTGCTCGGACACAAAGACCAGGATCTTGGTTACTCACTTGCGTCGGAACATTTCTGCAAATATGCAACCTGTGCTCCATATATCCACTGGAGTAGCGTACGAGGCCTGGAGGAGGACTTCAGGGGAGCGGTACCACAGGGTAACCACCTGAAACAGAACAATGGAGACGTTCAGCACACTAAACCAAACTAGAACTGCTATATCATCCATGTTAATCATTGCAGGATAATCAATCAATTTACAGGGGAGATTACAGTAGTGTATTAATTAAATTAAACCTTTCAAACTAGCCAGAAGAGGAACCTGAAATAAGACCAGCTAGATCATCAGTCCTGCACGCTGGGCGAGGTTTAGCGTGACCATCACCCTTGCAGGTTATAGCCATGATGAGACAGCTTCTTACCACGGGAGTGAGAGCCATGTGGCAGCTGTAGATCCGAGCCAAGCCAAAGTCAGCCAGCTTGACCTGCCCTCGACTTGTAACCAGAATGTTCTCTGGCTTCAGGTCACGGTGTATGACACAGTTGGAGTGCAGAAACGCCAGTCCTTGTAATAACTGAAGCATCAGGTCCTGCCACAGAGAAAAGGTGAGCGTTCCTTATGGTTCAATCATACTGAAGCAAAATGAGCACATAGCACCACCTCAAAACACACCAGTCATATGCAAATGGGGGTGGGGGGGACACGACTAATAAATGGGTAAAAACAAAAGGTCCGTACTCGTATCCGTTCAGCTGGAAGTCCTGGAGCAGGCGCCTTACTTAAGTAAGTCTTCAGGTCTTGATCCACATGTTCAAACACCAGCGTTACTTTGGTCTCCTGATCTGTCCGCAGGGTAGCACAGACATCCATGAGCCTGAAACAACAGCAGGCCAGCAGTGATACTTCAACTTAAAGACAGGAAACAAGATGGCTGCTACACTAAGAGGTTGCTGAAGTACACCAGGCAAACCTTTACACACTCAAAGGACACTCAGAAGCAAAATACAAACAAAACGTACTACCACACTTAACTACATTATGAAGCTGATTTCTGCAGAGCACAGTCAGGCACCTGCGAGAGCGTGAGCGGGAAGCCGCCTTACTTGACCACGTTAGGATGGTCGAACTGTTCCAGCCGCTTGAGCAAAGCCACCTCTCTGACCGTGGAGAGGGGGAGTCCGTCCTGGTCGGTCTGGACACGCACGCTCTTCAGCGCCACAAACTGCCCGCTCAGGCGATCCCGCGCCTTGTACACCGTCCCGTAGGCTCCACCGCCGATCTCGGCGACACGTTCATACTGCTTCCCACACTCCTGAGCCATGGCCGCCCTGGCAGTCACTGCACATCCATCACAATGCAAGTTAAATTCACAAGAGCGTTCATTCATTGGCTCAATATAAACAAAACACATAAACCCTAGTACAGCATGTAAAAACACCATTACCGTGGTACAAGTCAACATAAACCCTAGTACAGTACGTAAAAACACCATTACCATGGTATAAGTCAAAGCATTCGAATTTAAGACTAAAATGGCTACTGTGTGCCCACCCGCAATTCCATTTTACCATTGCAGGACAAGGCAGCAGTGCTTCATCTGCAATTAAAAACTGTCTGTGTACAAACACAATTTCTTAGACTACACCAGACGCCTGTCTGCCACACAGTAAAAGGCCTGTTTCCCCTACACAGTACTCCTAACACTAAGCTATGCCATTTGTAGGCTAGTAACTTCCTCCTCTTGCCCATCTATATCTCTGCTGTCTTGCTTCATCTCTATTCATCTGCTCTTTCATACTGCTCCACTCAGCTGAATTCCAGTCCAGGCATTAAAGGGAAAGGAAGCAAGGGGGGGGGGGGTTGGAATCTGACCTTATATCCAGCGAAACAAGAGTTCAGTCAAAATGCATTCCTGAGGCAAAGCAGCCAGCCACAGGCTCCCTGCAAACAGTAAAAAAAAAAAAAAAAGAATATACAAATTAAATTGTCACTTGTCCACACCCTGATAGAGTTAACGTTTTGAGCAACACGATTAAAACCACTGGAATTAATTCAACAAAATATTCCACAAATGTAACAAATATACTACATCAACTGAATTTACAATGTTATCCAAGTTAAATGAAAAATTCTAAAGCTTGCATCAAAATTGTTGTCTCTCACACAGCTGCATGACCGCAATTTCTATCAATGCTATCCATATGACCAAGTATGTGCAATCGAATATATAATTTATGTTACACCATTATTCTGATGTCGCAGTTGCGTTGAAGCCCACCTACTGAAAACGCTTACTACCAAGTGTTTGGTATCAGAAAAAAAAGTTCTATATCTAACCAGCTGTCCAGCTAATAAAAGCCATCAATTTCAAATTCAGTTACAATTATGTAATGCAGGAAACACTCCACAATCGGATGCATACCGAAGTCTGCAGGACTCTGACTACGGTTTACGGACATCCTGTAAAACTCAAGTTTTTCAGGGCCTTCCTGAGAATCGGTGGGTTGTTATAAAAAACCGACAGTGTTGATTCTATGGTACGTGAGATGCTTGCAGTTAATAACAATTAAATATTGCATTGCATCAACCAATTGCCACACACAAAATCTGGCAGCTGCTACTTGTTGGGGTTCGTATGTCGTTTGTCTCTTTATGTTAGCGGGAAACTGTGCAGCCGCTGTCACTTATAAGCGGAAGGCCGGGCCACCAATAAGGGCGAGAGGGTGCAGACAAACCGAAAGCGCCCAGCACGTGGTGCAGCTCAAAGCGCTCTTTTCTTTGTTAATTTATCTGTGGGGCTGAAGAGGCCGAACACCCAGCGCTGGCAGCTTCGTGAACCTCAAACACTGAGGTGGCTTCACTAAACTGATACTCCATTTTTGTCTTCGGTAAGCAGCTGGCTAGTATCAGTCGACAGAAATACAATGTAAACAAAATTGCCCACTTACTAAGGCACTAACATTAAGATCTTTTTGCATAGTCTGTAAAAGAGTAAGCAAAGTTGTTTAATTGATAAAACTGGCACAAAGTTTAACAGCACTTAATGTACCGCCAACATGGCTAACTGATGAATAACTTTTTTCACTTCCCAAATACATTTTAAATGGTTAAGACTCACCACGTTTTTTCCCTTTATATAGCCAGCTAGGTATAGTTGCCTTAATACATAAACAAAATCATCTCCTCCAACAAGTCGTTTTCGGATTACTTTGTAAACAGAACGTTTAGCAGCGACGAGTGGTCTTATTACTTGTATTTATGAACAAAATATTGTTGCATTATAAACCTACAAAACTTTGGCCTGACTTCACTTTTTCCAAACAATTCCACAAAATAGCCAAGTTAAGCGGAGGCGCTTCCTGTGGCACTGCAGACCACGCCTCTTACTTTCGTTTAGCCAATCAAGTCTCATTTTCAATAGGTGGGAAAAAAAAAAGCCTGCGCTTAGTAACTCCTCCCACACGTTTTGATCAGGAAAATGGATAAATCACACTCAGGAATATAAAATGCATATTCAGCTTTTTGATGTTTTGTCTGATTCCATGCAAATTTGTGTAACCAGCCGGCTAAAATGAACGGTATTTAGCAGCGATATGTTACGTATAAACCGAACAAAATGGGAATCGCGTCAGCTTTTCCCCAGAAAACGCTAATGGTATGACAGCGTGCAGATTTAAGTCTATTGTTAATACATGTTATCTCATACAATGGCTTCTAAACACATGCAAGCATGGGTGTTCACCGTTTATCCACAAAAAGTTTGACTCTACATATTTGCAGTTTATGAAACAGCACGTATTGCGCGTCACAGAAGCCTGTGACAGCCTCTGGCGCCCACGGCGCGCTGAGAGATCAGTGTCGTGGCGCTGGCTGAGAACGTAGATCCTCCCTTATTTCTGTAATACTGCAATTGGTCGAAAACTGCTGTTGCTAGGCTCGCCTGCTGCTCTGCCTTGCTGGGAGAACCCCCTACATTCCAGAGGAAACTGGGAGAGACGACATCATGCAAAATATTACGCTCTTTAACCAAATATACGATACAGCACGGTGCCACGCAGAAATAAAGTGCTGTTGCGAAGACCTCTGCATGTGTGCTAATACATATGGGTGTACGCAAAGACGGGGGTTTGTCATTATTCTGGCTGTTTATATATATATATATATATATATATATAAACAGACGAAGAAACGAAAATTTAACCCAACAAGAAAGAAACATCTGTCAAATAGCTTTTGTCTCTAGTAGATCCAAGTGTATATCTTAACTATATCTTAATCTTAATCTTGTGTCTGGAGGGTCTGTGTTTTAATCCCATAAACAGACCTGTACTGGTAAAACATGTAAGGCTATGGGAGAGAGACTAGAAGGGAGTGACTTTCGTATACACAATTAATGGTTTAACAGAGCAACTGCAATTAATTCCTACACTTGACTGAAAACTGATGTTTGAGAAAACAGACACTTTAATAGACTGACCCATCCATCATAAGGCCAAGAACTTTCATCCTTTTCAAAAATAAGCAAACATAAAGGGAAATGTTAAGTTTTTAACTCATGGATCGTCATTTTGATGTTAAAGCACAGTGTTGCATCAGTTCTGCACTAATTTACATTACTCCTGTGAAATTATTGTGAATTGGGTAACTGTCAAGCAGGGACAGATTGGGACTTGAAATCAGCCCTGGAGTTTGGCTCAGAGACCTCAGAGCAGCCCAACATAACGGGCGTGTGTTACCTAACTTAGCACGTCTGATGGCCGTCCACACGCAAGGTGGGCCGGCCACTCTGGCATTTGACAGCATGTCCTGATGACCGGTCTGTCAACGCTGTCAAACTGGGGTATGAGTTTACAACTGGTATAGTCACGGTAAATAACAACAGATTAAAAATTTAGCAGACATGAACTGCCCTTGTTGTAATTTTCTTCAGAAAGATGGAATGAAATATTTTGTGAAATATTAAGCAATAAAAAACAAGTAAACACCGGAATCAACTCCATGTAAAAGTATCAGGAAAATAATACATTTTTGAAAACAATGTCTGAGCAGATTAGCAACTAAATCTTTATCATGTTGGTGCATTAGTAGACATAGAAATTAGAGCTGGCTATATAATCATTTCACTGGCTCTTAAACTAGGCTGGTTGTTTACAAACAGTTAGGTACCTAGCTATGATTTTAAATTTAAGTGAAATGCACATTTTTTTATCTTTGAGCAAGCTTTCAACTTAAAGTTGTTCTAATAGACTAAAACAACCTGAAAAATAACCATGTAGTTTTTCAGTCAAAGAATGATTGTTCTTTTTGAACATTCTTGAAATTCCTGTCTTCTGAATGGAAACCACTCTTTAAATGTGTAATTACTGTTCAGGAGTGGCAAAGAGTCTTAGTAAGTAGCAGTGATGTCTCACACCATCAGAGTATCTGGTGGGGACACGAACCTCAGTAGTGTGTGTCTGAAACACATGCTATTCTGGTGGATTGGCAGGTCTAAATTTCCCATAGTATGTGAATGATTGGCCTGTGTTAGGGCATTGCTCATTCATTTTTTTTTTAATATAAAATCAACATAAATGAGTTTAGGAGAAAAAACATGTTTTGGTCTTTGTTTAGCCAAGTATGCTCAATACAGTCAAAAGTCACAGGTTATTATTTTACCTCAGTTATTACTGACATTATTAAAGTAATTACTTCATAATTACCTCACCTGGTGTCAGTCAGATGCTGATTAAAAAACATCATAACCCTGAAAACCTTAAGGAGAGTTTTCTTGGTCAGGTCAGTGCCCAGCTGATGCAGGGACATTTAAACTCAAAGGACAGTGCCCTCTTGTGGTAATAAAATGGAAGCGACGTGCTTGTAACAGTTAAGTTCTTAGCAGTCAAAAATGTCTAAACGTGCTCTACTAATAAATGTAAGCACGTGATTTATTTATTTATGATTTAATTTTTTTATCTGGCTTTTTTCAAAATTCAGCCCACAAACTGAAAAATATTTTGTGACAGTCGAGGTCTCATTACTGACTTTAGATGATTAGATGATTAATGCAGACCAGACAGATTAGATTAGATTAGATCAAGATCAAGATCTAGTGTATTTTGTATCTGCAAAAGTACATATCCTACAGTTCTATAATACAGTTTTGTGTGTGTGTGTGTGTGTGTGTGTGTGTAAACATTGCAATTTGGGGTGCAGTAGGCAGTTTCCCTTGAAATAAAATGTTGATAATGTAATAATTTACTAATGTTTTTCAGACCAGTTTCATTTTCTGGACATTATGGATCACTTGAGTTAGGGAGAAGCGTTCTGCAGGATTTGGGATTTCTGGAGTCTAATAGTAAGTTTTGCTGTTTGGAACGTGAAAAAACAGAAGCATAGAAACTGCAAACTCTAGATTGCAAAAAACTCAAATAGACTTTTTCCATTTTGAATGTAAAACAGGCTGAAGTACAAATAACACCTTTACTTTTTCTGAATTCATGCACATTCAGTAATAGACACTAGGGGACTTGCAACACTATAACCATATTTCAGTTTTCAGCTGCCCACAAACTTCTGATTTTGAAGGGATTTAAAGTGTTAATTAGAAGTACAGGGACACCCTGCCTCCCCAGATAGCACCCATACTTGACACCCTTTCTTGCACGTTGACATGATTTTGGCCGACATACAAATAAAAGTATGGCTTATTCACAAATGCCGTCTTTAGTCGGACAATCGTTTTATGTAAACGTTTTGTCTTTCACACAGGAAATCTGAAGTGTCCTGCCAGTAAAACCGGTTTATAGTGGCCTCTGTAAGGTAACCAGGTGAGGTGTGGCCAGGACATGTCCCGGCAAACGTGGGACTTTGCCCTGACAGGCAGCTTTCTGAGGGCGCCTCGCCAGCGCCCCCTCCCTGTGAAGCCTGTCCATATGCCGGCTATATTTTCTTGGAGTGGTTGCGGAACGGTACTGACTGGGGTGACCATCTGTCCACCAGCAGATATAGCTTGGTGTCCACAGCCGACGCCAGGAGGGCGCCCAGCAGACAGAGAGTCAGTGCTGAGAGGCTCAGCCTGTATGTGAGAAAGCAAATCCTCCTGCTCTGCAAACACATCTCTTAAACATTGTACAGGGTGGCACCATAAATGGCCGAACACATACCCCTCATTATGCAAGCACAACATTTGAATGTTTCATGTACTTGCAAAGTTTTGAAAATTTTACCACTGTGTAAACCATAAATATTTTGGGATTATTATAGATATTTTAGTACTGTATGTGGGTGGCATAATAACATTTTCGCATGACAAAATATTAATGGAGATTATACTAAAAACTTACGACGCTACTATTTTTACTGCACTGCTACCACCCGCATACTTTTAGGAACTCTAAGCCTTTTTAGTGTAAAGTCATTCTTTTAATTATAAGCACAAACTATACTGAAGGAGAACTTCTAAATAAGTTTAAATATGTACAAGAACATTGGCCTCTTTCCTTTTTTGGATTATATGTTGAGCTGCCTCTCACTGTTGACCAATGGCAGAGAGGTAAACATTCGGAGAACTGAGCAAGTTCTTTTTGTGCTGTCGACACGCTGCCAGCACAATCTGTTTGCAGTTGGTTGGATGACGTGGCTGAGTGCGCTGCAGCCCGTGGCCAGGCCGTGCCATCTCTCTCAGTGCGCCTGCCGCTTCTGAATGCTCAAACGGCAGTTCCGCGGCCACGAGTCAATAACCTATGCAACATATGGCGTGGCTTTTATGTGGAGCGTGAGCCGGCCTCCTTCATGTTCACGTAACACCCGGACTCTCATTTGCCCTGTTTACATTTCTGGAACTTTCCGCTATTTTTTGTTGTAGAAAAGGTGTCGGCTGCCCCTTCAAGCTTGTTGGAGCAAGATGCACATTTCATGAAAATATCTGCCAGTTTTGTGTGACAGTTTCTAATTCCCCAGTTTTTTGAAAAAAAAAAAAATTTTATAGCTAAAAACAAACCATAATAGGAAGCCTTCATATATCATGACATGTTACCTATTTCTTCCAGTACAGAGTGAGATCACCTTGACCCTGGTTACATATGCAGCTTCTGAAGCATTATGGGTGGTGTCCTGAAATTAGCCTTTTACCTTTTAACACACTTTCTGTTTTGCTGAATTTGCTTATTCAAAATGTGCTATTTACCTGTACCACAGATGTATATACAGTTATTATCTTTAACACTAAAACTAGCAAGATAAAAACATGGTATATCATACATAATGTAATAACATAATATTGTACATTATAATACCATTATGAATCTTCCTAAGTGCACGTGGTGTGTGTGTGATACCTTTTTTACCTTTATGTCTTGACAGGTTGGCATGGCCCACTGGTTCTGTCCTAAAACAGCCCTTAGTGTTCGTTCTTTATTATTATACTATTCTGTTTCAATCCCCTATGTGATTTATGGCACCAAATTGCAACGAGTGAATAATACTTTACTGGCATCTTGCTCCATCTAATTTCATACGCATGATAGGCCAGGAAGTGGTCCGTGGGCTTCGTGAGAAGCAGTGAACAATGTTTAACGACACAATGTGTTTCAGCACCCAGAACAGCGACACAATCCATCTTGGTTACTGTGTGTACGCACGGCCCCTTTACGCGACACAGGAGCAGTGGCTGTTGGGATGTGTGTTTACGTTGTGTGTTATGCAATGGGAGCAGCTGCACACACAAGCTGCATATGCACTGTGTGCGAGAGTGGCTTGTTTGAAAGCAGCGAGGCGTGTGTGCAGGGGCGGTGCGGCAGCCTGGCGGCTTGGCAGCGCGGTGGGAGGCGTCGTCACCTCACGCCTCCGGGGCTGTGGGTCTGAAGACACGCCTGTGGTGCTTTTACGCCTCCTCAGACTTGCTGGGGGCTGTCGCCTGGGCTTCACCACAGTCCAAAGATGTACACTTGAACTGAGGTCCCAATTCTTTAGGGTGTGTGAGTATTTGTGTGTGTGTGTGTGTGTGTGTGTGTGTGTGGATGAGAGAGACAGAGACTGCACCAAAAAGATATGATGTCCTATCCAGGTTGTACCACATTTTAGATCCTCTTATTCACCAGAATGTCCTTCAAACTTCATTCTCTCCTTTTATATAATGCAATGTGTTAAATGTAATGTACTGTACTTTTGTGGGGTTTTCTCCGGGTGCTCCGGTTTCCTCCCACAGTCCAAAGACATGCAGGTTAGGTTGATTGGTGTGTCTAAA
>JABJVR010000071.1:948351-968268 GCA_025773905.1 Chitala chitala
TGGGATGGGCTCCAGGTTTCCCCGCGACCCTCACCAGGAATAAGCGGTTAAGATAATGGATGGATGGATGGATGTACTTTTGTGATATGTAAGGCTGCCACTATAGATTTTGGCCCCATGAAAGATATTACATTAAATATTAAGCTATTTTACTGTTTTAATTTTTGAGAGCCTCTTTCAGTCACAGGCCCTTAGATTTGTCCTAGGTTTCCACCCCCTAGAGCACCCCTGGTAATACACAATATGCAATATACATATTATGCTGTGTGACACCAGACTAAGGGTGTAACCTGCCTTTAACCTCATGCTGCCTACATTCAGTTCCAAGCTTTCTTTAGCTTTGAAGTGGACAGGCTTTTTGAGAAAGATATGGGAAAAAAAATTAACACATACTGTTAGAGCTGTTTTGTAAATTAGTGTACTAGTGAATGGAGCTGTATACAATTTTAATGTGCATTTAAAGCCAGGGTTCTTAATATGAAGTTCATAGATTTCAGGGGGTCTGTAAACTTGAATGTGAACATTTTTAGATATGTTTTCACTAATCTCTAAGTGAAAATTTGCATTTTTTGCTTTAGAAAACCCAATAATTAGAAGGGGGCCATAGTTGCCATCACACTGCTAAAGAGGATTATGGCACAACAATGAGATACTTCTGATTCAAAGTAAACTGCCAATCAAAGGTTTGGACACACTTTATTAAATACCTCTTTAAACTGGACTGGAAAGAGAAGGAAAAACAGGCAGCAAGTGCTCAGTGGAACTCCAGGACTGTTGAAAAGGCATTGCAAGTGAATATTTAATGACAGTTGCTGAGACAATGCCAAGAATTTAGTAATACTGTAATTCAGGCAAAAGGTGGCTATTTTAAAGAATATAAAGTACAAGATGGCTTTAATTTTTTCCAGCACCTTTTATGCTCATGGCATAATTCCACATAAGTTATTTTATATCTTTAATGTCTTCACTTTTATGTTGTGTATGCATTTGACGTTTATATATACACGTAATTTTTGTGAAAATATGTCTCTACTCACATGGGCATTAAGGCAACAATTTCAGATGATATGTGAACTCGGGTTGTTATCAGACACGTCCAAATAGAACACCTCTGATTTTGTTTTTTAACCACCAATCAGTGGTGACAGTGTCAAACAGGGATAAACCAAAGTTAGATTGATGTAGAACAATGAAACCGGCAGAAAGAGAGAGAGCGGTGAAAGTTGGAATGTGCTGAAACGTGACCCACTTTTCAGTTCAACCTCCTCCAATCATAAGGAGGTAGCACTCTCCTTTGTTAGACTAGCGACATACACATGGAGATACGGACACACGACGTTATCTCAATTCAACATACCGACACAGCTCTATCTTAAAACACTATATACTCTTTCTAACTCAAACCGTTAACAAAGCCAAGAATTGTCAGGCACTATTCTTAAGGATCTTAACCAGGCCAAATCTATTGTCATACAGAGCGATACAATGAGGAAAATCTCGCAAGTGCAGTAGGCTTTAAAATGAAATTATTTATCTGAAGTTAAATTTATGGACTCTAGGATACTCTAGCGTTTTGAACCTCTAGCTGACACTAAGGTTTGCTCTGAATCAGGAACATCAAGTAACGCTTCAGATTTCCCGGTTTACTCTGCCTAACACGTGGCTAAACGTCACGTAGGGATCAGCACCTCGGACAGCGGCGGCTGCCAACACGCAGCAAAACAGCGGATTTTTTCCCTACGAGAAACCGAGCACAGAAAATTCATAACAAGAAAGAATGATGGGCGGACTGTAACACCGGTAAACGTCTTTCAGTTTTACAGTTATCATGGTACCGCAGACCAAGAAGCTTACATTGTCGGTCCTTAGTACCCTTATGAAGGAGGGAGCTATTTTCGCACTACCATTTCCGCCACTGCTAATATACTATTCTAGCTCTCTTTATTATTTAAATTGACATAATTATTTTTGTTTATCACATCGGCGTTTCACCATGTCTGTCTGAAGATATTTTAAAAATCGCAACGTTAGACTACATTTTTGTATTCGCGATAGATGCTCCACGGAATTCTTGCAGAAAGATCAGCATGGATGCTCGGTGCAAGCGGAATGTGTGTTTTTATGCATATTTACGCCTTGTTTATCGTCTGATTTAACATGCGAACACTTTGGATTGTAAAACGGATTCGTCGGTGATCGGAGTGGGACATATTTTTGATGTATCAGCCAGAAAAAAAAAACACAGTAAAGGAAGCCAGAAAAAACATGACGATCTGATAGCTGGGATGGTACTGAGGGACAAAAAAACGAGAGGCGATTTCAATAACGCCTAATTTCAGCACTTATTTTTCCCTTTATCGTTCTGGATTGATGGAAGGCATACACAGATAGGCTGTGGCTAAGTGGAGTTACTGATTTTGTTACGTCTTCTGATTTTTAAATGTCATTCTATATGATCTCTATCCAGCTCTCCAATCCTCTCTGTTGCTGTCTTGATACGACCCGTAATTTTTACTGAAATCCCAGGTTGGCGCACATTTAAAACCTAGATGTGCAGCGATACCATATGCAACTGCCTGCAGAAGAGTAGTTTTTGCGATCTGGGTATATTTCTACGACCGTTATATTGTCTTTTTGATTTTTACGTCCGTGTACTACTCACAGAGCGCTACGGCCCGTACACGAAGAAACGTTTATTCCGCATTGGTTAAAAGAACCATACTGTCACGAGGGTGGAAATACCAATAATGAAATGTGTTTTATACTATTTGCAATTCCTTCAATGGTTTTGAATATTTACTAAACATCAAAGTTTGGCAAATTATTTAGGTTTTCCTCGAAAGCCATGGTTTTCAGTTTCTCTGGCATTTCAGTTTGATGCCATAGTCACTTACCCTGTAGCTGGGACTACATAATATAATAATTATAAAAATCAAATACCGTATTTAGCGTAAGAATTAATACGACGTTTTAATAAGAAGCCACACCTGGCTCGCAAAACCTGCATCCGGAATGAAATACTTTCTACAGTTCTTTTATTAATTTATATACTTTTCATTGTACGGTCTAATTTGCATATGTAGTAAATGATGTTTAAGTATCGGATCCGCATGTTTTTTAACGAACTGAAAGTATTAGTTTTGATGCGATCCGGTTCAAGACGGGCCGATCCAGACGCAGACGCAGACAGGCGAACAAGCATGCGAGGACTGGGGATGGGCGGCTGCGGGTGGCCGCATTTTGATTGCTCTTCCCGGGACGATGAGGAAGAGTACTATGGGACGGATCCTCGGCCACGGAGCCTGGCGTTCGAGGAGAAGGAAGCCAAGCTGCAAAGTGGCCTGGACGCCGTGTCGCTCACCAGCAGCATGGAGAGCGGCATGCGCTCGCCGCAGTGCCGGATCTGCTTCCAGGGACCCGAGCAGGTACCGTCCCAGAGCCTTGTTTTCACCCAGCTTCCGTGCGCAAATCTGTCCTTCCGCATTAAGACACCGTTTTTTAAGTTTATTCCGATGTTGAGGTTATTTATAATTGGTTACATAGTTTTCTCCGAACTTGTAATTGTGTTTAATCGTGTAATTTGAAATGATTTTTGCTCGTGTACATGCAGTGCTTATTCAAAACCCCACCATGCGTTTTTATGCACGTATATTGGAGCTTGCTCGCCTTGATTATTATGATACATTAGCAAAGCCACACGGCCTACTGTTCTACGTTAGTATAATGATGTGTCCGCGAGAGGTTTTGTCTCGAGATGCTGCCTATGCGCGTTCACGTTGAATAAATATTTAGACGGGCTAGCACCGTAGGTGCTGACGCCCTGTTGGTTGTAACCAATTCTACAGACTAGCCTCAAGGCAGAATATCTCGAATCCTTTTAATTTACTAAAGACATGCACCATTCTCATTCACTATAAAAGTTACGCTAGTATATACTATAATTCCGATACGTTTATGTCATCTGAGATCAAAATTTACACACGTATGGCTAACAGTGACGATCAAAAACCATGAACAAAGATGGCTAAAATCTTTTTTTTCCCCACTGAGCTAGATGATAGACATTAATACACATAGCTGATAAAATAAACTACAGCCATAGTTTACAAGCTTTAACGGTGGATCATGTAAAAAAAAATTAGACAAAGAAACTGATCCATTAACCATTGAAGATGTTTCCTTGGAAAGTGCTCAGAACAGCTGTGTGGGTTGCCCTCGATTCTTTAATATCTTGGCTTTAATATTCCATCCTAGCCTGCCAAAGTAGCAGTCATATCAACATGGTTGTTTTAAAAACTCAAATCATCTACAGCAGTACCCAATTTCAAAGCAAACCTAGTTTTCTCTAACCACTCATCTTGAGACATTTATCTTTGAATAAATTGGGTGGACCGAGTGATGCAGTTGGTGTGAAAGAACAAAATGCTCTTGGTTGAGGTAACACGCACAGTTTTAGAAGAATTAGGCAGTGCCAAAGAAGGTTTTCTGTACTTAGCAATCTGTAGAGTGAACAGTTAATTAACATCTCGGGGCATGACCATCTGCAGTAAGAAATGAAGTGTGCACTTGATTATGAGTTTTATACTTTTCTAAATAATCTGTCACACCACAGTGATCTGCAAACTAGCAATTTGGAGGAAAAAAATTTAATTCTTTGAGGAGACTCTGTACGATTGTGACACTGACACTGTGTTACACAGTTTTAAGTGATGTCAGAAGACACTAAAGAGGGCCTTACTGTTCTTTTACATGCAGAGAAACCTTTAAACATTAGTATAACCAAGGGCACTATACATTAAATCGGATGTCAGTTATGTGTATTGCTAATATTAATTTCCAGTGCTAGGCCTCCCTCAGTCCGAACTTGTTCACAGAACACAGCATATCACACAGTCGTGCTAATAGAACATGTTAGTGGTCACTAGTTCTGCTGTCTAAATAAAATCACTCGAGGTCAGTTTTTTTCAGTTGGTAAAATTGTTTGCAAACATTTCTGCAAACGTAATTTTGTATTACAGAACTCCTCTATGAGTCACAAAAAATTGTTTTCACCAGCCAAATAGTGTTTACTCACTGACAGGGATACACCAAGTATGCTGCTTGGGCTTTTGCCTTGTAAAATTTACTGTAAATATGTAGGAAATGTATCAAGCACGTATTATTTTTTGATTTCATTTCTTTCATTTGCACAAAAATGTACTTTTTATATGCAAGATGTGTTTAGTGAAAGAAATGCAGTTTTTCTTAATTTTACCCCATTTTTTAACCCCACACCTGTTTAAAGGGATGCAGTAATCTTTACCCACTAAAGACGTAATTAAATGTTTTGGTAACTTGAACACTGTAACACCAGTATGTCCTGGTGTTTTAGCACAGCACATTAAGTGTCACAAGTTCACACAGGTTTCTGGTGAGGGTCCTGGAGCATTACAGAAACAAGATCAGTGTTAACAGCTTGCTTGCTTGGGTTTTTTTTGGTTTTTTTCTACAGCAGTTTTTCAAAAAATATTTGCTATGAAAGGCTGCAAAATCCATTATTAAAGCAATGTTACAGGTGCCGCAAGGATACAGGTATTAGAGGGTTAGACTTAAAATTACTGCTCGTTTACTCTTTTCAGTGGTTTAAGGTGGGAGGGGTCCTGTTGTATTTCCCCAGAGAAACGTGTTTCACTTGAATCGTTCCATTAAAATTTTCAGCTGTATACATGAGTGAGATTCTTTGCATAAATGAATCATCTAGCCTGAACAACATCTGGCTGCAGTTTATCATTTGTGCTTCTGTGGGAATTTCATGATCCCCTTTTGCATGAATAGCAGCTCAAGCAGCTCTTTGTCATATTATGAATATAACAGGGTATTAATGAGGCAATACAGCAGCAGACAAGGTAGTAGTTAAGGATGTGGAGCTGTCGGTTTCTGGTTCAAGTCCTGGTAGGAGCTCTGCTGTAGTATATTTGAGCAAGGTATTTAACCTCAATTGCTCTGGCAAAATACCCGCCTGTATTAATGGATGAAATTATATGTGCCTGTGGATAAAAGCATCAGCTGAATAATTAACATTATATAAATGTTAGTCTATAGTTATACCTTCCCGTCGGGTGTTAAGATGAACAATGGTTACATTGTTGGCACGTTGCTGTGATGGGTACAGACGTTGCATGGAAACCGTGCCACCGTCATTTGCATAAGTGATGTTCGAGCAGAACAACAGATGGCTGTTTGGAGTCCGGCCAGGTTCTGACAACAGATATGGACAGACCTGTTCTCCAGGACTGGGTCAGATAACCTTGGGCTTGACTTAATTGATGTTGTCCCCCCACCACCCCATTCAAGCAGATATTTAGAAACGCTACATATCCACGTATCTGTCTGAAGGCACAGACAGTAATGACCTTTTCTGTCACTGTCTGGGGCTGCTGCAAGGAGTGAGCGATAATTGCGCGTGGGTCCGAGCGAGTGACACGCCACACGTTATTTGTAGCAAGTTACCGTGGAGAGAAGGAGCGCGTGCAGCAAATGGGGAGAGGCAGAAGGACGGGGGAGGGGTGCAGGACAAAGAGAGACTTCAAGGAAAGCTGCAAGATGGATTTTAGGAACAAATAGTCTGAGGTGAGCAAGGAAAAACAAAGGGGGAATGGAACCGTTCTGCCTCAGGAGTGTTGTTGTAAGGGCTGTTTTCTTAAACGCACTCGCACTTCACACTAAGCTTTGGGACGCACACCTGTGTTTGACATTACCAGTGTTTCCCTGATATTGCTCTCATTAACGCAGTCTTTAGCTTTGGTGTCACTGATTGCACAAATAATGTTGCACCAGAAATATCAACATTGCAACATGTCACCTAGCAAAATTGCCCTGTAGCACAGTTGTGTTACACCTGTGTGCACACTGATCTGCTTGTGAATTATTTCTATATGTGAACAACTATTATTTTAAATAAAAATATATTAATTAAGATGCATACACACATATATATAATTCTTATTATTAATATAATAGGCATGTTAATTCAATGTTGTTTTGAATTAGCACTAACAATCAATATCTCAAGTATTTGAAATACTGTTCATAATTCTTAAATATTGTTAAAAAAAGTACCAGGAGTGTTTAGATTCTGTTCCACAAATTATATGAATAAAGCGTGATGTTGTCCTTATAAGGTAAATAATTAATTTCAGAATTATATGATTATTATAGGATCATAATTAAATATGTTCTTGAAACAGACGTGATGCCAAAAATAATTGAAACTCTGCTGGAAATACGGCAGTTTTCACCACTGCAAACCGCAGAGAATGTTGCTCAAGTCCTGCTTGTTTTTTCTACTTCAAAAAATACACAATGTTGATATCAAAACTACCTTACTCCCCAGTTCTCCTGAAAGCCTAGATAATTTTATTAAAAATATTCAGTTAAACACATTGAAGGATAAAGACACATTTCGTTGCTATGCTGTAAAGCAGATTCACATTGAAACATAAACTGATAGCACAGTTTAGTAAAAAATTATGAAATATTTATCAGTCTTTGACATTAAAACTAGGCTGTATATGTTGGGAATGTAGAGATAAAAAATACCAACCACATAGCCTGCTTTTGTACTGCAGTATATAGATGCAAAAAGTAGTGATGCAAAAATTAAAATGTTTTTGTTAAGATAGTGAGTATTTCTCAATTCTGCAGCAGAGTCCTGGAGACAGACTGATAACCGACAGTTAAAAGTACGTGTTTTTGTAATTATAACCTGTAGTTAATCTAGATGAAAAGGTGACGGCAACGCATCTCCTGCGTTTGTCCAATGCTCTTGACAAACACAATTAGCTGCCTTGTAAGCGGTGATGAGACATTTGTTCCAATTAGCACCACGTCACGAACGTCATGGCAGTGAGTCAGCTGGCCCTGCGGGTTTTTCCGGACACCACGCGTTCGCGTTCTGAGATGGCTGAAGAGAACACAGTGCCTGGGGAGCAACCATCCCTCTGACCTCGGTGTGCTGATGCACTTACGGGTGTATGTCAGCCTCTTTTTGCGAGTCCAGACGTGCTCATTGATGGGGGGCTGTGGCCAGCTACCTGCTCACGCCCTCCTGACCTTAGCTAGATTAGGTTTGATTCAGCTCCGTCTGCAAAACAGACGTGCCTCTTCCAGTCCGGCAGATGGTACAGGTGTTTATTGCACACAATGCAGACCTTCATCCTGCACCTCAGCAGTTGCACTGTTGGTGTTTTAAGAGAATCGCTGCCACAAACCAGAGTTTAGTGCTTTAGATTGGTGGGGGAACACAGGGAGGAGGGGTCATGCCACAAGAATCAGTATTTTTTGGGTTCATTGCAAGTCTACAAATCAGCAGGTACAGACGTGCTCACCTGGCCACCTTTCTCCTAACACCTACTGCCTATAATCGGTGTGTGCAGATAGATGTGAAATGTGTGCCTGGGTTCTCCTGCTGGGATAAGTCAAAAATTGCAACAATTCTGCAGAAAAATGAGCAAAATCACAGTAATGTAATCAACTCTCTGTTTCTCACTTTTAATTTTATAGTCAGAGTTGTCTTGGCAGCCTGGTTGCTTAATGCAGCGGTGGGCTAAAATTTTCACATTCATCTTCCTCAGATAATGAATAGTACTGGTCTGGAAAACCACCAAGACCATAGAGGCAGATGAAGTCTAATAGAATGCTTGCAGGGGTGGAATCCAGAGATTTTAACGTTTCTCTGCATAATAGTAATAAAATATAACTGCTAGAAAGCTGGCTGCCACTGAGCATGAAGTAAATCAGAGGACGCCACCAGGAAATAAAATGTCAGACTTTGTGGCTTTCATATGTGTGTGAGATAGACAGAGAAATACTCATCAACTCTGCAGATGGTGACTAACGAAAGGTAATAACACGTTTATGTTCCCGTCATGCATTCACATCTACGTTTAACCTGCAATTAAAGGGTGTGCATAATTAACTAGTTATTTTCAGTCCAATTTAACGATTAAACAATTAACAGCCAATTTAGACGTTATTGCTGGCATTGTCCATAAGTGAATTTAGTTTTAATCATTGTTCAAAATGTTTGCCACCATGGTAATAAAAAATGGGAAAAAAAAATGTTGTACACAAGGAGGGTAACCGTATACAATAGCAGTCTGTTCTGTTTAGTGAGTTTGTTTGTGTGGCGTGTGTATATGCTGCTTTTCATGTCAGCCTTGTGGAGTGCTGGGCAAAGAAATGTGTGGATTAACTCACCTCTATACCCCCCCACACACCACACCACACTCACAAATCACTTCTATTCTAACACCCCCCCATCCCCTAGTTATCTGTAGCCATTGTGGGATCTCACGTGTTTCTCCAACACAAAAGGAGCTTCATATATCTCACAAAGAAAAGGTTTTGCAAAACCAAGATAGTGAGGGGTAGGGGTGTGTGCGTGTATGTGTGTGTCTGTGTGTGTGTGTGTGTGTGTGTGTGTGTGTGTGTGTACATGGGGGGGCTCACACTTAAGGCATTTATGAAAGCCTGGAAATGAGAAGGGATCTGCAATCATTACATTCACGGTAATGAGGAAAGGCAGGCAGGATTTGTCTTTCATCCTCAGCTGTTATCTGATGAAAACATCCCTCCACATTTGTGTTTTCCTGGTGTTTTAGCTGCAATTATTGTCACAATATTCCTTCCCCTTAAGGTAGATACAACACGACAAGAAATGAGGACAAGATAAGAAAGTACAAACCAATTTTAAATAACTTCAGGCTGTAAATAAGGGACATTGACATTTACACAGATTTTCTCATTTTATAATACAACGAAAGAGTAATATGCTGACATATTTTTTTAACCAAAGAAAATATTTGTATTGGAATGGCTACATTATTATCAATTTTTTTCTCTTTCTCTTTTATATATTTTGCTATCATAATTTCATCTGCTTATTAAAGCATTTCAGCCCAAACAAGCTGACTCTTCAAGTAATAAATCACATGCAATGTAGTACCTGTTTAGAATCTATCAGAAAGTCATGACATTCACACAGTAAGGGCAGCTCAGAGCGGTCAGCTCACTGTACCCACACGTCTCTGGGACAAAACATACTCACACAGGGAGCACGTGCAAACGCACGCGTGTCAGCGGTAATGCCCACGAACTACCATGCCACCAAACCCTCCCTTGTGTCTGCAAATGACTGTGCATTCATAAGACGTCGCGGCAGAATGAATATTAAAACACCCCTCAATTAATATCTGTCCCACATGGTACAGTCCATTTCATGAATGACAGATAGTGGGAAACACATGACTGCGAGAAGTTGGAGGGCGTCTGTTAGTAATGCATGTGTGAGTTTCAGGGAACAGAAGTGAATTACTGGTATTACTGCCTGAGTACTGACAGCATCTGCTGTCAAAACCTGGGCCTGAATAAAGATCAGGAGGTAATTTCTCTTCTTAAGCCATCTTTCTTTCATACACGCGTCCAGCTCTACCCTTTATTAAGAAAAACCCAGCCTCCTTGTTTTCCATCGTGCACCGCTTCGCTTGACCCGTCCATCTCTCATGTCAGTCCTTTCCACTCCCGTCACGCAGCTGTGCGCACATCTGGCGGCATGGCAGGCTGACAGGTCGCCGGGTGGTGGCGAGAGCGATACTGGGCCGCAGATACAAGCAGAGCTTTAGATACCTGCGATAGTGACCATTTAGCAGCACGTGCTGCTGTTTACATCGTTAGTGACCAGTCTCCTGCACCCTGTATTAGGTGTCCTCATGACATTAGTTATTCCACAGCCCTTTTTTCTGTTTTCTTATCTCTCGCTCTTTCTTTCACTCTCTCCCATTGTCATATATATCGGGGTGCTAATATTGGCAAAGTGGAAAAACGTACGCCTTACACATATGTTCAGCTAAAACAGTACCTGCAGTAACAAGAAAAAAATGTGTTTCTTTGCAAAAGCAATTTCATTTATTTTGTAAAGCACTTCTTTAACATCCAGAGGCAAAGAAAATATTCCATTAGGATGGAACAGCACACAACACAAAATGGTGAAAAATAAATTAAAACAATAAAACCTAAAAGAAACAGCCATTTGACTAATGAAAATAAGATTTATAGAAAACATTAAAAATGGGTCATAAAACAAACAAATGCAATCAACACCTAGCTTGGTCCAACTCGGGAATCAGCGATGTGCGTTTGTACACAAGCTGCAGTGTTTGCTATATTAACAGAGCCATACCAAGGATAAACCTGCACAGCCAGGTTAAAACCTTCAGGAGCTCTTCTGGTAACTACATGCTGAGGCCCTTCGGGGTTTGAGATTGTGGTTTATGCTCAGCATCACAAATCAGATATTACATTATAAGCACTTTATCGTCATGTTTGTTTTTGTGTGTGTCTTAGTGTTGCTTTTCACATTTGCGTTCCCATGTTTTTGACAATTCGGCCCATGCTAAAAGGTTGTCAAAGGTAGAACCGTACATTAGAGACCTTGCTAGACATCTTAGGAAGATGAGCACTTGAGCAGCTAAAACAAGATGTAATAAGTGTTTTGGGATCCAAAGTGAGAGAGACAGCCTTACTTGAGCGAGGCCCCTGATATGCACAAATGACACTTCAATTACAGTATATTTGAATGAATCACAAGTAAAACTTTCATTTCTAAACCCAGAAGAAGCCTGGACAGTAAACCCATCAGTGCTAATGTTGGATCTGTCCGTTTTACATAGAAGCAATTTAGGGGCGATTAACGGTTCCTTGGACTTCTTTAGAGCAGAACTGCAGATAATCGTTTCTCGGGAGAAACTTGATTTTAACGTGTATGAAAATGTCGGCGGTGAAGACATATCGCTCGCTCTTGGCGGCGACACTCAACGGTGACGACAAACGTTTCTCACCCAGCAACAACATGCCAATGACTCAGTGAGGGAGGGTCTGCTAAAGAACCCAGAGGTACATCATTTCTGCCAGGGAAGAAATCAAATTAGCGCAGTCCTGGCAAAATTAATTGTGTTTTGTCAATGAGGTAATACCTAAACAAATTTAAATCAGCAACTTCAACAATTCCAGAGGGATAATTTTCACTGAGATTACAAGTAAAATAATCAAAATCTAAAACTATTCCCTTTGATAACATTATAAACCTTGTAAACATTTAGGATTACTACTGTCATTGTTCTGCATATTGGTTCCTTGAACTGCTATTGTTCCGCACAAATTTAACATGAGTCATTCTGGTAAATGCACCTGGTGTAAATCACTCTTCCATCCTACAGGGGGAGCTGCTGAGCCCATGTCGCTGTGACGGTTCAGTGCGCTGCACTCACCAGCCCTGCCTCATTCGCTGGATCAGTGAACGCGGCTCCTGGAGCTGTGAGCTGTGTTATTTCAAGTACCAGGTGCTGGCCATCAGCACCAAAAACCCACTGCAGGTATTGCTTTGACATCTGCTCTGTTTGCCATGACACGAACTCACATGTAAGCTCAGTGACAGACAGCACAAACTACAGTTACTTTTTATTTATACATATGTCAAAAATGTGGTACTATAGACTTGTACAAGGCAAGGCAAGGCAATTTTAGTCATGTAGCACAAATCAGACACAAGGCTATTCAAAACACTTTACAGATGAATCATTAAAAAATCATTAAATAATGACTTAAAATTAAAAAGTGTGAAGAATTAAAATGGGAGCAAGGAAGAGTTTCCATAGCTGGTTACACCATATAGTAAGGTGCTACGGGGAAGTAAATAACCAGGTGCCTGACTGGACCCTCTCCCCCTGTGTGCAGTGGCAGGCCATCTCCCTGACGGTGATAGAGAAGGTCCAGATTGCGGCCATCATCCTGGGCTCCCTCTTCCTCATCGCCAGCATCTCCTGGCTCATCTGGTCATCGCTCAGCCCCTCGGCCAAGTGGCAGCGCCAGGACCTGCTCTTCCAGATCTGCTACGGCATGTATGGCTTCATGGACATTGTGTGCATAGGTGAGGAGCTCCACCCCCCACTCTCACCCCCACCCGTGCCCAGTTATCACTCACACTAAGGCGCGCTGCCATTGACCACTGCTGTCGCGTATCTCTGCTCCTGCATACTCATGTATAATGAGCGTCTGCATACTTTATCTTTATCAAACTCCTGTTCGGCTTAGGCAAAGGAACCACTTCAGCACTCAGTGTATCTCAGTGTATTTGGGTTAAGGCAGCTGCTGCCTGATTTCTGTATGTTATTTGTCATTTTTATATATCGGCTTCATTCATCTTTACCAGGCCTTATAATCCACGAGGGCTCGTCTGTGTACCGAATATTCAAGCGGTGGCAGGCTGTAAACCAGCAATGGAAAGTACTGAATTATGAAAAGTCCAAGGACCTGGAAGATCCAATGAATTCTGCTGGAAAGGCAGGGGGGCGTGGATCTCAGAACAACCCACACGGCTCGGCCAATAACGACAGAGGAGGCAGGCGGAGCCAGCGTGTAAGGACTATTCTGAACCACCACTGCGGCTATACCATCCTACACATTCTGAGTCAGCTGCGGCCGAATGATCACCGTATCAGCGCCACGGCGAACCGCGAGGTGGTCATGAGGGTCACCACAGTATGAAACTGCAGGCGCACGGCGACAGACTGAAAGCGTTTCCAAGCTGGCCTCTTGTGCTGACTGTATCATAGTGACAAATGCATGGCACAGTGGTATGGAAGAATCATAAAAACTGCTCTCGAGTTTCTTATACAACAAAAAATGCATTTTTAACTGCAAATAAAAATATGGACGAAAACAGGACGAACATCATAAACTAACAAAAAAGCTTCATAAAAAACAAAACAAACAAAAGAAAAAAAAAAACTCGTAAGCGGGAAATGTGTCCTTTTTTCCCAGCTGGGTAATACAAAGCATTGCTATTGCTCTTGTTCTTTTTTTTTTACCTGTGATTAAAATTGTTGATTTCACTTTATAAGAAAATACATTGTAAGAAAATTCAAAATTCATTAACCTTGACCAAGCCCCCCTATCCTCTATGACATTGTATTGTACTTCCATCAAAACTAAAATTTACATGTAGGGTTGGTGAAGACAGCCTAAACTCGTCATTGACCTCTGAAGAAGACAGGAATCCTAGAATAAATAATAAAAACGTGACATGCAATAAACTAATAAAAAAAAAAAAATTCTGAACAATAATATTGATACTCAAAAAGTATAAATCATCTCGGCAATAAAGTTACCTGTATAGTTCACGTTGAATTCTGTTTGAGAGGACAGTCTTATTATTCTCTTCTTGTCTCTCTTTGTCTGTCTCTCTAGTCCAATTTGCAGTTTAAACAAGCGGTATTTTCCAATTCCACGTCTGGCGATACAGCAGAGTGAGTTTCTGCGGCACAGTTTTCAGGCGAATAATTGCTGAATCAATGAATCATCACTGTTGCTTACTTTATCTTCAAACGGTTTCTTTTTTGGTTTGGAGAACATATCTCTCTTATAGCCTGCAGCTGTAAAATGAGTGAGTACAACCCAAGTTGTCTTGGGATTAAAAAAAAAAGACTCAAAGGTGCTTGATACAAATATTTGTATCCAGATTTTATTAATTTACATGTCAGTTAATGAAAGACACTCTTGACATGGAAAATAAAAATGTTATCTTGACCTGATTGTACTGTGTATTGTACGCTGCGGGGTTTTTTTTTCTTTAACCTCATTTCCTGTGTCCAGGGGAGTCCACTCACCTTTACAGCGTCAAACCCATACAGAGATGATGACAACATGGAACTATTGACTTGCATGCACAAACCCCCTGCTACTCACAGAGTTGATGTACTTTGAGGTAATTAAGATAATTACCTTAGGCGAATACCCGAACCAGAAGAGTGTGTCTTCTGACGCAGGATACTGTTGTGTCCAAGAGTGCAAGTGCACCAGATCCTGAGGACAGGTTTGAAAGCTTCTCTGAAAGTTGTTTGAAAATGTGTCATTTCCAAGTCAGAAAGTGTCTGACTGTTTTAAAGGTTTTTGTATCTTTCCAAAAATGCAGGTGATGCCCAAAACGTAATAATCACTGTCAGAGATGTTAAAAATTCTTGCTTTTTTTTTTTTTTTTTTTACAATAGACACCACTGAGCTATTATGTACAGTGATCCGTACCTTAAAGCAAAGTAACTTTTCTGATAATTAAAAATACATTCTGTGTTAAAATTGTGTTTGCAGTTTCTAACCTGATTATGAAATACACAGCTGACGTTCTGTTAATATCATAATACAGTGTTCACATATAATGTATCCTCAGCATAGAAAGGCCAGTGTGTAAAATTCAGAGGTATGTGTGACATGTGACATGACCTACTGGATGTACGTGCTACACAGACTCAGAGCCACAAATGAGGAAAAAGCTATAAAGTCCCATTATCTTGGATCTCAGCTGTTTGGGCCAGAACATTACACATCCTACTCTAAGTAGAAATCAGATATTAGTGCTGGTACAATTTATCATTTAGGTTTCCAAAGTTCTCCTGGTGACCTTTGAACTCCCTTTTTATGTGCCTGACTCTTCAGTAAAAGAAATACACACATCAAAAACAGCTTTGAGCTGATGATCTAAGTCTGCTTTGCACCATGTATTCTTAGTAGACCTATAAACGTGAGGCTGAATTAGACGACATACTAAATACCAATGGAAAAATCTGTGTGAACCAATTCCTACAGATTTTTAGCCAGATAGACAAAATAACATGCATGCACATTTTTATGAGAATAGAACATCGATTTAACTACATCTTACTAAGAGGAGAGCTACTTTGATTTCCAGTATAAACATCATAAACAATTTACTCTAACCAGTCCTCCAAAATTAAGGATGTGGCTTGTGTCCTACACACAGAGCAATAATGGCACCTAATTTGTTTCAGTAACTTTCATCATGTTTTTCGGCTGAATTTGCTTTTTGAGGCTATTTACATTCAGATTGATTATCTCTTCAAGATTGCTTTTTGAATGCTTTGATTAGTGTCCAGCACTTCAAAGGCCTGTCTGAGTGCCTGAGACAACTGTTGGACTCTAAAACCACACTGCCTGTTTTGTATTCCAAAGATGTTTCCTGCTATTCTTCTCCCACAGAGAGGCAATACAGACTGATGGTGATCCTCACAAAGGAACGCTACATCAGTGTTACACTGCATATTGATTAAAAAAAAGCCTTAAGTAATCCAGAGGACCTTGACCATCAATAGAGCATTGATACACCAATGTACACTTCATAAATTGACTTTTTTGAACAATTTATTTCTAAGTATAATGTCAACAGTTTAACCCCTTCAATTATTTCCACTGATGAATTTTTTTTTCCAGGTAAATGTGTATCTTTCTCACATTACTAAATCAACACTTAATTAAATATGGCTTTCATTCCAAAGTATGTCTTTGTTAAAAGTTTGAAGGCGTTAAGCAATGTAATTTTTCCTTGTTTGCAAGGTGTGTTTGCGCAATTTCTTACTACGATCATAAGGTGATAATTATCAAAACACTAACTGCTTGAAAATAAACTTCCAGTCAACTGGTTTAAGGTAGTAACGTACTTTCGACAGCTATTCTTAGCACGGTCTAAAATTAATTAGTGTATAGTGTTAAAGACCAAACTATTCCGGATAAAATGTATAATAAAACATTATTAAATGAAAAACAAATTCTGTATTCTCATTTTACAGCAGTAATAATTACATCACAAGTATTGTCTTACACTGCTGTATTATTTTACATCGATTCCATTTTGTTCGTGAGTGACCTCATTACCATACATACGGACTTTCAGTTGGGCTACAAAATTGCTACAGTACATTACAGAAACTGTTTTTCTAAGTGAGGACCATGAGTAGCAGCAATACGCTTAATTTAAAAAGATGACATGATTTTTATGTCAACAAACAACATTTAACTGTATTTCCTCAACAATTTAAAAGACATAAAAAGGAATAAAAAAGGTGTGCCTCAAATATATAGGAAGATGAGTTTGAATTCATATAATTATCGGAAACGCCCGTTCTGTATCTAAACACGTGCAATACCAATCAGACTACACACACCGTTCCAGCCCCACCCAACACCCGCGTGTTTACGTCATCACTACGCGACAGTAACATGGACATGTGCGAATGACAACACAAGTTGTTGTACACTGGGTATAGCATTTAGAAACATTGCATAAAATTCAGATCAGTTGGTTTTACATAAATAAAGAAAAATATATAACAAACAAAATGAGCGTTTCGATGCCTCAGAAGCGTTATTACCGGCAGCGAGCCCATTCAAATCCCATGGCTGATCACACGTTTGAGTAGTAAGCTTCCGATCGTTTCTAATGTGTTATTTTTTCAGAAGCTCAGTAATAGTTTGATAAAAATTTAACTTGGTTTTGTTTTATTGCGCTGCCTTACAAATGCGTTGTCTTTATTCACTATAATACAAAGTGTTCCTTAGTACGTTTTCGAGTTGACATGTGTTGAAAGATTGAGTGTTTGTCCTATACCGAATAGTAATACTTTAGTACAGGTAGAAAACCCGTTCTCTGCACTGCTTTTTGTGCACATTGATATGTGTTAGTCCCCTTCATGTCTCATTGCGTGTCTCCCACGCTTCAGTCCAGTGTGTCCAGAAGAGATGGATTGGTCTCAGCTGTATCCAGATTATTTCAAGCCACCGTCACAAAATTGTTCGGAAAACGATTCTGGAAAAGCGACTCCACGAGTGGAGTTTGCTGACATTGGATGCGGATACGGAGGACTTCTCGGTAACGCACCTTGCGCCATTCAGCAGAACAGGCTCATATAACAAAGTACAGTGCGTGATGCGTCCACACTTCGAGTTTTTCCATTGCGTTTTGTTTTCTAAACGCTGGGTAATCGCTCGATTATAACGTGTTGCCGTAGGTCACGGTCCTATTCGAGTTGTTTAATATAATTTAATTGGGGTAACCAACAGAGGGAGCCGACGGTTTGATTGCAAGAAAAGTTACTGACGTTTACTTCATTATTTTACACACCACATGTGCGCCTGTAAACGTCTTAAAATGTAAAAATAAGTATATTACTGTTTTGTTGGGAAAAATATGTAGCGTTGTGTTTTTGAAATATTTACTTTTATTTAGTTAAAGGATTGCCGTTCGGTGAAGTGGAAAGTTGATGTTTTTCATTAAATCTGTTTAAGACACCACGAAGACAGTGATGGTGTGGCGAAGTGATGTAGATTAATTGTTCTCTTGCACTTGTATAATTAAACAGTATCTTGATTGGAAGCACTTCCAGTTATGGAAATAAATCGTGGATTTTTGTATACCCAGTACGTAATATTGCTGGCTTGTGGTTAATTGTTTTGAAAATACTTTTAGAAATTCAAATCAAAAGTATAATTTCAGCCAGAAATGTATGCTTTAGTTTCCATAGCAATAACCTTTAAGTACATAAATGTTTTTCTTTCCAAATTACTGTGATAACATGTTCGGTTATATAATTTGCCAGAGCTGCTTTATGTGATAAGGGATAAACATGTGTGAGTACACAACATTGTTACACACTGAACCAGCCTGTGTTTCTAATTCTGTTTACAGTGGAACTGTCAGCCCTCTTCCCAAACCAGCTCATTTTGGGTCTGGAGATCCGAGTCAAAGTGTCAGATTATGTGCAGGATCGAATCCGCTCTCTCCGCGCAGCAGAACCCGGCAAGTACCAGAACATTGCCTGTTTGAGGAGCAATGCCATGAAATACCTGCCGAACTTCTTTGCTAAGGGACAGGTGAGCTTCGGTTTTGGCCCAGTCTGTCCTTTTGTGTGGGCAAACTTTGTGGCGTCTTCTGTCAAGTGTTTGCTTTTGGCGTTGCTTTTATTTATCTATTTATTTATTTCTTTGTTTTTGATAGCACTAATATACACAGATTTTCATTAAGAGCTTTAACAGATGTGCCATTTTACTTTGAACAGGTTTTTTAAAATGTGTTTTATAATGTCCTGATTCCAGCAAGGCATCGCTTCTGATAAGTGCCGGTGTGCTCCTTGCAGGTGATTCTGACAAAAGCACCGTGTAATGGCTCGAGGGATTGATGACCTGTGGTTTTTTAAAGCTTTGCCGAGCCATGGGGTGTGATCTCACGGCTATGGGATTCCTGTAATTATGAGCATGAGCTGTTCCTAAGACATGCAGCCTGTCTGCAATTATCTGACTCAGACGTGTGACTCAATGCGCATCTTCAGGCTCAAAAGGCACATTAGCACAATAATTAACACAATAACCTCATAGTCGTGATAGATAAGTGTGTCCTCATGATCTCAGACAATCAGTGAAGCCTGTGACAAGTTTACATCTAAGGTTTCCCCGGGCTAAGAGATCTGTTAATGTGTAATAGGCTCGTACCTCTAGACGTAGATGCAACACTTAAAGCTTTTACCTCATTTTGGAGCTTTATGCTAGCATGATATTCTTACTCTGTTGTGACTTTTATGTTGGACAAAAAAGAAAAATTTTTTTTTTTTTCTTTACTTTCCCGAGTTTGAAGTGGCGAGTTGCTTTGGAAACGGGTCCACAGAGTACACAGAGGCGTGTGCTGTATGTAGGTTAATGCTCTTGTAACCAGTCTGGGTGGGAGGTGATGTTTCGAGAGCCGCGCATCTTGTTGTCCAGAGCTGTGATCCAAACAAAACAAACAAATTGCAAAGATGGTTAAAATGGACTGTGTGGAAGTTCCTCCATTTTCTGTTTTTTATATACCTACTTTGTTTTTATTATAAAGAGAAACGTTAGGAATTGTGTTGATTGAAAATTAAATAATTTTAAACTACTAAAGCAGTAGAAGAGACTGTGTGCCTTGGCATCACAGATCCTAACAATTCAGTTCAATTCAATTTATTTTTATATAGCGCCTTTCGCAACAGCATGCCTCAAAGCGCTTTACAGAGAAAGTTG
>JABJVR010000071.1:968368-988368 GCA_025773905.1 Chitala chitala
CCCAAAAAAAATAAAAGCTGCTTGCCTATTAATAGGTTTTGTTACTTAATGCATACAACTACTGATGTGTTTTGGATGGATGTTTCAGGTAAACCACACTTTACCTTGTACATATTAAAGATACAGTAATGGTTCTAAAAACCTGTGGCATTGTAGCATTTATTGGAGGTGTCGTAATTACGTCTTTAACATTGCTGAGAAACCTAAACCACAGAGACATTAAATCTGCCCTTGTTTTTAGCCTGGCCTATTTTTTTTTTCTCTCTCCATAGTCGTCGTTGGTCTGTAGGACCACAGTGTGCCTTTAGCAGAGAGGTCTGCATTGTTCAAATAATCCACACAATACAGTGCATCGTGTTCAGCCAACAGAGCTGCATTGTCCATAGTCCCTGTAGCAAAATCCTGAATTGAGAAACATATTTACTGGTAGAGAACTGAGAAAATAGAAACCTGATACTGGGCTGAACAGAATGCATGAAATGCAGTAGAAGGTTTGTGAAAGAAATCTGATGTGTCAGTAGAGACTGGACCATTGATGGAGGGGCATGTGATTACTGAGGACCGGCATACGGGTTCCTGAGCTCTGAAAAGAGATGTGAACAACTGATGTTAAAGTAATTTGCCATTAGGGATGTGATTTTTAATGCAGTTCATATATTCTACTATTATCTATATTTGTGTGGGTGTGCACATTAAAACTGTTTCCACACCACATTGAAGATGAAACCAAGTCTGCTGATACGCTTGCTAAAGTGGTTTAGACGTGGGAGGAGCTGTTTGTCCATTGCATATTGTTTACCTTGTCTTGTGTGTGTGTGTGTGTGTTTGTGTGTGTTTTCAGGCCTGGTATTGTCTGATCGCCCTGGGACTTTCCTGTCTCGACGTTGGCAGCAGGGTGAGTGGTGGCCCCGCAGTGCTGCTAGACGAACAGCCTGAGTGCGACTCTTTAAGCTCGCCTGCCGACGGCTCTGGTTCCACGTCCACTCTCCCCTCAAGGGCAGACGGCTGCCTCCCACCACAAGGAACTGGGGCACCGTGAAACTGTAGGGAGAACTCTAGGCCAACTGGCGCAAACAAGCCAACATTGGCACGTTTCCCAACAGTCGTCTTCCTCTCGGCTCAGCTGCTTTTTATGGTCGCACTCAAATGATGCTTAGTCACACTTTTTAACCTATAACCTGGAAGTGATTTTTGTCCAAAAGCAATAATCTTTTTACCATCGTTTTTTTTCCATGGCAACCTTTCACTTACAACTGGTGGCATAAAGTTCTTAAAAATCCGTTAATGCAATTGCTGTTTTATTGTACAATGTACAGTATATAAAATACATTTTGGTTCTCAGTTATAGGTTCTCAAACACTTGAAGTGCAATTTTCTGTGATGTTTATTTAATCATTATGAAAAGAAAAAATTGTTCATTAACACTCAGATTCCTGACCTGATGTGTGTATTAGAAGATGCGTTTTTGTTTCTCAACTTTTTGATTAATCGACATTTTGGTGATGGTGTAAATTTGTCATGTTTTTGATACCAATCAGTAACTTGAAAGAGACAGTATGTATGTTGTTAACACGGCTCAAAGTATTTTCCAGTTAAGCTGTTCTGTCTGACAGTTTTTAGTAGACAGTATTCATGTCTTAGACTCAAGCATTGTTCAATCTTTCGCCAAGAAAAAAGCTACGCCCCCTAACGACAACTTATTTCCTGGCAGACCTGCTTGTCTGCTTAAATATCTGGCCCAAATGCAAACTACACTTTAGGGCCCTCATGTTAAGCTGAAACACTTCATGCTGTATGGTTTACATGCATTCCTTGTTTTTATATTGTGAAGAATTCTCATTTATTTTTGCTCAGTTTGGTCTGACTGGGGATAAATTCCCTTTTATAGTTGGAACCATATACCAGATCAGTAATTATAAAATATAGCTGGTTTTATGTTCCACGAAGATGCTGGATTTTGTTGGCTTTTGAAAACACATGGCAGTTCTGTCAAACTTGAAGCACTGTTCTTGTTTTTTTGTTGTTAACAAATCATGGTAAAGTTTTAAGAAGTGTACCATACATCTTTGTGTCATGGTGATGTTTGTGCTACATTCCAGACAATCTGGGGGGGGGGGGGAAAAACGTCACTCTTTTGGATTTTAGTATAACATTTGTGCTGGAGTAAATTTATGGAAAGGCATCTAAATGCTGAGATCTTTATTGTTAATGCTGGTTTATTGAAGTTCACTGTGAACTCAAAACAGGGTCTAGTTGAAATGTATCTAGTTGAAATGTATAGTAGAGTTGTACACATATTTTACTGCTGATCTAAATTATTTGATTTGTACCATAATAAAATCCAACAGATAGATTAATCCAGTTGCCTGTGTTTTACTGTCGTCTGTGGTACTGAATCAGTGTCTTAGAATACCTCCTTAGAAATTGGTACCTTTATTGGCCAAAACGTCTGATATAAATTAGATTTATTGTCTGTAAAAGAGCTTAATAGCATATTGTGTTTTCTAAAACAAGTATCACAATAGTTAGAGTTTGTGCAACTGATACTGTGTTGTTTACAGTTAGTATGTAGTGCAGCTACCATAATCTGTTGGGAGTTTTCATATCATTGAACTGTTGCTACATGTTCACTATGCCAATTGTACTCAAAGTAGGTTTTTTTGTGTCACACTCATGTATTTGTTCTTACTGGTAAAAGCTGCACATTTCCCAGAGGGGCAAAGGTTAAGCTTCCTTTGCGTTTAGATGGTGAAACCAAGGCAAGTGCGCAGCCTTGTGTTGGCATACTTAAACAGCTCAACACTGTGTAGGCGGTGCAAGTAAACAGGTTATTTCACAGACTTCCTGATTGTATCCTTAGTGCATTTGTTAATCTGAGAAAAGAGGAAAAAATGCCTCGTATTCTGTAATTTCAGTAAAAGGTGCCAGTTCGGCAGGTTTATTACCCATCAGTGGACTCCTCCATGTCAATAATCGTGTCTGCAGTAGGGTCTTGGCTGGGAAACTATGCAAGGCAGAATATATTCTTTTTCACATTGTTAATGCGAAATACTGGTTTTTGATGTTAAAACATGCAGACGTCAAGCAGTAAAGGTGCCAATAGTAAAGTTTAAGGACTTGACAAAATGAGTCCCTTTGCTGTTTTGTCGTGGAAATGTTAATTTCTCTTGTCTCTCTCTCTCCCAGGTGCGGCTGGGCCTAACAGGACACACAGACATTTACCTACTGAACGACGTGGACAGTAGTGCGTGCACGGAGATGGACAGCGCTGTGCGGGAACACAGCGGAGGAGATACTGAAGAGAACGTACATTGAGAGGGAATAGCTTCCCTTGGATAAATATGAAAGAAAATGGATTTTATGGCAAACGAGTACAGCCTTCCTGTGCCTTAATGTATTCTTGACTAGCCTTCATGAAATTAGCTCTAACATTTAGGTCAATTTCCATTAGCCATTTAAGGGAACATTGTGTTCGTTTCTGTTACAGTCTGAGACCACACAGTGTGCTGCACTATGACATCATTTCTTGTACTGTTTCAGGTGTATTTTGTCAGGTGGATCTTACCTTTTTACACTACTAAGCATGGAATTTGTTCTGAAACCCAAATTTTGTTACTTTTTACAGCACAAGAATATATATCAGCATATTTATTTTAAATGATTTCTACAAAGATCATATCCATTACCAAAACAGTATCACAGTACTGTAAGAGACACAGAGCATATCTATCTGCAGTATGAAATAGGTTGAATTTCCTTGCATACAGTGTAATGCTGTCTAACGTCTGCTAAAAGCAGAATTACGTTCTTTTTCATATGTGTGACGTAAGCCGTGCCTTAAATGGTCTGCTAAAAAAAAAAGATTAAAATGAAAAAGTGCCATGTTAAAGACGTTACCTTACTGACCACGTGTCATCCATGGAACTGATCATATCCATAAAGAAAAAACTTGTATTATGTAACTTATAACAATGTAATTAATTGCTTACCTTTTTATACTACAAACTCATTTTTATATTTAGAACCAATTTGTGTTGCAATTTGAGCATCTGCAGGTTATATTTGAACACTAAAGTATACAGTGTAGTAACCTGTAAATTTTTAATTATGACAATTTGTCTACGTTGTCTCATAGGAGCACTGGAATTTTTTTTTTATCAGATTTAAGCAGTGCAGATGCAGACTGTGCAGTGTTAGTTTTATAAAATCATACTAATTAAATGACCAATGTCATCCTTGTTCTGTGATCCTGTATGATAAAATATGGGTATTTAGGGAAGTACAAGTACAATCCCCTGTCCACATTTGCGAAATGAATTTGAAATTCGTGGTTTCGGTTATTCACGAGCTGGCCGTGAAAAATTATTAAATTGGAATATTGTTTGTGGCTTGCAGAACAATCGCAGGAACTCGCAGACGATGTGCAAGCGAAAAAGTAAATACTGAACGATTTGTATCGCTTAAAATCATAAAGTGCAGACTGTCTTTAACAATAAAAGCACAATCTTTTATATCTCACTGTAAATTTTAAACAATTTTACATTTTTAATAATGGGTCCAAAACAGTGCTCCCAGTGCTTCTGAAAGCATACCTAAAAGGAAAAAGACCGTGACGACTGATACAAAAGGTGCAATTGCCAGATATACGTCATAGTGGAAAGTCTGCAAGTGTTCGGTTTAGAAATTGGTAATAAATAGACTTCTTAACGCTACTGGTCAGGCTAGCAGACCTTTGGGTGGAGGTTGGTAAATGGGCAAGTATTATGAATTTTAACATTCGCAGGGGTCTTCCACCCCTACCCCTTGTGAAAGTAAAGGTATGATTATTATATACACCATACAAACTTGAAAACCAGTGAATCAATTCTCGATGTTATTTTGGGTTTTGTGGATTTTTGAATGTTTTGTATGATTGACTCATTATCTTGCAAAAATAAAAATATTAGACTCATTTATGTACTTAGTCACCAGCTCAACTAATATCCTATATTCCCTGTACCGCTTAACAGGTAAGCACAGCTTTCATTCCTTTACTTGTACAGTTACAATAAATGTCAGTACAGATATATACACGTTCAAATATTGAAAACTATGTACAAGCCCTACTTAAAATATCAAAAACAAAAAAAAAAAAGCTCATGGTAAACAGTGCTAGTGGTTGAGGGTGGCTGGGATGTGGGGCACAACACAGATGTCCATCTCAGATGACAACACATCACTTGCTGCTGTTGGTGGGATCCTTCGGTGCTAGGTATTCTTTATACATCGAGTAGACCACACCTCAAGAGAAACATAACAGTTAAATGCTATGAAATTGTCAGGTTACATTAATTTTATTGTTGGAAAAGCTTCCAAATACTTAAAACCGTGGAGTTCATTGTTATACAAAATGTACCTACTGGCCATACAGATAAAAGATAAACTGGCTTTAAACACTGGGACAGAATACTTGAGTGTAGCCATCCAACCAATATCCAACCGCTCATCCTTTGCAGGGCCCCAGGTAGGTTACACCCTGGAGATGGCACCCAACCCATTGCAGGGCACGTGCGCACGCACACACACACTGAGGGCAATTTAGAGTTTCCAGTACAGCTAATCAGCATGTCTTTGTTAGGAAACCGGAGAATCCAGATAAAACCGATGCATGCACTGAGAAGACGTGCAAACTCCATCCATACAGTGCTGAGAGCCAGATTTAAATCCACAAACTTCCAGGTGTGATGCAACAGTGCTACTCACGAAACCACTGTACAGTGGACAGTAAAACGAGGAAAAGAGAGTGTACCTCATTATGCAGCTGTGTTGCTGTGTACAGATAGAACATTGTGAACAGAGAATGGTATGTTGTGACCCCAATCGCGTCCTTGGATTTTTCCAGGTGCGTTGGCTACACCCTGTAATACACCTAGTGCTTGCGTTTACAACCTGTGTTAAATGTTGGAAATCCACCATGAAAGCCAACCTTACCTAAACACTATTAATAAAATACAGGCAGTCGCAAAAGAAAAAAAAAAAACACCAAATGAAGTCTAATGAAATGTGTCATTGTGTAACCAAAGGCTTATTCAAACTAGGCTATCGATTCAATGGATTTAGGCTACTTACCCATCGTCATGGCACCCACCACAAACCCCTGCGCTCCAACACGCATGTGGATGAGGTGGACAGACATTTTTGTGTCTCCTCTGGACTTCAGCTTATACAGGCCATAGGCCACAATTCCCAGAAAGCCTGCCATGCCTGCAAAAGAGAAAACCGTTAATGCCCTATGAACTACGGAAGTAAACACACTGGACAGGAAGTAGAACAATGTCAGGGCACTGTGAAGAATGCAACCACTTAGCATTGCAACTACAGGAGTCTACAGTCCCATTACTATGGCGTTATTCTGATCTCAAGTAGAAAAATGCAACTCTAATGTTCTTAGAAGTCTAACGATTTTTTAAAGTAATGCCCACAAATGTATATCTAAAACTACTTTCTTGTAGACTTACCCACTGGCACAAAGGGAGACTCTCTCGCCTTTCTTGCTAATTTCGATGATTGCCCTTCATCATAAGAAGACCAGCTTTTGTTTGCAGACATAATGAATACTCTGCAAGATAAGGAAAAGGTCAGGGATGTCTAGAACCTGTACTGAAGAAAATAAAATAATTATCTAAATGCAACACATCATTAGGCAGGAGGTGCTTGAGTTATATCCATCTCTATAAATGCGAACATATCGCCCCTGGAAAATAAACATTAACGCAGCACATTAGGCAGTTACACTACTTTGTCCTGGGTTATAGTAAAAGCACCTGATTGCTAATCACAAAAAACACCAAAAACTAATTCTCCACTCACTATAAAACGATTCGTGACGATCGGTAACACAACAGCAATTACAGACGATAATCGGGTGACCCTTTAAATATAAGAATTTGTTTCTATAAGTGACTATATCAAAGGCGACACACGTATATTCAACAATAAAACTCTTTGTTAATGTAATGAACAAATTGCCCCCTTTAAGCAAAAATTACCAGTTTTATGATCTGCATTTGCAACAGAACAAATGATAATATCTTTCATCGCAGGGTGGAAGGCTCGAACGGCTGTCTTTTTTTACATTAAAACGTGACCTGTTTATTAGTAAAAATTGTCGTTTTCGCTTAACCTTTAACATTTGTGAAGGACAGCAGTTTGACACCTACCCCATTTTATGATTAAACTTTTAAAATATTTTAACTGTGTAACTATTCTGTTGCCGAATATGTATTATTGGAGTAATCAGATTTACCTTAAGTGTCGGACAGTGACAGCACTATTATTACTACAGTACCGTCTGATCGCGATGTCCAGCTGTAATTCTGCACAGACCGGCCCCTTCCTGACACAGAGCGGTACCACGTGACGGTGACGTCACAGCCCGTGTGATACATTTATCGGCATCAATAATTGTAGCTATGCAGAACACTGTTAGGAGTAACAAAGATACTGTGTTCGCTGAAGTGAATTGAAACAAAGTATAGCGTGATAAGATAATGTGTGCGATATGATTTTGTTATTAAAACGCGGTGTATTTTGATGAACGAGGCTTGGAAGCCAGCGCTGTTTAGAGTGCTCTTGCACCACTCTGACCACAAGGAGACACACAACACCTACGAAAATAATCCCAGCTCTTACGGAGAACGGTCGTTTCAGAACGTAGGTGTGTAATTACTGTATGTGAATTTGTACAAGTACACGCTGTCCATTTCGCTTTAAAGTTACGTACGTTAACAATATCCCCATTTTTGCAAAACACTAATTGGGTAAATATATGTTCAAAGACAGAAGATGCAAATGTGGCTTCAATTAGACATGTACATTTAACTCAGAATCGTCTCATTTTATGAGTGTATTTAGATTCATCTTCAGATATTTTTTATACCATCATATTTCCATATTTCTCCTCGCTCTCTGTTTTAGTACGTTTAAGACGTAGTTTTTTATTAGGGTTTTGTCAATAAATTATCTCAGATGTTTTTTTTTTTCTGAACCTCTGGTATTAGCTAAAGGGCAAGCAGAGTTTTTTCTCTTCTTGTTTGAGTGATGTTATGTAAGAGCGCAGATTTTTTTTTTCCCGCCTCTCCGTCTTATCCGCGCTATCCCACCATGTTTTGTTTTTCTGAATGAGCCGCACTCTCCCTTCTTGGGCCTCTCAGGCAGCCCAGAAGGCCCCTTTCCTGGAAATACAGCCCAGCAGGGGCCACTCGGGGGCAAGGGAGGAGCAGCAGGCTGCTTCCTGCAAATCACGTGATTCAGGACTGCCTCTGCTCCCTGTAGTGGCCACAAACACTTTTCGCAAAAGTATGATGTCTAATGTACTGCTCCGGGAGCGCGCTAAATCTGGCTACACTCTTCTGTGTAAATAAATTCAGTTGTTTGTATTTTCTCTTGGTCCGCCTCCTCCCAGTTTTTAATTCCTTAATGTCAATTTTGATTTTTAAAATATTTTTTTCTGGGTAGTTTTAGGACATACTTAAATTGCCACCTGGATCATTTTCCATCCAACCTGCCCAAATTGGCTGGTATAAATTCAGTTTCTAATTCAGTGTAGTATAGGCAACATTCTTTCACTGTGAAAGAAAATATTACTCTATACTTTTAAATCTTCCACATATTTTTTGGATGATACAAGGCAAAATTTTCATATTTCTCTGTGTCCAAATTTAATTTGTAAGATGAAATGATTATTTGAAAAATAAGAATTTCATATAAAGTCAGCTTTTGTAAATCTTCCTTACGTTTTTAATAGTTTTTTTTATAATCAACCTAATAAGAGAAGCATAATCAATAATTGTGTGCATCAATTTAATTATATTAATTTTTGATTATTTAAAGCTCACTGGAAGACTGTTTTCTTTGGACTTCACATGTTACTGCCTTACAGTTGCTATTACTACATATTCGTGCGTGACCAGACAAAAAAATGTGTGCAGCCATCAAAGTACCATGTGGTTTCGGTTAGTTGAACTAATCTATAAATGTCATTATTATTTCTTAGCATAAATTTTTTTTGAGAATCAGTTCTTCAACAGAATATTTAAAACAGAATTCCTAAATCAATAAAACTGACACAATAAATGCAATAATTTTTCTGTTTGGAAATATTAGAATAAAAAATAAACCAGCATGAAACAAACGTCCACTTGGTTAAAAGTTAAATCAGTGCTGCCTTGCTCTTATGGAACTTCATCCTTGTATGTAGAAAACATCAGGGCATAAAGATATGTGGAATTTTTTGTATTATGCTTTATTATATTCACTGCTTTATAGGGAAGTGCTGTTTAAATTCAAAAGTTTATCCCAGGCTAATGTAAAATTCAGTAATGATGCATCTAGAGTTGGACATACAAAACATCCATCTTCCAATTTGGTGACATTTCTTAATGTTTTAAGTCTTAAATAATGTGATACTTTTACTTGGAGCACAAAACCAGCATTTACACCTGTATGTCTCCAACATAGACAAAGACATACCATCTTTAATATGGGATTATTTTAAAAACTGTGTTTGTAAACACTAAACAATTAGAAAAACTGACAAAATGGTACTTACTAAAAATTAGTTATGAATCCTCTTATTTCCAACAGCAATCTATTTCTTATTTCTACTGTGGACTCAAAGTTTATTTAGGCTATTTTGATTTGCTTAGAAGCCGCAGAAGCTTTATTGTCATTACGTACATGTTACAACAAAATTTGTTTTCTGCATTTACCCCATCCCCCTTGTGAGGTGGAGCAGGCAGCCACATGTAGTGTTCAGGGATCTAGTACAAGGTGGCTGGTTTGGGGACACACCTGGCAGCTGGGCTAGGATTTGAACTGGGAAACGTTTGCATCCTAACCTGATGTCCTATCCAGTGAGCCACCAATACATGTTTTCTGTTGTTGTGGTGTTGTTCATTTTCTCAATAAACCTATTTTGTTAGGGATATCTGAAAACATTTGCAACTGAAAAAGAATGTTGAATTACAACATGAATTCCATCTACACAGAGCCTTACACATTTCTCATCAGTTTTTTATGTTTCTTATATGAAAATCCATTGTCTTTATTTTTCGTTAAATTTGCATTTTCCCTTATAAGAAAAATGAAGTTGGTTTGATTGTCACCATAAAAACTGTCTTCTGATATGCAAAACGAACAAATAAACAAATACAAATTCTAACCAAGAAAGTTCATACTGATTTGAATTTATGATGTTCAGCACAGGTTTCAGCAGTTAATTCAGCATCACCTAAATGCAAACATATCAATTTACAAAATGTATCACATTTTAAATTATAGTTAAGATTATAGTACACAACTAAGTAGCCTGTATTGCAGAGTAATTAATGTGAAAACTTTAAATTGTGGGCTGAATAAGTAAATAATGCACCAATTTAATTATAATTCATCAATAACCAGTACTAAGCAATTTAATACACTAAATTATACACATCTGTTATTAATATTAATGTTTATTAATGCTATCATGAAACAGACAAAATAACTTCACATTTCATCCTCAGAAAAGACAATCTTCAATGTTTTCATAATTTATGAAGAAAGGTTTGTTTTCAAAGCAGCCCAATAATAATCTATATAGATCTAAAGTAGAAAGTAATGCTACAATTTCATAAATAATTTTGCAGTTTTCCTTTTGCACAATATAAGTGTATATTTAAGAGAACGAAAGTGAATGTTATTGCTGTTATGGTCTATAAAATTAAGTTATAGTAACTTTCAACCAAATAATGCCTTATTCTTCTCTTCCTTCTTCTAAAAAAAACTTTCAAATCTATTTTAAACAAATCAAATAAAAAATGAATTCATACAGAGCTGCGTGTAAATACCAAAGTTAAACTAAAATTATTGATCACTGTTCACCAGTTCTTATGACCATTTTTGAATGTGGAATTAAACAAATAAAGTATAAAAAACAATTGTGAATCTGAACAGTTCCATTGACATTACAAACTTCAGGGAAAATAATAATTTCTCTGTGATTAGTGCATTGAATTCTTGTTTAAAATTCATATCTTTGATTAAAAAAAACATTGTAATAAAATTACATAATGATCACATGGCTTAAGTACGATTGTCATTCCTTGAGGATGCAAGGTTTTTTCTTTTGTTGATGTCTTAAATCATAGTTGAAACCATGGCAGCATACGTGAGCGTGCTGAACTGCAGACACACAACTCCTTCACACGTGAGTTTGTGTGCATCTTCAGCCAGCCCCCGATTCAGCACTGGGCCTCACTGCCAGCTGTCTCTCTCGAAAGCTCTTGGCTCCAAGGAGTGCTCTGCAGAGGTTACAAGCAGAGAGAGGAAAGCTAACGAAGGAATTACGAAAAGAATGCAAAAAAGTGAGGCAAAGTTAGTTATTATAAACAGTGTCCTGTTATATGCACATTGCCTTCAGACGTCCATAGAAGCGCTCAAGTGTATGTGTGCAACATAATATGTGAATACTGGGTTTTAAAGCGAGGGCCAACATGCCTAGAGCACCGTCACTGCAACGGCAGCTGAAGCTGAAACAATGCCAGAAGCAAATGTCTTGGTTAGGTACCTGCTTTAGAGCAAACTGCAAGTTGACTGAATTTCCAAAACAAGAACAAACCTGCTTTGACCACGGCCCAAAGCAAAAGCATCAGACTCTGAAGCCTTCCTTAGGCTAATTCTGTTGAAGCTTGCTTTTAGTCCTAGCCTAACCTTATTCCTGTCTGCAAGCCTCGCATTTCAAAAGGCAGTGTCGATCATGTGATCCTGGTTAAAGTTTTTCTGTAACAGCACCGCACATACCGTTCCCTGTCCTGCCTTTGTATGCACGTTTTTTTTCAACGTGTGGCCATATCTGGAGTGCCAGTCATTTTTAAATTTTTTTTTTACAGTACTATTGTTGCAAAGTAAGGTTATAGGTGGAATCCAGAGGTTAATGACAAAGTGCAGTAGTTGTATAGGTGACAAAATGGCGAAGGAAGTTATTGTAGAGGTCAAAACATTAAACAAACTAGCTCCAAACAGCATTTGAAAATGTTCTATTTTACAGACTGTACCTTGCTAGACCAAAACATGGCTTGTTCTTTAAAAATTAGACATAGGACTTTTCCACTTAAAAATATTTCTACCTTCAAATTAAAATCAAAAACTTAATTTATAAAAGCATAATAATATGCAGTAGACACCCATCATATTCACGCAAATACCATGAAAGAGGGAGTGTACTAGTCTGCCACTTCTCTGACAAAGCAATGGCCTTTACTCGTGCCTATTCATATGATGATGCACAGGTGGCAATGATTAGCTATGCATCTCATGTTGCTATATTTCTACAATTTGAGTGACGCACTGGAATAAAGCACTTCTGCAGTCTAATAAGCAGAACCAGGTTAAGATCACGGAATGATTTACCTTAATTTACAACTGCCACAATACAATGGCACAATAAGTGGTAACAGTAAACATTTTCAAAAATATTTACTGATTCCAAACAATAATTATCAGAATACGACAAAATTCGGGTATTTTTGAATTTATGTTTATGGGCAAAAAAAGAAACACCCACTGGAAAAAATTACAAACTAATTACAAACCTATGAGAATTTAAACGTAAGAAATGTAATAGCTGTGTTTCATGAACACAACAATGCTCAATTTAAGAAATATATCTTGAGACTTGGTAATTATATATATATATATAACATCAGACTGTTAAAAATGCAAAATAACAAAGAATCAATCGTGCGTACACACCCAGCTGACGAGAGAAATCCACAAAAGGGACGAGACCGCCGTACAAAAAAGTTTGCAAATTTAGATGCTGTGGCCCCAAAGAACCAAAGCTTTGAAAATGAGCTACGTTCAAATACGTTTTTGCCTTACATATGCAGTGCAGTAATTCGTGTTGTTTTTATTTATTACACTTACGTATGAAACTTTTTGTATCTATTTGTACAGAAGCAGGATTAAAAATAGTTTTAATTATACGATGTGAACTTTAAATTATCATAATTACAAATTATTTGGCTACGTGTTGTTACTGCTGTTCATTATCACAATTAAAAGTGCTCTAAGGTTTTAACTTTATTTTTATTCTTTACCACATTCTCGAACACCTTACGTGAAATGCTAAAAGGCAGTGACTGAACCTTTTGTCCTCGTTGTTGCACACAAAATGGTGATCAGTTTGTCAATACAGCGCTATTACGTCATATCACATAGGTTTCACATGGTAACTTGACAGAATCATTCCCACTCAAATGTTACACGAAATGAATGCAACTGCTTATTTATGCGCTTAATTCACCAACTATAAAAATTGTAAAGTTATGTTATGAATGCATTCACAGATTGGTTTTACAACCGAAACTAGCAGCAATGCATAGAAAGGGACTTTCAGCTACACACCACACCGCAACAAAGCGAGCGCTGGAATGTGTTTAATACTGAGCGTGCAGAGTAGAGAAGAATGCCTTTGGTACTCCCACTTCCACGGGATCCAATCCGCGTCGAATAGCAGTTTCAAGGCACCCGTAAAGTCTCCAAAACGCCAAAAACACAGCATCAAACACCCAAAATACAGATGTTTTAATCTAAACAGACGCCTGGAGTCGAGTACCCTAAAGACTAGCCCTTGTCTCGTCGATTCGTTTTTCATTTCCTCCGCTACAAGTGTATCGCGCGGGGTTGTTTATCAGTAGTAAGGGGAACTTGAAACCGCCCCTTGCCCCATTTCCTCGGTTGTTTTGCTTTTTTCGCCTGGATTCTCCATGTTGGAGCAATAGCGAAGGCTTTTATAACGACGGGGGGAATGCACACAAGTGTACAGCTGGTAAAGAAAGCATACGGGGGAAACGACAAGAACGTCTGGCCACGCTTCAACCACGTGAAACAGAAACTGAGGAAACAAGAAAAACTGCACAAAAACGGACTCGATGCTTATACAGCGTGCTGCAGGACATCAGTAGAACGGCGACGGCGAAACATTGCGAGCAATTACGACTGGGGGGAACAGATTGGATGTTGTGGGGCCGTGCATTTGTTAGATGGAAAGTTCTATTATCACTCAAGTGCAAAAAGAAGACTCTCAGCTGCAGTCGAAAACAGGTAGGCACCAGCTTGTTAATCTAACCACTAATGATCTTTGTGTTGCCTTTTTAAAACGAAACTGATTTTGGTGCTGTTTGTAGAAGTACGTTGTTTTTTCGGGGGAAACTCGTTCAGACCAAGAGAAGATGCGCTATACGGCCGAACGTTTTGAAATCCTTATGTTTTGCCAGTTTTGTTAGTTTACACGATCGTTGTCCTTTGTTCTTTAGTCATGGGCGAACCTACGTTTTTTGCGTAAGAAATCGAGCGGGTCGCAGCTTTTACTAGCACACACTATTGAATAATTGTGCACTAAAACGACAACAGGAAGCTTTGTGATCGTGACTGATGGCATATTATGGAAACTTGTCTGTACATAGCTGGCTGTCCACACCACGCTGTAGTGTATAAATAATAATGCATCGGTCCTAAAGTCAACACGCCCTTATAGTACAGCGTCGTATTTCATTGGCTTTTCTCCTGTCAAGGGCATTGCTGAGACACCTTGTTTTTGTTTGAAAACAACGCTGGAGAGTGTTAGTTGTTACTAACCTTGCGTAGTTACGCTTTTACCACCCTGTTTGAAAAGGTGTTAGAACTATTGACGTGCCAATTGTAAAGGCGCAATGTATGCAAGATTGATCAACCTGATCCCATTTTCAGCTACACGTGGCATTACCAGGTAGCGAAATAGGTATTTTTGTCTCATTAACGCTCCCATACCTTTTGCTGTGTTTTTTTCAGAGGGTCGAAAACATTGCCATGTGAACGCGAACGCACGTTCTGCATGATGTTGTCTGGGGGGCAGCCTTATTAATTCAAGATGCCTCATTGGTGAACTGATAAATTAGTACTTTATCTTGATGCTTGGAGTTTATTATATTGTTCTACTGTCCCATATAGGTAGGATATATTTTTCGCTTGTATTTTCATCTGTGTTGTGTTCCTGTTGGTTTCATTCATTCGTGTTTGGTCAATATAGGGAGGAGATTGGGTGGGTTTCAAAGGACAAAGAAATGTATATATTTACCAGTTTTCAAAATAAAGCAGCTGGATATTCACCAGTGAAACGGTAAAAGATTAATCAAAGGGGTGTTATGAAAAGACAATTTATGCTGTATACATGAAATCTTGCATTATGAATGCTGTTTTTTTCTGTAGATTTTTTTTCTTGATGCAACTTGAGTACACTGTTTTGGCAGCCGTTTCTCGGAGGTAAATGTTCACCGTATGTATTAGATAAATAAAATACATGTTTTTAAAGTAGTCAGTTTATTTTTAAAAATTCTATTAACATCAAAGCGTCAGCATCCATATAGCTGGTTATATATATAAGAAATTTATACATATTTCTTCAAAAGCATAGATTTTCCTGATCAGTTATATTGTTTACACAGATGGCTGTAGGAGAAAATGGGTTTATTGGTAAACCAATATAAGAATTGAGACCCTTTTTACTTAATGAACAAAAATGCATACAATTTCTCACACTTAATCCAACATTCCTTAATTGAATTTTACTTTTGTGTGTCAGCATCTGGACGTAACTGCACAGAGGGCAGTCAGTTTTAGAGTGACTGTGTTAAGGTGGAATCAAGGAATTTTCTTCAAACAGCTGTTATATATATTTTTGGATAGGAGTCACGTAAGTTCTACATAGTTTGAATACAGGCATTGCTAACATAATGGTTTACACAAAAAAGTGCTTAGGTTACATTTACAATGCAAAGTAATGTAACCTGGGAGATGGATGGGTGTGATGGTGCTGTTTGTCCAGTCTTCACTTACCAAGATGTTGTCTGAGCACGAAGTTGAAATGAGTGTTCAGCAAAGCTTTGTTTTTTAAAGCTGGTTTCTGTCTTGCATCTGAGTGTCGTGAGCCCAGCGATCAGAGTGCTGCAATAATTTTTCATGGTTTATGTTACATCAGCAATGTATGTAGATGTAAAATCCAGTGCTGTGGTCACTCCTGCGTTTGAGCACATCTATGCTTTGAGCCTCAGAAGGTGTTACAAGACTGTGCATGATGCAGATTCACATCTCCTCTGCTGTATGGTCTTTTAGGAGGACATGAAGAACCTGGTTTTAAACCACTAGAGATGTATATTACCAGTGTTGCTACTGTTGGTTGATGTTGTGTACTGAGTACAGAAACTATATATACTGGTATGTTGACCAGTAGGTGCTTCAGTGGATGCTGCTGTATCTTCAGTGTGTATGCTTTTTCATGTCTGCCTCCCCCAGGAGAGGAAAACAGTACAACTGACATTCATTTATAAAGAATTTTCTCAGTCTTAGTCTGTGGTTTGTTGTATCATGTACTTCTGGTGTAAACTTTGAATTAATACGAATACCACTGGAGCTGTTATTGGATGGCATAACAGAAACATTACAAAATATTGAGATGCGTGTAACTAACATTAAAAATAATTTGAAAGGTAAGTTAATGTCTGAAATGACGTGATGTTTTGTGTTAAGTAATTCTAAATTAATATAACGTTACCATAACAAATTTTAAACATTTCAGTTTATAATCAAGTTGTAAAATGGTGAATGTAATTTGTGGTGAAATATGTTGCATGAATGTTGGCTGTATAAAGTTGCTGTAAAGCCCAGTTTATGTATTGTGTTGGGGGACCTTAATTGTACAGCTGTATGTTTTCAAAGTGTAGAGCGTAATTCTCAACACCCAGACTAACACACGTTGTGTGTGAGATTGTGTTTTGGTACATCTTCTGATACAGCAGTGAGTGGCTTCATACCTCCCTGAGCCATGATTATTTTTGAACATGTGCCAGTCACACCCAGTCTAAACTAATTGCTAGGATATGAATGCTTTCATTAAAAAAATGTACTCCATCACACAAGTGTCAAACTAAATGCTGCTTTGTAAATCTTGCTATATTCTGGTGGTGATCGGGTCAAAGCGGCAGATCTTTAATTTCTCACAAGAGCATTTCTGTAATGTGGTGTTTTCAGGACCGTCTTTGCGGCTTTCTCCAGCTGTGACAGGTAGCGTCGGTAAGCGATTGGCCTCTCTCGGCTCTCGGCTGCCTGCTGTTTCTGTGTTTGATCTGGCGATTTGTCATCTGATTGTTGGTTGCCAGCGGTGAATGTACATTCGATTCCCCTGGTTGGTTGTTGATCCTCCCAAGGGCTCCCAGTTCAGTCACTGTTATGGAAACTGCAGAGTTGGCAGGTTTGTGATGTGAAATGGAGATTGGTACGTAAACTACTCTGTCATCGGCCTGAAACACATGGGCAGTCAAGCCTAGATTAACCTGTGATAAGTGTAATTATTTCATGCGTGTCAGATTTTATGCGTTAGTGTGTGAGGTGTACTGTGCAGCAACTTATTTTATCATTGAAGGAACAGACAGCTGTGATTTTTGCCTATAAGAGCCCCCACGTGGCTGCTGTCCTCTGCTAACACTGCCGTATGGCAAGTGATGTTGGTGCCTTTGCTTGTGCATGTGCAGATTTTACAAGTGTGTCATAATTGGATTTGAATACGAAATTCATTGCATCTCCCCCCCCCCCACATGAAAGCAGACTTTGAATATGAATCAGGTTGTTAAAAACACTTTGTTTTTCTGCGGTGTTAGTGGTATTGGATTCAGTATTTTTTTAGTAGACCTTTTACTCTGTCTTCAGTCCCACCGGTCCTTGTGAGATCTTGTCCCATGTGTATCGTCGCACTGTTAACATGGCCATTTCTGTCGTTCGGTTGTGATATTTGTTACCACAGAGCTTTGTCCTTTTGTATTAAGGGCACACGCCATCCGTAAACAACATAACAGTTTGTGCCCTCTGCTTTTCACTAATTGCTTATTAATTAATGTGTTTCTTTGACTGTGGTTTTATATGTGTTGTGTGATCACTCACCCATGCCACATGCATGTCTCTAGCAGGAAATGGCAGAAAAGGTGTCATTGTGCCAGTGTTCCAATACTTTTAGGCACCACTGAGTCATCCCTTCACTATGTGGCTAAAGTCCAGCGTATTCCAGTCCTTTGGCCCCTGTGTCCCACATTCTGTTCGCAGGATTGCTTTACATGTCTCACTGATGCTGAGACACACACACACACATACACACGCTCACACACACATACACCAGCACGCTAACCCATTCCAAAGATGATTGCTCGGGGGAAATTTGGAGGAACCAGTTTATCTGACTGTGTGGGACGGGCAGGTGGGACGGAGTCCATGCAGACAACAAGAACACCAAACTGGCCTGTTTATAAGAAACGATACCTTCTGCAGTTAGTTTGGGGGGAAAATGTAATGTAGTGCCGGGTCGACGCTTTCATTGGCTGAGAACAGGAGGTACCTGGTCATTGGTCCAGGATGAGCATCTTGTTTTTAGTATTTAATGGCCACGCCTTCATGCTGCATGATGTGTCCATATGGACCCTGACTCCCTTTCCAGGGTTCCAAAAGAATGCTGGATTCAGACCCCTGAGAAAACGTGTAATGACAGTGAGAAGTAGCTGATTCCTGTTGCGTTGCGCCTGGTGTCCAGTCTGTCTTCCATGTTCCGTTCGGTAGCCATTACAGTGCCTCACACAGCAGCGGTTCTCCGCAGCGTTAATGTGCTCACAGACAGTGCACTGAGCTCAACGTTATTAATGGTGTGTGTGTGCGTGTGTGTGTGTGTGTGCGCGCATGTGCCATCGTTCTTGTTATGAGGTTTTAATATTACAATTTTGCATATTGTTAAGTTTCTTATTGAGGGCTTTATTTCTTCCCTTATGTGTGGTTTGAACATTGGCAGTGCGTGGGTGGGGAGGGGGGTGAATTCAGATGTATCCATGTGTAGCAGTTTGCCCTGCCCTGCCCTGCTCTGTGCACACAGCGAATGTAAACACTGGCAGAAAGCGATGGTAACATAGCCCCTCCCCTTCTCAAACCGATCATAATGTATGAAATGGATACAGACGCATCAAGCTAGAACTGCTGCTGGTTGGTCTATAACTGCTCACTACTGCTTCGGCTTTTACCCCCTGCCATTTTATATTTAAGCACCTTACGTGAAAATTATGCTCTTTATCTGGTTCTTTTTATTTAAATTCAAACCAAAATAAAACCGTAGGCATTTCAGTACTGTAGTTAAATGATCACAAAGAAAATAAATCTGAATAAATTTTCCAGAGGTAGTGACCCGACAACCATTTAACCAGGATGACTGATGGATTTACTATTTATTTTTTTTAAAACACCCTCTGGACATCACAATGTATTAAAATAGTGTGTGGCTGTATAAATGCATGCATCTTCTAAATAAATTCTCCCGTTCATGCCAACTGATGTGTTTGCCCGAGACATTTTTTTTTTTTCTCTGATGTGCTACTGAAAATTCTTAAAGGGCAATGTGCTCTGCAACAGGGTTCTGGGCAAACACTGTTTGCCTAAAAAATATTAGTTAACAGCTTTTACCTGAGATATATAATACAATTAAAAATTTTTTTTTTTTTCCTGGGTTTTCTGTATACCAGGGAAGTTCTTGGGTATGACCTTTAATATAATAGTCTTAGTCAAATTTATGTGCTGTATGCATTTCCATATCTAAGAATTATCTCAACATTTAGTCGCAGGCATACCTCACATACAGTACTCCACACCAATTAGAAGTTCAAACAGCTAGTGTCAATACAGCAAAGCAGTCAGTCCCACAAGCACCAGAAGTGTAGCGATTATGACTGAGGTAAACGAACGTGAACTAGAATCAGGTGATGTTATGTTCTCTTCTTGACAGGTGCGCAGTGCCGTATTGCTTACTTGTCAAGTACTTATCAACCTTTAGGCAGATACTGAATAAACTTATTTGGTAAAACCTGCTGGAGTCCTCAGGTAGGAAGTCTGCTAAGATACATTGGCAAGCCAGCATCAGG
>JABJVR010000071.1:991989-1020459 GCA_025773905.1 Chitala chitala
CAAATCTTCTCATCTCTTTGTTTTTTTGTGTTTTTTTTTTTTTTTTTTTTTTATATATTTTTTTTTTTTTTACTATCACAATAAATATTTTTTTTTTTTTGGGTTGTGTTGTGTGGTGGGGGGGGGGGGGGTGTTGTTTTCAGAATGTTGCGTTATGTTTGTATGACCAAATACACGATGAGGAGGATACTGGCCTAAGATGACCAAAGATACTCCACATCTTCATTGAGGACCAAACAGTATAAGTGACAAAAAAAAAAAAATCAGTTCTTATTACATCCTTTCTAAAATACCTCTTGCAGATGGAAGAAAAGTTACATGATATGCATTAATTTCATTGTGGAAAAACAATTTTAATAACATCTGCAGCAATGTAGTGTGACATCGCCATGACTTTCCAACAATATCGCTTTGGGTGTTGGGCTCAAACGGTTTTCTTTCGCAAAAGTTTTAAGACATCATCTATCGGAAGGTGGGACGTCCAGAGGACTGAGCCTGCTGGCAGCTGCAATAAGGAGTGGTGTATGGGAGACTCGAATATTTTAGAGCTCTGAAGGTTGAGTGGTCCATTGTGTAATCTCAATCCCAGGCAATTTTTTCCCCCTTCTTGCTGCAGATATTTTAGAAGTGCTTTGGTGTCTGGTGTGTGTGCGTGCGTGTGTGTACTCTTTACGTATTGACTGGTCGGCACTTTGAGGCAAGAAGAACGTGTACATAACAAGCTGCTGGCTCAGACTACGGGATCAACATCTGAACAGAGTAGTTCATCTTTAGGTCGAGTTGGAGGACAGAGAAAGTGTTGCTAGATGGGTAGTGGTATTCTAAACTGACAGGTTGAAGTTAAAATGCAAACGTTAATTCTGGTATATGCACTGGGAATTTTACATTCCAGCACAGAATGTCAAACTGATTGCAGCATCGTGAAGATGTGTTTATTACTTACGAACAGAATATTGCGATTCCTCTGGATATTGAAGCGTACTGGGAAGCCATAACTTCCAGATACGACTATGGTCTTCATGTCAGTTTAAGGCTTCTGACTGGCTGAATGGTTGTGTGGTGTTGTGGACGGTTCATCATGCTTGTGTAATTCTATGACAATCCACTACTGGGATCTCATTAATATAACCTGTACTCAGTAGAACAGTTATATTTTTCCTTCTGCATGATTTTGGTGTAAGCACAGCTATGTGGACTTGAGCTGTGCAGTTTGATATTTTTAATTTAATCAGTTTTTTTTTCCCATTTTTTTATAAAATCTCCATTATTTGTGGTGACATTATCATATCACTTAACAGGAAAATTTAAAAGGTCTGGGTTTTGCTGCAGTCTGCTTATGAATATGTTGTCTGGGTGGAATATTCCTGTTCAGTTTTGTATTTTCAGGGTGTGTAATAATACACAGGTTTTTCAAAGACAAAACTTAAGAGGAAATATATACAACGTAAACCAGTCGTGATTTCACTCCATTTCCAAATGCTGTATTAGGATTTGAGTATTAATGAAACTTGAAATATGTTTCTATACTGTATTTTTGAAGCTTTTGAAAACAGTTCTGAAAATGGTTTAAAAAAAACAGCAAGTTAATAAATGAATTGATTAAAGTACGGTGTTGTGCGTTTTTACTGTGCAAATGGAATGTTGTGGCAGTAATGGCGATGCAACAGTGATGACTTTAAAAGGCTACATACAAACCGAGCCCAAACCTTTTGCATTGACACACACTTTCCAAATAACATGCAAATCCACATATTCATGCATCTCCTAGAGGCAGCTGAACCTACATCGAGTGGAAGTTACTTCAATCGTTGCCCATTTTCATGGCTTATTTTTGTATGTTACGTGGTACGTTACTGTTGGAGTTCAGAGGGGAGTAGACTTCAAAAATCAAATGGTCCTCCCACTGCAAAAACAAACTTGCAATCAGCACTGGGCCTTCCCAGTTTTACTCTTAGCACATTTGTAAGCTTTGCACACATTTAACCACTGATACATTAGGTTTGTGTCTGAAACGACTGACTGCCGATTTATGGTGAGGCACTGCCCTGAGTGTTTACCTGTTCAAAATGGGCTGAACGTTATACTGTGCTGTTCTAAATGACGCCCACCTTTCCCTAGCGTATCAATTGCTCCATGCCCAAATATGGGCCTTTAACAGACCTCTTCTAATTTGCTTACTGGGATGTAGAGTTTGTCCTTTCTTGGTTGCAGTTTAGGCTTATGGCCGGGAGAGGCCTGGCTCATGCAAAACACATGCAAATCTGCCTGGTTTGGGTCAAAATATGCGGAGTGCGTCATGGAGTCTTCATTTCATCTCGTCCTCCTGCTGAAATTCATACTGGAGCTGCAGAACTGAGCCTCTCGATTCACTTTCTACAGGTAACGTCCACCTGTACAGCCCTGCTCTCTCCTCATGTAAACCAGTAGCTTTTCTTTCGTAATTGACCGTTGGCTGTTGTTTACCCCATTTAGAAAGTACAGGAGTGAAGGTATTGCAGTTGGTGTATTTGTAATGTCAAGAGGCAGATTGGTTGTTTTGAATTAAAAGCAAAAAAATTGTTTAAACCCTTGATAGAATTTAGACAAAATAAAAATTTGTAACAGATCGATGTGATTTTTGGGAGTGGCTTTGTGTTCCACCCAGCAAGCTCCCATAGTCCTTTTTCTTAAAGTGTGCTTCTGGGGGTCAGAGCACTGCATGTTGTAGAGATTTTGAAAAATATACAGTATCAGTTGTGTAAAAAAAAAACAAAAACTATTAAAACATTTTTGTACAATAATAGGTAACAATTTTGTCAAGAAATAGATGTAGACTGTAGGTGTTCCATAGTACATCTTTCTCAGCTCCTAATGTGTGTCTCTCCTCACAAAGCACCTAATGTGAATTTTGTTTCAGGAACAAGGCTGAGGAGATAGGGCCATCATGGACTACGTATTCCGCGTAGTCAACCGCAAGCCTGGTCTCATAATCTGGCGCATTGAGGTAATGTGTGAACAGCATTCATCTTGTGACTTGTAGTAGGACTCTAGCTGTTATAACTGACACATAGCTGGTTTTAAACACTATATATATGATACTCCTTTTCACTCAGAAAATGGAACTGGTCCAGGTGCCCGAAAAGTCTTACGGGAACTTCTTTGAAGGAGACTGCTACATTCTTCTCTCTGTAAGTGCTGCATCCTCAATTTAAAACTCATGTATCCAGCTCGCTTGATTACTGTGGTAGGGCTCATCAGACCATAGGCTGGTATCCAGCGGCCACATGTCTCATTAATCCTTATCTCTAAGGCTGTTCATCTTACTTAGTCTTTTGCCCAAATTTTGAAAAGACTGCACTGTGGAGTTTTTGGTTCCTCTTCTCTGTTGTTATCTGGCTTTATCTTTATCTTTAACCTCAACCATCTGCCTGCTGTTAATTCTGTATTATATGTTTCTCTCTGTGAAGCACTTTGAGACAACTTGTTGTGAAAGGCGCTATATAAAAATAAATTGAAATTGGAAAGAGGCTGTGGTACTCTGCAATGTTTTTTTTTTTTTTCCCCCAAATAAATTTATGTGGGACAATGGGAAAAACACACAAATGTTACGTTTTACTGTTATTTAAGGAATATCTGAAATTTGGGGCTCTATTTTAATATTGTTACCTACTTAAAGCAAAAAAATGAAGTATCAAAGAAAATTGCTTAAAAAAACCTGTGGTCACACCCCAAGACTACACTTATCCAAAGGCCACACCCCAAGACTACATTTATCCAAAAAAGGCTTGTCAAGAAGAAACATCAGTGTTGGTGCCAGCTGCGTACTGTGCATTAGCTTGCATATCTTGTTTGCATATTTCTGTGAATATTTGCATAGAGGCTGTCACATGGTTTGTCTCTGCAGACACGGACCGCGGGCAGCACATTGGCCTTCGACATCCACTACTGGATCGGCTTGCAATCCAGCCAGGATGAGCAGGGCGCGGCGGCCGTCTACACCATACAGCTGGACGAGTACCTGGGCGGCGTACCTGTGCAGCACCGCGAGGTACAGGGCCATGAGTCTGACGCCTTCCGCGGATACTTCAAGCAGGGGATCATGTGAGTATGCTGGGAGCAGTCAGTGAGTGGTGGGAGGGGTGGGGCTTTGAGATGCACAGTGGGCGGGGTCATCATACACAAGCAGCCATGATTGGCTTAACTTATTTCCCATTATTTATTGTATTGCTTGACACAGATAGTGACTGAGCACACACATGGGTTGGAAAGATTTGATTGTTATTAATAATCCCAATTTAAAGCTTTACATTTTCCCTAATGAGCAATTGGTTAGCAAAAGAATTTAGGGCTAAATCTGAAGATATTAAAAATGTACAATACATGAGCCTACAACTTTGTGCTAACTAGATAAGACCCGTCCGATACTAGTACTCTAGACTTTATTAGCTTATGGCACATTAACACTGGGTTAATAGGCAGCCAACAAACCAGGCAGCATAGCATACTACTGTGGGCTGTGCTCATCGACAGATACAAGAAGGGTGGTGTGGCATCTGGCATGAAACACACCGAGACCAACACGTATGACATTAAACGCCTGCTGCACGTGAAGGGGAGGAAGAGGGTGACGGCCAAGGAAGTGAGTGAGCGAGACTCGTGCTGATAAAGCACCTGCAAAGTGCAGCAGTTTATACCCATTTCTGTCTCAACGTAGAAGCGTGAATGTGCCATGTTTAATCTACTGTGCAGCAGTCATTGGTCCACATCAAACAGCAGTGGACCAGTATGAGCTCTTCAATGAAAAACTAGAGCCTGATTTGTCATGTTTAGCTTTTTGGAAAAAACATTTTATAGTAACGCATAAAATTCTGTTTAGCACAGTAGAATTGTCAAGCAGATTGAAAGCCACAATGGAGATAAGGTGTCATGGATCTTCTCTCCTTCTTTTAGGTCGAGATGAAGTGGGGCAGCTTCAACCTTGGTGACGTGTTTATACTGGACATGGGCAAATCCATCATTCAGTGGAATGGACCAAACAGCAATCAGCAAGAGCGTCTCAAGGTACAGCTAAAAGAACCACATGGACTGTGCTGTGAGATGCCGACACACCAGGCTTTCTCAATTTCTGTTGAGAGCCCGGAAAAGAAACCATGTTACCCTGTTTAACTCTGAGTGCTGCCCATGCCAGGGCATGTTGCTGGCAAAGGACATCCGAGACCGGGAACGGGGAGGCCGGGCGGAGATTGGTGTGATTGAAGGTGACGCCGAGCAGAACTCCCCAAAATGCATGGAGATCCTCACTAACATCCTTGGGGAGAGGACTATCCAGCTGCCCCAAGGCACACCTGACGATATAGCAGACCAGGAACAGAAATCCCAGCTCACCCTTTACCAGTGAGTGTTTAGCCCTGCTGTAAGGACAGTCAGCAGCTGCTTACATATGTACTCGGTTGAAACGTTATTAAATAACACACTTTTTTCTCCCCATTGCAGTGTTTGTGATGCTGATGGCCAAATGAAGGTCACAGAGGTTGCTACCAGACCACTGGTCCAGGATTTACTAAATCATGATGTTAGTTGCTGCCACATTCTTAAAATATAATGAATAAACAAACAAAGAAAAATAAAATGTATTACTTTCTTACTCAAAATACATATAATTTAAGTACTTATTCATATTAATGACAAAATGGAAATCTGTGTGTTTTGTCCTGAAATTCTTTTTGCAGCTACAGGCATAACCGGAACAGTGTTCTCTTTCTGGTGTTATTTAACGCTTTTATTTGCTGTTTGCGGCAGGACTGCTACATCCTCGACCAGGGAGGGGTGAAAATCTTTGTGTGGAAGGGGAAGCGGGCTAACAGGGCTGAGAAGCAGGCTGCCATGGCCAGGTCTCTGGTGAGCGTGAACATTCACCAAATGTTTCCCTGCAGTTAAAGGGTCAGTGGAACCACTTCCAAAGATCAACTGGAAGTTTTAGTCTTAGAATAAAACTGGGGAACAAAGACAATGTAAGCAATTTTGCTAAAATTGTGCTAAAATTGTGCTAAAATTAGCCTTTGAACCTTTTAATATTTAGACCAGCAGTCTAGTTTCACCCTCAGATATTTCACAAATGAAGTTAAGTGGAGCACGTGGCCAGTGGCGTGAGAGATTTCCTGTAGGCTCCAGTGATGTGAGGCTGACCTATGTACAGGAATTCATTAAGATGAAGAACTACCCTGTGACCACCAACGTGGAGACAGTGACCGACGGAGCAGAGTCCGCACTCTTCATGCAGCTCTTTCAGAACTGGAGGGTGAAGGACCAGACAGTGGGCATGGGTACAACCCACAGTGTGGGCAGAGTGGGTAAGCAGGGAGAGACGGGCAGCACATCATGGCTTATCCCCTGTTTCTGTGGAGACAAACTGGAGGTTATTTTCACCTGCTCCATCCCTCCTCCATCTGATTTATTAAGGGGGGGCATGCGGAGATGCAGCCATTATGTCACACTTTGTCCCAGAACTTCCCTGTAAGACACATGACCATGTCACATCACAAGGAAGTATTAAATGGGATATGCAGCTTTGTCCAGTTGTTTTGTTAAAAACTGGAATGCTACATAAAATGGTGAAGGTCACGACTTCCTATCAGTGTAGTGCAGGAGGTGTACTGGGACCAAGTGAGTTCAGTTGCAGCCAGTTCTATACAATTCATTGTGTACCTATAATCACCTCTGCTAGAAGCTTCAGTAATAACTGAATGACATGTAAATAAAAAATATGTTTTACTCACTACCTGGCATTGATAAATACCAATTCTTTCCTGTGTTATGTCTAATACATACAGGTATATGAGTGACACTTCATACAATAATATTGGTTAATTCTTGATTCAAATTTGCCAGAAGGTGCTGACTACATTTCTATAACTACATGGCTTTCAGGTTGATTTACATAGGGCAAAGCACATGTATAAATCAATCTATGCATCTATGATTAATCTGTTTGGAGTGGCAGGTGGCTTGGGGCCTATCACAAGCAACCTAGGGCACAAGGTAGGGGACATCCCAGACGCACACGCACACAAATACATGTACACCCACATAAGCATGGGGAGAACATGCAAACTTCTAACTGGGCTGCACCATTACTCATTGGGTAGCACTGTTGCTGAACACCTCCAGCACTGTTCGTTAAAATCTGGCTCTTGGCTGTGTGTGTGTGTGTGTGTGTGTGTGTGTGTTTATAAATCATTGTGCTTGATGTAATCTAAAACTCTAAAATCAGTTCATAGTTGCTTTTGTAAATCAGAGGGATTAACTTCTTTGGTGAGAGTTCCACAACATTAACCAGATTAAACAATTCAAGGGTGTGCAGTTATATTAACACAATCCACACTATCTATCTCTATTATACCACAATATGGTAAATATTGTACCATATTTCCATACTTGTTTAGTATTATTAAATTTGTATTCAGTGTTTGTAGTATGCAGCATCTTACCAATAAGCAGTACTCTGTTCTACTCCTTGGAGTACCATGACTTCTTAATGGTTTTATGATACCAGCCAGCATCATGTTGCTATAGCAACAAGGGAAGCTTATGCACTTGTCATGTTGCCCACTTTAAGCACTGAAATCGACCTAAAAAATGCCAGAGAGCAGCGCTAATGCCATCATCCTCCATCCCACAGCAAAGGTTGCACAGACCAAGTTTGATGCCACACAGCTGCACACCATGCCAGAACTAGCGGCCCAGGAGCGCATTGTGGACGATGGCTCGGGTCAAGTAGAGGTATGAGGCAGCGAGCGACACGAGGTGAGCTCCATGTCCACTTGACACAGCATGTCATCGAGGCTCTGCTTCACGTGTCGAGCTCAGGTGTGGCGGATCGAAAACCTGGAGCCAGTTCCTGTTGATAGCCAGTGGTATGGATACTTCTACGGGGGGGACTGCTACCTCATCCTCTATACCTACGAGATATTTGGAAAGAAGAACTACCTCCTCTACATCTGGCAGGTTAGTCCCTTTCACAGGTGGAGGACAATTGAAAGGTAGCATTGCATCCCTACTGTGGTGGGTTGAAGATGTAAAATAAGATGTTACCCTTGACCTTCAGGGCCGCCACGCCTCTCAGGATGAGATTGCAGCATCAGCATTCCAAGCGGTAATCCTGGACCAGAAGTACAACGGGCAGCCTGTGCAAGTGCGTGTCACAATGGGCAAGGAACCTCGCCACTTCATGTCCATGTTCAAGGGTAATATGGTTATCTTTGAGGTGAGCATCAGCCTTTGACACTTTCTTTCATTGGACTTAAAACGTTCAGAACTTCTGAATATTTATGTTAATAGTCACACACAGTAAAGTTTACAATCTTTCTGGTGTAAAAGTCAGGCGGCGTGGCCAGCTCTTCTTCTTGCCTTTCAGGGTGGTACCTCCAGGAAAGGTGGTGCAGATCCAGAGCCGCCCATACGTCTGTTCCAGGTCTGTGGTTCTGAACCAACCAACACCAAAGCCATTGAGGTGCCAGCGCTAGCCGCCTCTCTGAACTCTAATGACGTCTTCCTGCTAACTACCCAGACAGGGAGGTACCTGTGGTGTGGAAAGGTGAGTGACAGTCAGGCAGACAGAGATGATAAATAGATATTCTGCTCTGATAACCGATAATCTGATGCTCCAGGGCTCCAGTGGAGATGAACGTGCAGTGGCTAAAGAGGTTAGTTCTCGAATTGGCCAGGGCTTCGAGGAGATTGTGGCAGAAGGAGTGGAGCCACTTGAGTTCTGGAATGTTCTTGGTGGGAAAACACCTTATGCCAGCGAAAAGAGGTAAAAATGAGTAACAGTTGTGAAAATGAATTTTCATATTATAACAAAAAATGGGTTACATGTACTAGCAAACTTTAATAAATCACATTTATTTACAAATCAATTTTTGATTGTAAAAGTTTTTTTTCTATGGTAATTCCTTAGTATTCTCTTCTTATGCTGTAAATGTACAGTTCTATGATTATCTTTTTCATCTTAAATTTTATCTAAATCATTGTTTTATTGCAAAATATTTAACCAGAAAAAAATCAGTGAAAGGATAAAGGCAAATATCTTTCTTATTTTTAGTAGGCTGACACAGTAAAAAAAAATTATTTTGAATTTTGATTTCATGTTTTTGCCTTCATTCATCATGACCTCTGCTGTCTTTTTTCTGTTTTTTAAGATTACAGCAAGTAGTTCTGGATCATCCACCACGCCTCTTTGAGTGTTCCAATAAGACGGGCCGCTTCATTGTTACCGAGGTGACTCATTTCACTCAAGATGACCTCAGCGAGGATGATGTCATGCTCTTAGACACTTGGGATCAGGTAATCTCCTAGGTGTTTTTTTGTATACAAACCACCACAACTAGATGTAAGACTTAAAATGCTGTACTAAATCATTTAGAAAACCTAATCATGTTTTGGCTTTAAAGTAGTAGCTTTGATACCATAAGTTATATGAATGTTAGATTTTAAACATTTATCCATTTTATCCATTCACATAAGTGAAATCTCACTGAAATATCTCCTAGAGTATGACACTCAAGTATAGAACAACTATAGCTCTTTTGGTATCTTAAAGAGTACCAGCATGTTCTGTACACTGTTGTCTGTAAAAAAAACAGGTGTATAAATATCTGTAAACCATGCTTAGTTCACCATTCATTATGGGGGTGCAGGTCTTCCTTTGGATAGGAAAAAATGCCAATGAGGTGGAACGCAAGGAGGCTGTGGTTACCTGCCAGGAGTATCTGCACACCCACCCAGGCAACAGAGACCCTGACACCCACATTCTATTGGTCAAGGAAGGGTTTGAGCCTCCCACATTCACTGGCTGGTTTCTTGCCTGGGACCCCTCGAAGTGGAGTGTGAGGAAAGACTGTTTGCTTACTGCCACTTTGCCACTTCTCTGTGATGTTCACTTTTATTTAAATCATTAAATTTCCCCCCACTTACAAATGTGCCCTGTCATAACCTTGTAAAAGACAACTTGGGTGTATGCTTTAAACATATATTCTCTCTCTCTCTCTCTCTCTCTCTCTCTATCTCTCTCTCTCTCTCTCTCAGGAAGGAAAGACATATGAGCAGTTAAAGAAGGAACTGGGAGATGCTGTGTCTGTGACCCAAATCTCAGCAGTAAGGACACAGATTTTGATCATTATAAAATAAATAATACGTCTGATTACTATAAAGTGGCGGAATCTTGTGATTTGTTCACAATTCTGTGTTACACTGAACATGTCCTGGGGTGTCCTACTCTAAGAGTGCACACTGGCTGACATTTTACCTGATACATTTTCCATCTGCAGAGTGAAAATAGCAGCCAGAGTACTGCACAGAGCAGACAAAATATCCAGAATTACCCCATAAACGAACTGGTCAACAAGTGTGCAGATGAGCTGCCGCAAGGTGTGGATGTTGCACGCAAGGAGGTAGGCACAGCTGCTGTTGGGATGTAGACCTACATTTTATCATAATGAAAATTTAATTTTCAAGAGCATGTACACCATATGTTGTGATTCTCATTCTCAAAGTACAGTATTGCATGTGGTTGCTTAAGAACATAATTTCTAACATACGTTTTTTTTATTCCATCCAATCCACTGCCTTACAACGTCAGCAATATCTCTCAGACTCCGACTTCCATGCGCTGTTTGGAATCTCCAAGGACGATTTCGCCAGCTTGCCTCAGTGGAAGCAGTTAAACATGAAGAAAACCAAGGGCCTCTTTTAAGATTGCATTGTGCATTCTCTGTTATTTTATGTTTGTAATTTTTCATGTCTTATGTTAAAAGTCTATATAAACCAAACGTACAGATTTTTGAATAATAATAAATGTTTTAACTTACTGTTTAACTTTCTCCTTGTGTCTGTATGTTTTCAATATTTCCATTTTAAATTTCAAACATAACAGTTAATATTTTAATGTGGCACGTGTTCTTTTTGTTTGGGTAACTCAATGTAAATTCATTCTGAATAATGCAATTTCGTTTTAATTACAAAACCTTCTAGATTTGGTCAAAAGCCTATGCTAAATGAATAAATGTAAATAATTATGTAACACTAAGATATCAAGTGTTTTGTAGGTAGCAGAAATGTATAGTGATTGTGCTTACTCAAAAAGCGTACCCGTAACTATATTACCGCCGGTTCATTTTGAAATTAAAGTAAAATTGAGGTAAGCGAAATCGCTAAAAACAAATTAAATTAATATTTAGAATTTCACGTTTACGGCACCTGACAGCCTTGCGCAACGACTCAGTTCGATGCAAAGCAAACGCAACACATGCAACAGTTGTGCTTTTGTTACACAAGGGTGGGCGGTGCTTAAGCGTGACGTCATCACGCACACCTCAGCAGATACACGCACTCTGTGGAGGAAGGTGCACGGCCAGCGACGAAAGCGTAACTACGGAGGCTTATATCTGACGCCAGCGGTGGTTTACTTCTATCGGGTAATGGGAATTTAAATTAAACATGTGTATTTATATCAGAGTGCATAAATCTATGTGTATGTATTTTTTTTTTTTTTATTGTTAAAAGAAAATGTCCATATCAGTAGCTCAGTGGGAGGACCGAGGAAGCAGCCTAGCTACTGTGCGTGTCGTTTATTTCGACAACAAATTAGCTAGGCGTGATATTTATGTTTTGGCGCAGGTTTTGACGGAGAACTAAAGTGTACAGGAATTTTACTTAATAAAATTTGCTGTTTTGTATTTAACTTTACAGTTAAAACGCGGAATAACCGTCCAGCTAAACCTGGCAGGAGCGCTCAGCCTGTCATATGCATCGACAAATATAGCCGTCGAGCTAACGGCAAGTTGGGTGCTCAGCAAAATGTTTGCGTCGAAGTCGTTCGTCAGGCCTTTTGCCGTGTTAGATTTTAATTGGTAATGGCAGGCTTGTTTTGACGAAAGCGTGTGTTTGCTTTCGGCTACGCTTGACTATCATTCACCCCAGGATTGCGCTGTTTGAAAGCGAATGGTCTATGTGGGCCTGGAGTGTTGTTTTAGCCACCGGGGCGGTGACGCCCCCCATCTCGTTTTGCTGGCACAGTCTCCTACAAAACATCCTGCCATGTCATTCGCCGTGCAGTGGTGTCATGTTTGAATTTTAAGTAGCTGCGTTTCCAAAGTCGGCGTGACACGTAGTTGTAACCTTGATCTCTTAAGATAAAACCTTGTTTTTAAACACGATTACCTAGAGAGACTGCCTGTTGAACAGGAAAACTTTACTAGTCGGCCAGGTGTGTTCTGCCATGAAAGCGAAGGTACAAGCTTTTATATTCCGTAAGATGCTTAAAAACCAAGAAAAAAAAATGTACAACGGAACTGTGTGTAAAACAGGAAAGTGAAGACATAGTCATGTACCTATATTACTGCACGTATACAAATTTGGGAACAGTAGTGATGCTCCATAAGTGTGGTCATGCACTGCGCTGCGCTGTGAATTAAGTTTGCTTTTGGTGTTCTGAAGTTGTCATTTGTTTGTCAGAAAGTTTGTTAAACACGAAACTGCTTATTTTCGGTTTTCCTTTTGCAGTCGAAACTGAAACGTTTAAGTTCAAATCGCTTTAATTTTAATTATTGCAGATGTTTGCTCTCAGTACGTTTATTATATAATAAAAAGGCACGCTGCAACTGAAAACATTTAATATTTAATCGGACAGAGCAAAGTACACAAGTGTTCTGCTTTTTTTTTAAAGCATTAAATAGTAAATGATTAAGCAAAACTTATGATCTATAAGGCAGGAGATATATTGAGTTATGGTGTCTAAAGGTAGTCACAAGAATGTAGAGTTGATCTAGTGTTTCCTATGTGACTGAGCTTTATAGTAATTACTGGGTAAATCTTGTCTTATGAATAATTAGTTATGTAGATAAATTAAGATTTATGAGTTTTGATTAAAGTTTATACATCCTAAGGAGGTAGTTAACTAGTGACATCCTGTGTGTCTGTATGTTTTCCAGGTTACTTAAAGCCACATCCAATGTGTCTGTTTTCCAGGTTACTTCAAACTACTGATAACCTTGACCAAAAGAGAAAGCCAGTTATTTGTTTAGTGAAGTGTTTAAGTGTTAAGATTAATTGAAAACCTACTAATCACCCTCCCATAAAAGATGAGAAACTGAATTATTGCTACATTACATTGTATCAGCAAAAGTATTTACTACAGGACACGTAATTTTCAGACATACTTTAATTTTAAATAATTGTGCTTAATTGAATTGTAAATGGTACTTTTAAACAGTCACTTGAACCAGCATTCATTATTTAACCCTCAAATAATTCAGTTTCATTAGAAGTGAATAGAAGACATGATTGGGGTTCTGATATAGTTGTCTTATCTTAACTACATACGAGCCAAATTATATATTTTTTTGATTGAGAGTTTTATTTATCAGGTTTTAAGAAACAATGAAGTCCTCAACTGTCACAGTTCAGTGTGGGTTTTATTATTATTATTATTATTTATTTTTAAAATGATCTATTCAGGGAACAGTTCAGTCAGAGAACAAATGTTATTTAGGAGTTCAACCAGCAACCAACTAATGTACCTGTTTTACATAAACTGCATTCTGTTCTAGTAGAAAATGTTTACGGTATCTTTCCTTATTTTGCACCTAGTATTATTAAAATGACAATAACTTGCAATGAACCGAGCAGGACAGAATTAACAATGATCTAACTTCAAATTAATAATACATTCTGTTTGTGTAATTAGATTTGCAGGTTACCCTTGGATTAAAGTCACCACAAACATTTTGAAGATGAATGTCTTTGATCGCAATATAAACTTTGACGCGCTTTTTAAATTCTCCCAAATGTAAGTATTGTCTTTACACCTGTGTAAACACTTTAAAATAATGTAAAACACTTGAAAATAATGTTGATCAAATTGTCTGCATAAATTTGTGAACAATGTTCTTAATTTTTTTATTATACTTTGAATGTGTCAAAGGCAGAAAATACAATTGTTTATTATTCTCTGTAGCTCTTAGAAAATTCCTCTGTTAGCTTTTTTCCAAAGCCTGGCTTTCTCTTATTGACACCCTCATTATAGTCAAAGTGGATTTGTTGCCTCAATCAACATGGGCCAGAACTATTTGTATGTGGACAGAACAATTGGGGCCATTCATTGTACTTGCCCCGTTCACACGTCCTGTTCCACCGTGTCCTTCCTGTACAGCTCCCGTTCCACTCAGGAGCACCTGAAGAACGTCTACTCCAGCCTGGCTGTGTGCATGCTTGTCGCTGCTGCGGGCTCATGTGTCCACGTCATGACGCACCTCTTTCAGGTAAGCACGGAGCTATTCAGTTCAGTTTATTTTTATATAGTGCCTTTTGCAAACCGTTGCCTCGGAGCACTTTCAGAAAATTCATCAGTGGTGGCAGTCTCTGAGTTACACACGATGGTATGGTGATATCGCCAGTGAATAAGGTATCTTAATACTGATAACTGAAAGGCAGTATATGACCAGACAGTTGATACTGATAACTGAAAGGCAGTATATGACCAGACAGTTGATACTGATAACTGAAAGGCAGTATATGACCAGACAGTTGATACTGATATCACAATATTCTTTAACCTTGAACACATTTCTGTGTAATGTACTTGTTTTATGTAAACTGTTGTTTCTCTACCAGACTTAAACATAGAACTTATTGTGCTTTCCCTGTGCATTCTGTTGAGCAGTTGAGGAAGACTCACATTTTCAGCCACTTACAGTCGCAGTAGCAGCTAGTTTCTCCAAAGGTCAGAATGATGGTAACTGAGGGGGCTATGCAAACTAGTTGTATTGCCAGTATATTTGATCTTTATTAGGAATTTTTTTCAGATCGAATGATCTTCATTCAGTTTACTTGACCCTTCTGTTTCATAAAAACTGAATCGTTGCCAGTCTTCTAAAGTGCTACACGATGATGTATCACCAAATAATTTTATCTCTCTCTCTGGCTCGCCAGCACCTAATATGCGAAACTGGGTTAGAATGCCTGTACCTTAGAAATACTGGTATTGTGTTTCACTAAACACTATGGGAGGAAAAATGGCAATATATCAATTTATCATCCCACGCCTAATATACAGTGTATATGTATACATGTTCATACGTTTACGTATACTGTGTGTGTGTGAATTCTCACCTCTGCTTTGTCAAAATCAGTTTTGTATATCTGATTTTTCAGGAATATAGCATGTGAAGACATGCTTACAGTGCATTAGGGATGATGTAATTATTACTGTCATGTTTTTTAAATTCCCCTAAACATGAAAGTTCAGGCTGTGAATGTGTTGTCAGCCGTCCCATATATGTTGTCTGCTTGTTCTAACATGCCAGGGCGGGATACTGTCTATGCTGGGATCCTTGGCAATGATGGCTTGGATGGCAATGACGCCTCATAATCCTGACACTGAGAAGAAGAGGCTGGCCATTCTTGCAGGGTTCGCTTTCTTCACAGGTAATTTGATCACAGTAATTGCTGCAAAACATCGGTGATCCTGTACAGTCGATCAGTTTTATTTGCTCAGTGATATTTTTGTGTATGCACATACCGTTCATTACAAGCACAGTGCGTATACATAGGAGCGTTAATGTTAACTTTGCTTTTTGTATTAGGTGTTGGTCTAGGGCCAGTTTTGGACTTCGTCATTGCTGTTAATCCCAGGTAAGACGACAAGGACCGATGTCTTGTATAATCATAATAGTTATTCTTTAAAATCAGAAACAGATGTAGTATTGTGAGTTCCTGCAGTTATGAAATGTGCACGTGTTTTCCCAGCATCATAATGACGGCCTTCCTCGGTACTTCTGTAATCTTCATCTGCTTCACTCTGAGTGCCCTCTATGCCAAGCGCAGGAGCTATCTTTTCCTTGGCGGTAAATATCCATTCCTTTGTCAGTCCTGTCTCATTGCTGGTGCTTTATCAGATTCATAGGAAGACTTGATTATTGTTACAGTGGCTCCTTTAGGTGTTAGATCTTGTGATGAAGCCTGGTAAGTAAAATGTGATGGACCGTGTGGCGTTTCTTTTTCTCAGACACCTCAGTAAGAGTTATGAGCAGTATCTGTGTGTCCCTGTTTTTTCAGTTCATGAATATTAGCTGTTTTTACTGTATTTCTCCTAATTAACGTGCCCGGACACGTTACAAGGTACGTGCAGGGCGTGTCTATTTGAGGCCAAAATGTACACATTATGAAGTTTTTAAAACCTTTAAAACGAGAAGCTTTTAAAAACAAGTTGTTACTAAAAAGCCTAAACTCTAAGCAACTCTTAGAGCAGGCGCATTAATTAGGAGAAATACAGTACTTTGTGGTTCTCTGATTATGTTGCTGGAGTGCAGATTTTGACTTTAGACAGTCATGGCCAACTAGCTGTTTGGTTATTTTCAGAATCTTGTTGCAAGTTAAGTCCTCACAGTGCATTGCTTGTTGGAGCCATTTCTAGGGATAGACAATACACACACAGTCACCTAGACCACCATCTGCTGGTGGGGGAGGGTGTCAGAGAGGGTTATGTAAAATGAGTTATGCACATCATTGGGTTTCTGTGTTGTTTATTCATGTTTGTGGTATTTATAATTTATATCTTGTTTTCACCAGAATACCAAATTGTGTTCTATAAAATATTTTAGAGACATTGTAGTTAAGAAAACAACAAAAACCCATGTGCCACACAGTATCGCTTAAGTAAATTATGTATAAATGCTACAGTTCTTGTATAAGGATATTTCTATATTTACCTGAATATCCATTAGCATCTCTATTTTCCTCAGAACATAGTTTATTATTATTTTTTTTTTTTACCTGCTCTTTCAGTAGCTCTGAATTTCTCTCTGTTCTTACCCTTTAGGTATATTGATGTCAGGCCTATCCGTCTTATTCCTGCTGTCTTTGTTTAACATCTTCTTTGGATCAGCACTTCTTTTCAAGGTAGGAGGCCTGTTTGAGGCCGGCTTTTTGGCTGTCTGTGGGCCGTCACACCAGAGAAGAGGGTTAGACTGTGATGTTTGTCATTTACAGGCCCATTTGTACATTGGACTCGCCATAATGTGCGCATTTGTGCTCTTCGACACCCAACTCATTATCGAGAAGGCAGAGATGGGAGACAAAGACTATATCTGGTGAGGGGTATTTCTCTGTTGTCATATTTGTTCTGCTGTGCGTGTTCCTAACGTTCCACACGTGTGCCTTCGGTATCACCCTTCGCAAACAGAAGGTGGCGTAGTGTGTGATAGCTGTGGAATGCACCCTCCTTCGGTAGCACTTTTAACCTTATGTAACCTTGTTTAAAAAAACAAAACGGAGTTTTAGCTGTTGGGGGCTGTTTGTTTACGAGGCTTCGGAAGAACGTTATTGTGGTCATTCTGTAATGGTGGCCTTATTAAGGTGTGACTTCAGTCTTATTGTATGCACACTGTATGACCGTGTGATGTTTGTCGTCTCTTTTCTCCAGGCACTGTGTGGACCTGTTCCTGGACTTTGTGACCATCTTTAGGAAGCTCATGGTTATCCTGGCCATGAATGAGAAGGTGAGGCTCTGCAGGGCGTTGAGAAGGAGCAGTGATGCTGCGTTTATCTCTGTGGTGAACAGAGTGTTGTCCAGCATGTTCCCCATGCCTGCTTAAATATGTTTGAAGTTCAAATTTACTTTTAAAGTGGCTGAAAAATACGAGTTAACCTGGTTTCATATGTGAACCTCTTTTTGCTTGATGGTCCATGAATGTTGTTCTTAAAGTCCAATGTGGTTTTTTTTTTTTTTTTTTCTTTCTTCAAACAAAAGCAGTCATTATCATACGTAAACAAACTTTTTTTGGTTTTGGGTTCAAGCATGCAGTGCTGAAGGGGCTTTTGGTAAATCGTTCAACGTGTTTGGCAGAGAATGACCCCTCAGTATCGATAAAATCTGTTTACAGTCATACTGGAAAAGGGCAGAGCCGTTGCGTTTGGCAGAACTGTGAGATAATGAGATGGGCTTTATTAATCCCCTAGGGCATAATGGATTAGCAGCACAACTCAAAAAATGAAATGGGGAAAAATTGCAGCTACTAAAAGAGATTTTACAGAACGGTATTTAGTTTGGATGCAAGAGAAATTATAAATTACTTTAAGGGCTACAGTGTCAAAATGTGTAAATTTTGCTGAGGGAGCCAGACAAAAAAGGTGAAATTTATTTTATGTTTTAAAAACGTTTTAAGAGCTGTTGATGATCTTTCTTAATTTTTGTTGTAAACTCGCCTTTCTCTGTCTTTTGAAGCAACTTTTAAAATCCATGATAATTAAATGAGTGAGATGCCAAAACACTGCATTGTAATTTTTGGGAACTCAAAGTTAACAATAATGACAACGAGAATTAAAAAATAATTTCATAATTAAATTACGATTTTTAAGTCCAATCTGTTGTTGATGGATATGCAATGAAACAAAGTTCAGATTGAGATCAGCACCTCGAAACGGCTGATCACTTAAACACCTGCAGCGTTGCTGATGGCACAAATGTAGTCGTGACGAAAAACGCACTCCTTTCCCAACAACACTTTTCCAGGAAGTATTGGGCAGGGAGGAAGCCATAGCAGGACTTGCCTGCGTTGGGCAGTTTTTTTTTTTTGTGTAGTTTTAGCTTCATCAAAAACTACTTGTGATGTTCACTTCGAATGAGAGGAATGAACACAATGAATATACACAGACATGAGCAGCAATGTGCATGTTTTTATAAAGCAGTTTTTAAATTCGAATGTAATGTAGCATTAGTTATATTATTTTGACTGAAGACCAAACTTTCAGATCCTGAAATGATCATGCTGTATTTTGCAAAGAGAATTAATTTTTTTTAGGTATTATGCATTATAATTACCAAAGTTAATTCATATGTGTGTGTGTGTGTTTGGATATCTGCAATATAAAATACTGTATATCAAAGTAGTCCTTCGCATTGCTTCAACACAAGGCTGTTGAGTTCCATACGGGTGGCCCTCGCGTTGGCACAGACCATTAAACACTGTCCCCCACTTTGCTCTGGGAACAAATCACAGTTCAGATTTGGGAGCTGTGCTCAAAGGGATCGGATGGTCTTTGAATCCTGCACTGAAAGTGGAAGGCAGGCCTCCTTGGTGCTGACACTTTCAGTAAGACTGCCTGCTTTTATGGTGTGGCTGTATTGATCACTTGAAGGAGGATGGGCAGCAATGCGCTTTGACGCTGACATCAAAGGGTTGATGGAAGTTCCTTCTGTAGCACAGCTAATGAGGTCCTCTATGGTGGTGGAGACCTGCCGAGTGCTTGTGTTCTGTTTCTTGTACAGTATCATCACCATATCGTACCGGCGATAAGAGAAACATCTTTTGTTGTGTAGCTGATAAGGGTACTTTGGCTGTATTCCACCTGCAAGCAGTGAACATAAGTCTAAGTACCCTTATTAAAATGGCAGCTTTTTCTGATGTTAAAATAATCAACAGTCATGAAGGATGGTTTTTCTTAATTCAGCTGTGCGGTTGTCATATACATTTTACATAGCTTCGATTACTTTTACTCTAATGGGCTTGATTTGAGCATGGGTACCTGTATTATTCAGAATAATAAAATGCTTATTCTTAATGCGTAGCATTATCCTGTGTCATAGTGACAGGTTGGCATATTGTTCAGTGAACGTTTATAATGCATAGGTACAGTTGGCCGTTGCCTTTGTCTCAGTGACAGGTTGGCATGTTGAGAGAACATTCCAAATACACAGGTACAAGTGGTAGTGTTGTCACGGTGATAGATTGGTATATTGTTCGGGGGCATGTGCCACAGGTAGCTTTGTGATTGGCCAGAGCTGCACTCATAATTCCCTTCAGCTTCTGCAGCTCAATTTTTTTCTGGATGTGCGTCTTGGTATAGTTTTCCACATGCTGTGCTCGTGGGCAGATGCTGTGCCATGTGCCTTTTTGCAGTCAGTTAATGCCGGCTCACCTGAGTGTGCTAATTACAACTTGTTTTTCTCTAAAAACTGTTCAGTCTGAAGCTGCATTTATTCTGCAGTGTGTGTCTGGTCTCTGCAGGGGTTTTGAAAGGCTGGTGCTGTGTATATCTGTGCTGTTCAGCTCAGTACAGTTGTCCTGTATGTGAAAATTGCATTTTTTGACAAGGCTAAACAGGATGGATTTTGTCCTTGATAGATTTCATTCTGAAGAGAAAAGCTGACCGTCATTGTGTTGAAAATGCCGACGGCGTAAATAACATTGAGTAATTTGAAGTTGTTAAAGGTAAACGCGTAAAACTCTGTGTGTACACATCAAAACACGCCAAAGAGCTCCAGCCTCTGAGTGAAACATTCATGCTCTATAAACTTAGTACAATGAAAACCGTCATTGTCATTCTGTTTAGCTTGTTACACAGTCCGGGTTCTGTTTGTGGTCTTACTATGGATTGTCTCTGTTCTGCAGGATAAGAAGAAAGAGAAGAAGTAGATGGAGCATCACCTGAACTTCAGTTAAACAACACAAAAAAGACAATAAAGAAGCTACGACCAGGAATAGTATCTTAAATTACAATGTTGTTTTCACATTAAACATTCTAATTATTATTATTAGGTTCCTCTGAATTTGTACTTTTGGCATAGTGTCTTGATTTTTCAGGCGGTTGAATTTGGGTTTTGGCTTCACAGAACAAGTGTCAGCTGTGACTCGAACTCTACAAAACAATTTTATGTCAATTAGACTTGAGCACGTTTTGTAGCTTTTAAGGAGTAGGTCCTAAGATAAAAATTATGCTATTTTTATGGTTATTATGAAAATCGTCATGCTATTTTTATGGTTAATAATTTTCCATTCAAAAATAACTTCTTGCTAATCAGCCCCACTCCTGCTACAACATGTTGTACAGTACTTCAATAAATGTAGTATAATTGTAGCAGTAGAACAAAAAATAACAGTAACAGAGGAGTCCTGGTATGTCCCTTAGTTCAGATGAAATAGCTTATTGCATTGGAGCAGCACTGAGTCTGGGTAACAAGATGCTTCCTGGAGCGCTCACTGCCTGAGCTGTTCCCTAAGAAGTAAGACGACATTCAATTGCAGATCCAAATCTCTTACTACTCAGTTAGTTGTCAGTGTGGGGGGAAGGTATTGTGTTTATGTGAATCTTCCTCTGTCAAGTAAAGTCCAGGTTTGGTCAGGTTTCATATTTTTGGACATTTAGTCAAAGCCTTTTTTCTCATTATGAATGCTTAATTTTTATTGTGCTTGTTTCTGGGAAGTATTTAATTGGTTTTAGGGTTTGGGCTGCAGTGACCAGTTGTGCCCAGATGGTGTCACTGCTGTCAAAATTTAATGACAACTGTTCTGCACCTAAATTATTGTAAAACAAATTTATCGTATCATGCTTTTAATTTAAAGATTTGTGGCAGATGTTAAGTCTTAATGAAGATTTCAGAATTCCATGTCTTTTTTTGCCACTGATCTGCTCTGCGTAGGTAGAAATAGCTTTAAGGTAAATTTATACTCTACATTGTCAGTGCAAGGCTTTGATGGTGTCCTTTAAAACCTGCACCGAGTTTGGAAGAAAAAGTCAAACTCTTGACCCTTTTCATGCTCCATGTAGAGAGTGGAAATTGTGTCCCTTGATCTGTGTGAGCCAGGCTTAAATCCTCCCTTCCCTGGTAGGTCTTTGCAGAAATTACTACTGCTGTTATATGTTGCTTATATCGACTTTTTCCTCATGGCATTTGTGAAGATTGCTGGTGGTACTGTGTCAACAGTCCTATTGAGAAAATGTGTACTAACAGATTTGCTGTGAAATGCGTAACGTGATATTTTCCTGACAACTTCACATCACTGCTGTTTTTCAAGTGGACTTTTTTGTTTGTTTGTTTGAAAGTAGACAGTGCTCAGTGAAATTAAGCCCTGGACAAAGAGCCACTTCTTGCGCCTCTAGTATGTGTGTACTTCTCCGGACAAACCGATTCATCAAGGTACATATTGAATCCTTCACAATGATGCTGAGTTAATCTTTCCCCCCTCGCTTTTCAAGTGCATAGGCAGAAGCTCTGTTCAACATGGCAACTGTGGTTTTTTTTCCACCATTTAAGATCCTTCTCGGAGAGGAGACAGCCTTGAATTTTATCAGTGTCTGGACGGCACACTTGGCTTCACTTGTGAATATTTCATTTCCATATCAGAAGAAGTAACCAGATCATTCCCAAATTGCATTGCTAGGCAGGGAAAAGACATTTTAATTCAGTGCCAGTTGTACATCTAGTGTTTTCCTCTATTTAGATTTCTGCATTTCTGACTCAAGCTAATTTTACGTTTTCACGAACGCTGATGTTGGTCCTCTCCACCGCTGTAAATTCAAAGCCGTTGGACTGGCAAAGACAGAGCTGAAGGATTTCTGCTTATCTCCATGGTACCCGTGTACCGATCTCTTCCCTGTCTGCCTCCTAGTCTGCTCATTCAGGTTGGGCCAGCCTTTCAAGTGACCCTGTGCTTTAAGTAGATCTGAAAGTGTAACATTCAAAATGTATTTTTCTCCCTTATGTTTGGATTGTAGCCTTTTCCTAGAAGTGCCAATGAAATCAGTTTACCGAATTTGCGTTAGACCCCTTTCAAGCGTCTCTTCGCATGGGGGAGGAGAGAACATTACTGTGAAGAGTACCCTTTTTCATTTCCAGGAGCTGCCAATTACATTAAGCAAAATTGTAGAGTTTAAATTTGTTAAAATAAACGGAGTAAATTAAAGTTTCATGTGTCAGTTGCGTTATTTACACGTCAGTTTGTTGTTGCTGGAAAGCATTTTGAGTTACTCCGCGTGAGCATGTGATTAGGTGCGAGTGCACGCGTCGTGCTGTGACGCGTCGTGCTGTGATGCGTGTGCTGCTGCTCGTCGCTGCCTGCTGGTAGTCTGGTGCCCCTTACAGCGCAGGCGATATGTGGCTTTTGTGTATGAGCAGCTAGTGAAAAATTTACAAATCATCGAATTGATGTGATCTTTCCCACCTGGTGTATGACACCATCACAAACATGCACACTGTTTCATATTAGAATTGCAAGGAAATGAGAACTGGGGTCATGCACTCTCATTATTTCACCATGCCTATAATTATTTGATGGGTGCTGATAATTTTGATGTAGAGTTTACAAAAAGAATTCTACTATCGTTTCTATTTTAAAGATTAGTTAAGAGTCGTATCTCTTTGAATTTAAGCATGTAACGTCATTACGGAATGTTGGTAATGTGTGTGTTACAGTGCCAAATGTGTTTGTAGATGAAAACACTGCCATGTACCTCTGCTTAAACAACGTTAACCACTTCTGGATTTGATATACCAGTTTCGGTTTAATAGCGCTACAACAGCCACCTCCGCTGCCATAATGTTTCCCTTCCCTGTGCAGCGCACTAACTTAAACAAGCATATTCTCAAATGATTTATTCACGATTAGGCTTGGAGAAATATCGGCTTGTTTACAAATTTTAGTTCCTTTAAATGCGTTTTTCATAAGTACACCCCCGAAGTCATGAAATGGCCTGTCTCGAGTACACCCACATCAGCACATTAACATAATATACTGCTACCAGTGAGTTTAACAACAGGTGAAAGCTTGCACTGCACAGAAATATACCAGTGTAAATTTAACACTGGTCCAACTACATTGAGACTTTATATGGGTCCAGCTGGAAACGTATAAACATTCTGTGTTAAACTGACACTGCCATCTTTGCTTGGAGTGTTGTCCATGTAAAACCCAATATGTAGTGGAATTCTAACAAATTGGCAGACAATGGAATTAATATTATATCTGGCTGATCTGTGGACTGTAGGTTGCATTTTGTTGTGTTTTGCATTCAATTTTTTTCTCAGTGAACATAGTTGATTCAGGAAAAACAACATGCCCACCCCTTTTCTGGCAGTGTGTGCTCTCTACAGATTCTGTTAACAGTGTACACCAAAAATGGGCACAGATAAGGATGACTAAACAGAGGCTATGGGCAGTAGCATTTTTATCCTTCGTACCCTTTTAAGTGACAAAACAAGGTGATGCCGGTGAGGCACTTAGTCATAAAACATCAACACTGTTTCCAAGCAGGGTTTGTGTACATGCATTTCTGCCCTGGCAACACCCGGAACTCCCCCCAGCAGGGCTGCCTGTGCTATACAAGTGCAATCGCAAAGGAAGGTGTTAAATGCGTGTGAGACACAAGCAGCCTCTCCTTGGCCCCGCTGTGCAAGATCATGGCCCGACCGCCACCCCACTGAGAGCCAGAGCGAGCTGGATGAACAGAAGCCTGGGTGGGCGGACCTTGGGCGCGGCAGAGGTGCGTGGAGGGCGGGGCCCGTTACACAATGGTGTGTTGCAGCAGCTGATGCAGACCGACCCGATGTGGCCCGGGGCACAAAACGATTGATAACCTGCAGACACTATCAGGCAAGTCGTGAAGGAAGCACAGGCCTTTCTGTAGGTCACGCCTAAAAAGAAAGCAATGGAGAAAAAAAATACTGCTTACATGTTTTCTCTCTGATTCAGACAAAATAAACACTACCATATTACATTTAAGACATTGAAGATGCTGCACAAATGTCTATGGGGGAAAAAGGTTTATACTTTAATTTCTTAACTAATGTACTGTACTTTAAAGTATTCAAGTAAATAATTACCAGTTCCATAATTGTTGATATACTTTGAACTTCTACTAGCCTAACTCCATTTTAGTTTGTTTTCACTGATTGTCTGTTAAACTGCACATGGCACAGAAGCCACGATCTCTCACTAACTGTCGTGTGGGCAAAGACCTTCAGTAAGTTTGCCTAAAGTTTGAAGTGCAGTACTGATACTGATCAGGCCTGGGACATCGGGCCAAGCTCACCGTTGGCCCCCACCATCACCTCCTTCTGGCATGCGTTTTGAATATTCGCCGTGCAGTTCACGATGAAACGCGGAGCCGAGCAGTCGTCCTCCAGCACACTCTCCTCGCAGTGGTAGCACTGCATCTGCAAGGGCCACACTAAAGGGGACAAAGACACGGGTGCAAATTCTGTAACAACTAACGTTACAAACAGCAGCAATTCGAAGCTACGTGTGCTGGGGTGAGGAGGTCTTGCAGCTGTCAACTTTAATATTTCTATTTCAGAGCAGGAAAGATTAAGGCCTCATAATCTGTGATATTGACAAAATGGCAGCTGTTTTAGTCTACGCATTGCCTAACCCTCTTTGGTCGTGTAATAGCTTGTCTGTAACGCTGATTGCATGGCTCACCGCCGCGGGGCGCACTGCCTTCAATACTGCTAGGAAGGGGTGAGATATTAATGATGATCACAGCAAAAGACGGGGGCCCCTCCACTACGGTGTCTTATTGGTAATTTAGTGCCAGACCTAGTAAAACCATGTCACTGCACCGCAAGCAAATCGCTGGTGAGCAGGCGTCAACGCTCTGATACTAAAATTGGGTACAACAAAACATAAATTATTAATAACAACGACGACCCGAGGGTTTCAAATACATATTGAACATTTAACAAAACAGCACATACGGAGCACAAGGAGCCCAGCAACAACGTCTGAACAGCTTGATAAGAATTCGCACGTTTGCGCATGAGGCAAAATTAAAATGCATTAATAATTTTAATGCCCTCCCAGGCCAGAGAAGCTGGAATAGGTAAACCGTACCGGTGCGGAAAACAGTGCTCGCAACAGAAGGAACGGATATTCTCAAACGAATTACATTAACAATACTGAAGCTTACAAAGACGCCAAACGTAAAATGTGTAGACTTTCAGATTGGCTGAAACTGATCTAAACCTGAAATTTTATTTATTTCAAACATGCAAAAAGAAAAAAAACTGATAAACAATACAAAGAAAAAACACTCTAGCATCAACAACGCAAAACTAGATAATTATTAATTTAAATAACTGATCTCATATATACATGTTTGAAAAGGAGTAGGAAGAAGTACACACTTATGGAGACCTACCCCTTTTCTTATTCCCAAATTCTTTCCGTATTGTCGTATACCATTAAACACACACCAAGGACATAATATGCTGCCATCACAAGGATGTGAAACATAACTAAACGTTGTTTCTATATACCGTGAAAAATAATCACTCAAACATTATACAATTTCAATTTGTGCAATGTAAAAAATCTACAATATACAGTAATCTTCTGTGCCCTACACCATAAACATCAAAATGCACACAAATCTATCCCTCCTCATCCCTATATTTTGGGAGAACAATCTCTTTGTATTTATTATTGAATACGTTAGAATTAGTTCTTTGCCACTGAATCGCCTGTCTTCGTTTTGGTCAATGCGGAAAGGCTACTGAGATTTTACACAAAGCGAAATACATCAAAACAGTTTTACCTGGACACGGTCTCATAACCACAGCTTTACACTATAGGTGTAAACCTCCCTGTCACGTCACGCGTGTATTTTCCACTGGGTTGATTTGTTAGTTTTTACTCCTCAGGTGCATTTTAGTTAAATTGGACGTATCTGTCAAGACTCGGTAATATTTTTGCGTATGGTTCTATTAAGGTGTTTTGCAGGTTTAAATAAATGTTTCTAAATGTTAAATTAACATACATGACTATTGCAACGGTCCTTACTTAATATATCCCATTGTTAGTCATTTTCAAACGGAGTAAAGTATGCTCTGTAAGAATTGGTCGGTATTTTCGATTTACGCGTATAATCACACACGCATCTTTGCTCATGTTTATTCAACTCTACATGCATTTTAAGCAGTGACACATGCAGCATATTAATCACGATATTAAAAACTCCCCAGTCAGGTTAAATGTACCTAAACTAGGTAGACTGATAGTATACGCAGCTTTCCGTCACTGAGGTAAATCACTGAGGTGAATCACTGGGGATTTTGAAATAACAATGTTTAATATTTTTGCACACATGGTCACACATTGCCTAAGGCCGAACTTTACCGGACTGGCATCTCGTGTTCCTTCACATGGTGATAAATCCCACGATGGTAAGACGGACAACGTATTATTTATACACAAAACTCAAAACACATGATAAACACCGCGTTTCAGACTATTCGTAGCAAATAGCAGTATGATAGATTTTTTCGTGCATTAATGACAGCGGTAGAGAGATTTGCGTAAATACGCACGTCTTTTCTGCGCTAGAAGTCGGAGGTAAAGCGGTTACTAAAGCATTAAACTGACTGTTGTTTTGCTATAACAATTAACCACAGAAATGAAGTGTTACAACGAAAACAGTGTTGAGGATAACACGAGAAAATTATTAAAAACATGACGGCACCACGACTTTATACACTATGTCCACAAATAAGGAACGATTGATTGCGCATATCTAAATTAAGAGCCTACACACGTGGGAACAAAATAGTGAATCATTAAGAATGCGTGCTTAATTTATATGAGGATCGTTTCCAGTTAATGTTATTTCCCTCCCGGTCTGTTGTTCAAAACTGAAAAACATGAAGACAACACAAAACAGTTCAGCCGTACCTGAGCGCAAAAAGCATCCGCACAGAGCAGCGTAGAATATCAGGGCGCGCATTTTCCCGTTAACTCCATCAAATATAAGATTTTTTTTTATTCCTGAAACACTGGGGTTTCAATAGATTTAGGTCACTCTACATTCAGGTTCAACCACTGATGTCAGTTGTAGCATCAACAGTTAATCTTCGTTACATTATTTCTTGCTGCCTTAGTAAAGCACAAGGACTGCCACTGGATGCTGGAATCGCTCCCACCACAGGTACTTAGAAAAGACATGCGGTGACGCTTTGTCCGAGTTTACTGCTTAGGCTGCGCTCCTACAGATTGATCTCAGATTAAGATCTCCGTTGCATGGTTCTTCTCTTCAGAAAACCCCGCTACCCACAAACAAGATTACTGCACATATGTCTGTAAATCAGCATTACCGAGATAAACAGTAACTGTCCACAGTATCACCATGTGGACTGTGTAAGTGTTCACTATGGTTGCGGTGCCTTTGCAACGGGCGGGGCAGTCCGCTCCTGGTGATGCCCACATCTTCCCACATCACAAGAAATAGATTACGTGTGATATTCTGTGACACTGTCAAATGCCACGCTAAATGTGAACTCATGGACGTGCATTCAAAGTTATATATGTTTTCAAATCAGGCGTTTACTACTTTAAGAGCTGTGGGCGCGCTCATTGTAAGACCTGATATTTACGTGACGATCTTATTTCATAGCACAGTTGTGTAGAGTAGTACTGCTATTAACTCGTCCGTCAGTGCAGTCAGTTCGCCTGTTAATCGTCATTTGCAGCGCTACTTATGGATATCTTGCCCTTGCATTACCTCTGTCAGGCGTGCACCTAGCAGGTAGACTGTTAAATATATACACTCACTGGCCTCTTTATTAGGTACACCTTGCTAATACCTGGTTAGACCCCCTTTTGCCTTCAGAACTGCCTTAATTCTTCGTGGCATAGATTCAACAAGGTGTTGGAAACATTCCTCTGAGAT
>JABJVR010000071.1:1042280-1054996 GCA_025773905.1 Chitala chitala
ATTAGCAAACAGTGAATCCAAGATAGTAATGTTTTGGGGGTACAGAGACCATTATTAGTTGGTCTGAAGTACTTTTTTCTCACTGTGATCTTATGACAAATATGAAATGAAGTACACTAGTTAATATAAACATTTTATTAAACAGATATACTGTCAAAAACCATATACCAAACAGTCCATGAACATTTAGGTATGATCATTATGATCAATTCTCCAAGGTGCATGTTTATCAATTTTGGAATGAACACAATATACAATCCATCCTGAACATGGAACACCTCAAATGAGCAGGTCACATCTTACAATATTATTTAAATGCCAGGCAGCCAACAACAGATTTTGGGGCTATTTCTGTCAGAAATCTGGAGCAGAGCAATTGAAAACATATATATAGAAGCCATGAGATGCCAAGTCATGTGTTCCACGTTCTATTAATGAAGCGCTTTATTTAACATACATGTGCCCCAATTGCACTCTGCTTGGACATGGGTCTAATTAATGCATTTATAATGTATAAATGAGTTTACCGAAGGGCTTCTACATAAGATGTTACATATGATTGATCACTTTGTTAGATAAAAATATTAAAAGTCCCTATTTACAAATATTAAGGTGCTAGATTCAAAGTGCTAAGAGTAAGAGTTTTCATTGTTTTCACACAGATGTCTCAGAATGTACCATGTGGATAAACAGTATGAGAGGCAACATAAAGCACCTAAAAAAGTGGTTCGGTTTCCTCCAAAGTTTCAGAGAATTTACAATATACTTTATATATTTTTATTGTTCAGGATATATATGGACATTCATATAATATTAAGTTCCATTCTTCCCTGCGCCACATCCACAGTATTTGCCAGCCTCACTGCATTGACTGCACAGTAACACTCACTACAACTAGTGTAATATATGTATCCATGTTCCTTTCCAAAAAAATCTCAATGAAAAGAATCACCAAAAATGTATGTCATTAGTCCTTTCTGTGTTTCAAAGGTTGGTAAGATGGCCGTGGTGCAGGGAACCATGAAAAGCCTGACTGCTATACTCTAGTAAGAAAATTAAAAGATATTTTTTTTTTTTTATGAAATTGGAAAAATTGTCAATGATGATAAGAATATAATTTCACAACCATGTTTACTGCTAAAAAATATATTGATAAAACATTTAAAGACCCGGCCCATAAGGTTTGGTGAACATTGGATTTGCTTGAAAAAGAAAAGATAAAAAAGCTGAAATCGGTCTCCTGGATGTCTGAGCAAAGACATCCCTTGTTGGAAACAAAAGCACTATGCTGTTGGATAAAGGAAGAGCCTTCAGACATATATACTGTATATATACATATATATAGCGTGTCTGTGTGAGTGTGTGTGTGTGTGTGTATGTGTGTGTATGTATATATATACTGGATGTATGTGTATATATATATATATATATACATTTATATATACATATATACATACATATATACACACACATATATAAATAATAGTATATAATAGAAGGGTACAAAATCCTCTCTAGGCACTCTACCTTGCCAACAATAAATTTTGCACTAAGGGAACGTAAAGATAAGGTGTTGTGTTGTTGTTTTTGTGTATGACCTGATTGAGCACAAGAGCTTGACCATGGATTTTAACTGCAGAAAGAAACTGAGCTTTTGACAACACACGGTGTGGATAAACTAGTGAGTTCATTTTATTGTTTTGTTGCTGTCATGTCTTCTCCCCATTCGTGTGAAGCGGAAGCCTACTTTTCTCCTTAATTATAATTGCAAGAACACCCAATACAAACCTTGAAGATGCAACCATTCGGATGCACTGGGACCATTTAATGTTTTTTATGTATGGATCTAAGTCATACTGAACTCAAGCATCTGAACTGAAGAATTCATTTTGACAAAAAAGCCTACCTGATCTACAGTATTCATCTGTCTGAGTGTGAGCTGTTGTCTTTGTCAACTTACATTTTGCCTTTCTTATCTGGATTGTAAGGCCTATGTTCAATATGTGGAGTGAAACCAAGTGTTGTCAGCCAAAGTGGGGCATGATGTGTTTTGTACTGTAACTCATGCAATAATGAGAAATGACTTCTTATTGTTGACCCACTGTATGGAAAGGAGAGTTGTTTATTGGAAACAAATGTGGCTAATGATTATTTCAAAACCAAACAAAAACACTAAGTAATAACTACCTCACTAAATCATTCAGAAAGTGTTCACCAAAAAAATTGACATGATATCATTATGAGTGAACACTTCAGCAGTGCCCATTCACAGATAGTTATATTAAATTTAAATTTAATTGTAGGGTCACCTTGCTCTCAGGTTCCAGAATAAAAAGGCTAAGACAATGAATGATTCTTCTAAAAGGACTAGTAAACTAAGTACCCTAAATATTACTAAACAGAACATGTGCCCAGGACCATTTCTAAACACTGGTTAATGTCATTCATAGGATCACATCCTTTGACACTTGTGTAAATGTACAATTGTATGTGTGAGAGTGTGTTTATATGACAAGAAAACCTCTATGTAAATAGAACCCAAACATTTACATTTAATGATGTTCAGACAGGTTTTCCGCTTCTGTTTCTTCCCCTTTATTCTTTTTTATTCCTTTCATGTTGTGCAGATAAAATTCATTCCATGTCGTAGTATGATGTTGTGTATATGTATTGTTTCTATTTTCTTGCTTGTTCAGTCTTTTCTTTTGTACAATAAATCATTTATTTAGCCTAACCAAAGCATGTTGTTGTCTTCTTCTAAGTTTATTTATTTATTTAATCATTCATTCATTTTTGTTTAGGTAATAATGCAACTACGGTAATTCCATTTCCCTTCCTCAATTTACTTTTTGTGAGAATCAGTTAGGCTTCCAGGGGTTTGTAATACAGCACAGGAAGTGGATTAATTCTGAAAGCTAAATGGTGGAAAAGATATTCGGGCCTGAACTGGAAGTTTTAGTGTCAAGCAGCCTTTGTTTAGATCACATATGGGTTGCAGAATGACCCAATTAATGTGCCACCTGATAGGAGGGCCTCTCATCAACCTAATTTAGGGAATCAATGGAAGACAAATGAGTGTGGAGACAGAGCTCTTTACTAATGCAAATGAACCAAGACCACCCATTACTTCTTAGAGCAGTCTGATTCCAACTATAAAGCGGAAAAAAATCCAGCCTAATTCACATACTGAAATTCATGCAGACACCTATGCTTACTCTCTCCCTAGCTTTTCTGTAATAATCTGTAATAAACAAATGCATGTACAATCACACAAACAATATATTTTTCACACCACCCTTCACAAAACACTTGTGATCTGCACCTAACAACTCCAGGCAGCATAGCCATACATACTGTTAACTAAGACAAATATCCAAGAAAGGTCACTGAGGGCAGTTAGGCATTCTAAAAACCTATTTTCAAGTCTGAACTCTGTAATAAATTTGGATCATCTCTGCCTCCATGGTTACCAAAGTTCTTTTATCATCTTTGGAAAAGCTGGAGAGCAGCTTGATGCCTTAAACTTGCCAAAGTGCCCCTGCTGCCCCACTACTCCTTGAACAGCAAGGCAATGCTTAAGAATGTATATGTAACAATGGAGTTTTGCTGTTTTAGTCTTAGGTTATGACCAGTTACTCACAGAACTATACATCTTTGAGCAATACCAAAGAGCTAAATTACATCCATTTCTAGAGCAAACACTAAGTAAAATTGTTGCAAAGTAAATTTCAGTAAACTTTACAACGCACTCGCATTCATGTGCTAACCATCTGTTAGTGAAATACACAGGTAGGTCTACCTTTTTGAGGTGAACAACAAAGAAAAGAAGTGCAAGCAATGTCATAAAACCTGACCATGGGGTTTAGAACTGTAACTGTTTATAATAGCAACGATAGCCATAAAATGAAAAATGAAGCAAGACAGGTGTATGGCATGAGTTTTCACTCATACTTTTACATGTGCAAAAGCTGTACCTTCATCTTCATCAGATTTCATCTTCATAAAAAGTACGTTGAAGATGTGAAATTTCACTTTCAGTTCAGTCTTTGTTGGTCCAGTCTACTGTAATCTCCATATTACAGTACAGAGCACAAGGCAGCTCACAGAATGCCAGTCTATCAAGCAGAACTTGTAATAAACCTTTCATTCTTGTAGTCACACACTAAAGTGAAGTCATCATCACAGTCATCTGAATGTCAAGAACGTGGAGCTCTGCAGGAAACCAAAACTGAAGGCGTTCTGTTACCACTGACATGTGCAAAGGGAGCAGGCAAAACATAAGAATAAAGTTATGGTGCATTGCTGTGCATACAACAGTTGTTTTTACAAGTTACAAAAATATACATTTAAAAACAGTGAATGTCTTTTATTCTGTGTCATATTTATTTGACTTTCTTTTCATATGTCAGTATAATCCTCACATTAAATATTATGCTTATAATAACTTCACAAAAGAAAATGTGATGAATTAATAGGTCAATGGAAAATAAATCTATATGTATAAACAGTAGGGAAGTACAGAAACCTAGTTTATAGAAATGTATCTTTTCAAGATGTTGAAATCTGAACACAGGTAAAGAACCAGTGATCCTGGTGATATTTTAATATGTTTCACCTAACCTTAAAATGTCTTACAATTCAGCTTGAGTGGTTCTGCGTTACTCTCGCACATGTCTTTGTTCAGGGTGGTATTTTATGAATTTGTATTGTGCTTTGGAAGGATGTGAAATATTGTGCGTAACTCTTACTCATTTGTAAGTTCCTTTGATAAAGGCATCTGCTAAATGAAAAAAATGAATGAAAAAAGGAAACAAGTTAAAATTTTTTGTGAATTGTTTGGCTGTGTCAGTTTTATTTTAGCCAATAATAGTCACTGTCTGTTAGGGCTGTGTTAAGGAAAGTGCCTGTGAAATTCTTTTAATAAACAAGGCTTTGACAAAACAAAAATTACTCACACGATTTGGGGGAAAAAATGTGCTCCTTATTTGTTAAAATGTTTATTACAAGAAAAATTGGAGTGGAAATTTGGATTGAATTTTTGTGTGTGATATTAAAGATCTGTATGTAAATGTTAGATTTTTCAAGCTGACCAAGATGATGTGATGTCATTTTTTGTGAAAACAAATTTATTTTAAAAATGTATAAAATAAAATAATACAGCATATACTGTGATTTTTCTGTTATCACTGATTTGCACTTTCTCATGTGTTAGTTAACATAAAAAATACAAAATATGTCTAAAAAATTAACTTTCTGTAAAGTATCATAAATTGCAATAACAAATTATTTATACATAAAGTGGAGTTTGCATGTTCTCCCTGTTTTTGGTGGGTTTTCTCTGGGTTCTCCGGTTTCCTCCCACAGTCCAAAGACTTGTGGGTTAGGTTGATTGGTGTCTCCAAATTGCCCATAGTGTGTGTGTGTGTATGTGTGTGTGTGTGCGCGCCCTGCGGTGGGTTGGCGCCCTGCCCTGGGTGTCCCCTGCCCTGCGCCCTATGTGTCCTGGGATGGGCTCCAGGCTTAAACTTTGACAACCCTTAACAGGATGAAGCAGTATAGAAGATGACTGACTGACTGTTTCTCAACAATTTCATATCTTTTGCGCATTTTAAAGGAGCAATATTTTCTATGTTTTGGTTCATAAAATTTTCTATAGAATTTTTTTGGACAAAAATGGTTTAGTGGTCGTTGCTTTCTGGGGCATCATTGAAAAATATTAATAGAACATTTTGAATGATCACGGTAGTTGACGAACAGCAGACCAGGCATGCTTCAAGTTCCTGCTTTGTTTGTTTGGTACTAGTGAATGAGAAAATTAGATAGTATGCATGATACAAACACCTATTATATAAGAGTTGATGATAACAAGTATTATAATTAGTGAAGCTTTCAGGAAAAAATTAAGAACATTCTGCTGCCACTGTAAAAAGCAGACCCTGGACAGGGCAACAACCCACTGCAGAACACTGACACACAAACAGTAATTTACTGTACATTTCCCAATCCACCTCACCTGCATGTCTTTTGAGTGAGGGTAAACCACGGAACCTGGAGGAAACCCAAGATAAAACAACAATGATCCATAAAGAAAAAATACCCAAAATTCTTTAGAAATATTATGCTGTTACAACAGCAAAAAACTGAATAAAACCAAAGAAAATCTACTGCATGTCAGAACTGGAAAGGGGAATCAGGTTTATGGCCAAGTGTGTTCGTTTCATACAAGGAATTTTTTCTCTGCATTTAACCCATACCTCTGGGAGAAGCACCAGGCAGCCACATGCAGCACCCAGGGAAGCTAGCATTTGAGCATCTTGCTCAACGACGCACTTGATACATGGGCTGGAATTCCACCCGAGACACTTCCACACCCCAGCCTGATGGTCTATCTATTGAGGCACCTGGGTGCTAACTGTACATTAAATGGCAAAACCCCACGATTATGAGATTCGTTGTCCAGGGATTGAGTCACTGAGGCCTCCCCCCAGAACTGCTACCCAATCCACAATGCACCAGCCCCTTATGCTCCTTCCTGCAGGTGGTGGGCCTACAGGAAGGTGGGCCCACGTCGCTATTTCGGGCTGAGCCCGACCGGGTCCCATGAGCGTGGGCCCGGCCACCAGGCGCTCGCCTGTGTGCCCCATCCCCAGGCCTGGCTCCAGGGTGGGGCCCCGGTAATGCCATTCTGGGCGACGTAACGGTCCTTGGTATGTTTTCAATCATAAGGGGTTTATGAACTGCTCTTAGTCTGACCCGTCATGTAGGACCTGTTTACCTTGGGTGACCCTACCAGGGGCATTTAGCCCCCGACAACATAGCTCCTAGGGTCACTTGGGCACTCAAACCCCTCCACCACTTTAAGGTGGCAGTTTGAGGAGGGGACGATTATGAGATGATATTCCTTATTCAAATGGACAATGCTGGGCTTAGTAAGAAAGCAGAAGTCTATGTCAGAACCTTTACATAAAATATTTTATATAGCTTCCCCTGTGACTTTTTTCTTTAATGTATTTCTACTCAGTTTGCTTGTTTTTCTTTATCATAAAACAAGAAAACAGAAATAAAAATACTTGCCCACAAGCAGTAAAACTTTGTGGCAGATAAATATATACAACAATGTTTAGAGTGAAGCAGTAGATTATTATTGTTAATAGACAAAACTATTGTATAAAAATGATTACAGTTCAATAAATAAAAAGCACAACAATGAAAAGGTATATTTTACATAAATTAAAAGATTACCTTGTGATTTTTCAGATTATGTAACAACCATGAAACATTGGTGTAATATATTTAAATCTGTCCATCTAACATCTCATTTTCAAATTGTTTATCCAACAAGAGTCTGGATCATGGAGAATGTAGGCTGCTGTAAAGTCCTTCAAACATTTTGATACATCAACCTTAATGTTACTACAAAGAGAAGGTAAATTTTCTTATGATTTGTAGTTAGTAAGGGTGGACATACGACTATGAAAATGACTATTAAATTAATCTGTATATTACACATAATTTAAAAAGTAAATGTTTATATGTATATGTAAAGTTTCATCTGTATTTCAATTGATTTTTAAGTATCTACTAAAAACTGATCAGCACATTTGAGATATTCCATGATTGTGAAAACTGAAAAAATAAACTGATCCGAAACTACACTTTTCTTTCTCTTCATATTTCTGTTCTTATCTTCCCTTTCTAAAAAAATCTTGAGACTATGAATTACTCAATAACTTTTTCTACTCTTTATCCTCATACTCTTTGGTGTTTACTGATAAACACATGCACTCAAAAGATGCTCCTTCTGAGATCCATTACTGTTTCACTTTCAAGTAACTCTTCTGTTTCTTAGCTTGCAGTTCCTCAACTGTCATTTTAACTAGAAAATCCTCTCCATGACACATGAATAGATTTCAGTGAGTATATGAACTTAGAATAGGGAAAAAATTTATCAGAGTCAGAAATATTTTATTGATCCCCAAGGGGAAATTGCTTAAATCTTTATTTCCAGTATCTAAATTCATGTAGAGAGCAGCAAATAGAATTAAGTTTCTTGACTATCATGTTTATGGGTAAATCTCTCTGTCACTTTGTAATGGACTTTAAAGATATCTTAAACATTAAGAACTAAGAATTCTTATTCAGCAAGTTACTGTCATCTGAATTTTGGCTCTGTTTTTCTTCAAAATCACTCATGCTCCACTCAACATGACATTTTCTGCCTGTCAGTCGTATAAATGTTTCATAATAAATTTGTTTAATCCACTGTACTACTAATTAATGTATTGTAACGGACCATGCCATTTGACTCGGATAAATACTGGCTGCTACCAAAATAGTTTGGATGTGGTTGCTGTGGATACTTAGTTGCCATGTGAATCCCTTGATAATCAGGACAAGAGTATGATTAGTCCCCCAAGTGGGAGACTTGGGTCTTTGGTTCACTGGGCTAATCGTCTTGTCTGGTAACTCTGTGTGGACTATAAGGTGGTGAGTTTGAGCCCCAATCACCCCTATTACATTAGTGTCAGAAGTGGAGTGAAAGTGCTTTAGCTAACATAGGACAAGATTGCAATTAGGGTAGTATGGCAGCAGGTTGGCTGTAGTGATGATGAGGTTGCCCCTTCAGGGTCAAGATCTACCTCCAAACCTGAGTGCATACAACTTCCATCCTCTGTTCTTTCCATTGGCTTCCAGTAAATTTCAGAATTAATTTAATGTTTGTTTTCAAAGCTCTCAATGACTTCTTCTTGAAATTCCTAGGTCAAGGTGCAAACGGTTTGGTGACCGTACCTTTACCGTTGCTGCTCCAAAACTATGGAACTCTCTATCCTGTGACATTTGATCTGCTACAGATCTAGCCTGTTTTAAATCAAAAGTAAAAACTTATTTATTTACATTGGCTTTTACTACCCAGTAGCGAACTGACATTAGCAGACTTTTCATTTGTCTTGCTTCGTACATTCTGTTTTGGTTTTCTGTTTCTTTGGGCTTGCTGTTAATACAGTTCTTGCTTTTTATTAAATTTTTTTATACTTCTTACTGTATGCCTTATTTTATCTGATCTGTAAAGCACTTTGGTCAACTTTCAGTTGTTATAAAGTGCTATATAAATAAATGTTGATTGAAGATAAGAGTTAAATCAGATCATAAAGTTTAAGACTTGAGTCTTTGCCTTAGTTGGCTAATCTGACTGTCTGGTGTGCCATGTGGGTAGTGACAACCCTGGTTTAAAATTCTGCTTGCTCCCTTGGTCCATTACAGTATTATTGTTCAGTTATCTTTGAAATGCGGTCATTTTTAAATGAATTACAATTTTTCCCTCATACATTCCACTCGTTCTGGTGGTGGAGGTCCTTTCAAAATTACAGTAAATCTGTTAAATCTTCATAGTTTGAATTTCTCATGTTAATTTTATGCTGACTGCTCTCTGTTGCCTTTGTTTGCTTGAACGTGTTTAAAAACCTTTGTTGACCCTAAAATATTTCTGCTGCTCTTCAACTACAAATATTTTTACTTCTTACAAAATTTTGGCTTGTACTAAAGAAGCAACATTGATGTAAGTTTCAATTTAAAATCCAAACAGCATAGCCCCACCGAACTGTTAATCAAACAATTTCAGTTAAATTTTTAAGTTAGATAACATGCAATATTATTTTTCATGTAGAATTTTCTATTAGTTGTTCTTCATGTTTAGCTAACAGCATTATGTAAGTTCTGTGTAATGCTGTTCAGAAAAATCTGAAATCTTTCAGTACATCTGAGGTAATGTGTCAGTTCATCTCAGGATACAAATTCTTTTACAGTCCAAGAAGGCATTTTTTTATCAGAGTCTGCAGCTTTTTTATTTATCATTCAAGAGCTTTTCAAACATACACCAGTATGCTTTTTAATACTCATTAATTCTTAAATAATATTTTTTAATGAATTTATCAATGTACAGAAAATGTATTAAAATAGAAAAACAAAATTACCAAAAATATATATTTTAAAGTCTGTAATTATATAAATTCATATTTATATAATTACTAAGATCTATTTACAATCAATCCAAAAATAACTGACAAAACTTGAATATATGAAGGTTAACATATAACGGTTAACTATTTTATAAGGTACATTTCATTATTACACAAGTGATGTCTGGACTAAATTTAGACCCTTTTGTCTTGGATTAATATTTAACGTAAAGTATAAAATAACTATTCAAACAAAAATGTAAGTTTACATAATAAAAAATAGAGCTTACCAATCATTAGTGATCTATAATGCTAGAACAAGAAACACTATTACATGCTATAAATTCTAAAAATCATATAGCTTTTGTATGGTTCCTCCACTTAATATGTTCTAAAGAACAGACTTGCCCTTGGCATGAACCCACTGCCTCTGCTGCATTTTCTCAACCATCAAGCAATGCTTCACTGCATTTCCTCAATAATTATCTACTGTCCTGTCCATTATTCCTTTAGCTCATCAAAAGTTAAACTTTAATAACAGTGCCTCTCCACTTTGTTTTTTTCATTGTTTTACTCTCACAGTGAATTTTCCCATGCTATTCTCATGCTGTGACTAAAAGTCAGGTCATACAAAATATAAATTGGGGGAACAATATTACAGAAGAACCAGTAACGAATACTTAAATTTTTCTTAGGATTTTTACTGCCATCAAACCTCTGATTGAACACAGTCCTATTGCATTTTCAATAATCAAACATCCAATCCAAATTCCTCAAAGACAAAAAGAAAAATACTCCAATGGTTTAATATTTAAAAAGACCAACAATACAGCTGTAAGAAACAGAAAGAGTATTGCACAGGCAGTTATGTTCAAGTTTATGTGAGGACACGAGCTGTTCCCCACACACTGAGTTCTGGCAAGAGATTGCCAACAAGAACAAACTGACAGATTCCAGGTCACTGGTCACACTTCCAAAAACATGACCCCCCTTGATTTCATCCCCAACACCCACCTTCGAAGTGGTGGGGCCACAATGAAATACGTCAAACACAGCTGTAAATGCTAAAAGTTGATCTGTCACTTGTTTTAATCACTTGCTTTTCTTGTTGTTGCGTTCAGCCTCCCACATACTCACACGGCTATTATGTGGACTAAATTGGGTATAATATTGAGAGAAAATTAATATGCATAAGGATGAAAAACAAGTTAGAAAATCAACTAAAACACTCTAAGTCATAAATAACAAAATAACAGAATCGTCTAATAGACCACAAACATTTTTAATGAACAATACATCTGATGCTCCTGTAAATAATAAAAAGTGGACAAAGGTATATAATAAGTAACGAAATAAGTAATGAAACAGGGTTTTAATTTAGATGGATGTCTTTCATGCAATATACAAAAGGACCTGCTTTTCACAGTTAGTTATGTAACTTCTGTGAATAACATGATGAAACTAACAATTCTTTATTTTTGAAATATAAAAGATCCAAAAAGGCAGAGTTTTGAAAACAGATGCTGTTTTATAGCATAACAAATAAAAGGCTGCCTCTCTTAAGCTACGCAATAACTGAAAAGCACTGTGGGTCTCCATAGTTCACATGGCAAATTCTCAAAAAACAGCAGGCACCATCCCCATGTCTTGCACTGAGCTAGTGCCAGTGTTGATACAGTGCTGGCCAATCTAATTTTGAATGTCAGGCCAGCAATCCCCAGAGATCATCAAGTTCGTTTTCCTGCCTTTAGTTGTTTTTCTATCATGTTTTCATTTTCCTACAACAATATTCCACCAAATCCAGGGCCTCACTGAAAGCTGAAGTGAATATTTCAGGCCTCGGTTCAAACAGCCATTTTAGAGCAGTATGAATTATTGTCAGTTATTTAAAGTAGAGACAAATCCCAAAGGATCCCAAATAACTACCATTATTATGCAGTGATTTAAAAAGAAAGACATGAAAAAATATAAACAGAAGTTCCATGTAGAAACATTTAAGTATAGTATAGTATATACTATACTTATAGTAGCTTTTTAATTACATTTTTAGACTTTAATTGTTTAGATAGACTTTGCATGTCCTCCCGTGCATGTAAAAGTTATTCCAAGACATTCTGGTATATAGTTATAAACTTTTCCAAGGTCCAAAGATATCCAAGTGAACTGACTTTACCGGCCCTTCCTGTTTGCATTCTAGAGGCTTTGTGGTATTGTCTATAGGACAAATATCAAAATAAACAGCAAATGATATTGTTTTCAGAGGCATGAAAAAATATTCCTCAAAGCAGTATAGTGATCTCCACCTGATGCTCTGTTTCATTTGCTGAGCGAATCAGTCAGTCAAAGATACACTATATGGACAAAAGTATTCGGCTGCCTGACCATTACACCAGCAGGGACTGAAATGACATGGTATTCAAATACATATACTTCAGTATGGAGTTGGTCCCCCTTTTGCAGCTTCCACTCTTCTTGGAAAGCCGTCCACAAGATTTTGGAGTGTTTCTGTGGGAATTTGTTCCCATTCGTTCTGTAGAGCATTCATGAGATCAGGCACTGATGTTGGACAAGAAGGCCTGGCTCACAATCTCCATTCCAGTTCATCCCAAAGGTGCTCGATGGCGTTGAGGTCAGGGCTCTGTGCAGCCCAGTAAAATTCTTCCACACCAAACCCATCAAACCATTATAGTTCTTGCTTTGCTCACTGGGGCACAGTCATGTTGGAATAGAAAAGGGCCTTCCCCAAACTGTTGGCACGAA